>CP092881.1:0-130575 GCA_030710605.1 Cordylochernes scorpioides
AAACACATTTAATCACAACTTTTTATACATCATTGGAAAGGTTGGACACTTTCTATTTTTCTAAATAGTCGCCTTGATGCTCAATCACTTTTTTCATCCTGTCAACCAACTTTGTACGAGGGTGAGTAGAAAAGTAAGGTCTCCTATAGAATGCAAGATACTATTTTATACATATTTAATATTAAACAGGACTTTGTTCTTGTAGATGTATTTTTAGATGCAGTAGGCAACCTTTTTGAAAGGTCAAGTGAAACAGGGGCGGCATGGGGGGGGCGGGTAAGCCGCGGTGGTGGCGGCGGTGGACGGCGGGCGGGGTAAGCGGAGGTGTTGACGGCGGGCGAGGCGGCGGGGGCGGCGAAGCGGCGGCAAGGGCGGGCGGGTAAGCCGCGGCGGTATAGGCGGGCGGGTAAGCGGAGGTGTTGACGGCGGGCGAGGCGGCGGTGGTGGCGGCGGGCGAAGCGGCGGAAAGGGCGGGCGGGTAAGCCGCGGTAAAGGCGGGCGGGTAAGCGGAGGTGTTGACGTCGGGCGAAGCGGCGGCATGGGCCGGCGGGTAAGCCGCGGTGGTGGCGGCGGTATAGGCGGGCGGGTAAGCGGAGGTGTTGACGGCGGGCGAGGCGGCGGTGGTGGCGGTGGGCGAAGCGGCGGCAAGGGCGGGCGGGTAAGCCGCGGTAAAGGCGGGCGGTGATGGCGGCGGGCGGGGTAAACAGAGGTGTTGACGGCGTGCGAAGCGGCGGCATGGGCGGGCGGGTAAGCCGCGGTGGTGGCGGCGGTATAGGCGGGCGGTGGTGACGGCGGGCGGGTAAGCGGAGGTGTTGACGGCGGGCGAGGCGGCGGTGGTGGCGGCGGGAGAAGCGGCGGGCATGGGCGGGCGGGTAAGCCGCGGTGGTGGCGACGGTAAAGGCGGGCGGTGGTGGCGGCGGCATGGGCGGGTGGGTACGCGGTGGTGTTGGCGGTGGTATAAACGGGCAGGTAAGCTTTTCTTCATAAACCGATTAAAATAATCTCTCAAATCACGCATCTATTTTCCCTCACAACACGCTCGAAAAAAAAAATCGAATTCAACTTTCTAGGTATACCCACTAGCCATTGATATTTTAGCGCCTTTTTTTGTAAATCTCAAAAATTTTAATTTCTCTCTCTCTCTCTTTTATCATAAGATGGCTAAAAGACTCTTGGCAGTATTGTGAAGTAAAATGACACATATTTAATTATCATATATATCTATTTGTATTTAAATGCGAAGTAAAATAAATTACCGCTGTCTCACTTAAAATTACATAGACCTAGAATTTAATACCCATCTCTAGCCAGGTTTAATAAATTAGAGCAAGTTTTTATCATTAAAAGACAATAGAACATAAAAAAAAAACCTTGATAAACGTTTTCCTTTCGCGTTATACCTAGAACAAAAACAACAACAACAAAAAAACAATGGTTGCCTGTAAAGTCGGTTTTACGGGCGAAGATTTTACGTGAAAACGGTAGAATATTTATTGATATGAATATAATTAAATTGCACAATAGGAACAAGGAATTGAATGAAAATAAGAATTGCACAAATTTTAACTATAGAAATATATTTTGTTTACTAAAACATTGTACATGTAAACTTAAACTTAACTAATTCCTATTTGAGTGATTTTGTTGAGGATAGGACGATGATAGGACTTGCATAAATGGAAGGCGCGGTGAGACCAAACGTTCACTGATAGGATCCAGAGGCGGTAGACCTGGAGGTATGTCAGGATATGAGAAGCCGTTGACCTTTGCGAGAGTAGGAAGCTTACGCTTATTCAGTGATTGTCTACAGGTGTTGCAAGACTTTGTATAATCCTCCTTGCGTAGCTGCCGATTTTCCTTAACGTACCAATCCGAGATTACCTTCAGTTGTAGTGCAGTGATGGTTTTTAAGGTCATTCTTGAACCACAATCTGTCACAAACCGAGCAAGTAGAGCAAGAAGTAGTCGATTGTACATCAGTCCGAGAAGATGCTGCTCTACGTTGTCGGAATGCACGTTGCCGTTGAGCGTTAGTTAGGGGAACGCTCGTTCTCTCCGCCACGACAGGAACGCTTGTTCTCTCCACCACAGAACAAGACGTTGAACCTGCGTTGCCTCTCCGCAGCCGCTTTTGCAAAGGCTCTTACTTGTTCAGGAGTTCTGGTCAATGCTTTTCGTAGTCTGTACTCACGTTGTCGCTGAGCATTATAGACCAGCAAGCCCGAATCTTTCATGAAATTCTTGAAATTAAAAAAAAAGTGAGTCAGCAGATTTTTTTTTTTTTTACATTCATATATATATATATGTAATATTGTTGCAAATGCGATGTATGGATGAACTGGCAGTCGTGTACGTGAGGCGAGTGTTGATGTTCTTCCCACACGCGGACAATAAGAAGCAGTGGCAGGGCTAGATGTTAGCACCGAGAGTGATCAGGTACAGCCCACGGGACAGAGGTAGAGGCCATGACACAAACTTGGATGCTTATCACCGAGACATGGAGGGAGAGACTGTGTGAGACAGAAGCCGTATGTCGATGGCTACACCCTAGAACCATCTGCTGCTGACCCCCAGCCAAAATCTGTCCTGTTTTCGTCTACAAAAAGTCCCTGGGGGCCGGTCCCACATGGGCGTTGGCATTTTCCTCCCCTCTGTCCCTGCCACCAGCTGACCGAGCATTCTTTGGATCTTTATTTTGACGTCAACATTTTTGGTGTTACATACAAATAGAGGTTTACTAGAATTATCAATAAAGATATAGCATATATACAAAATATGGGGGTGGCAGCAAACAGAAACGGTGTACCTTCCAAAAGAAGGGCAGGATCTCTTTTAAGGTATCGACTCTAACTAATTAAAAGCTATGTAATATGTACTAAAAGTGTCATACAGTTTAAAATATACGATATATATATATTTTTTCTATTTGCCCTCTTTGGCCCGCACTTTTTATCGGGAGCCATATTGATGTCTGGTACTTTTTTTTCTATGTTAGATCTGGGTGTATACCTCTTCTTTTCTTCAAGTGTTATGTAAAATCTATTATATTTTATTTTATTTTTATTTTAAATCATATAAGCAATGAGGGAAGTTTACAGAGTAGTAAAATATAAAAAATAAATAAAATTATACGCTGTTAATACAAGTGTAAAATAATATATGCTTGTGTGTGTGTGTGTGCGTAAATAATAAATAATTCGCTATAATATTTTATACGAATGAAAATTAATGTTTTTTTTTTAATCAAATAAAAAGCTGCCTGAGAGGTGAGACGTCAATATTTGTGTAACTAAATTACCTTCCAACAAAAAGAGGATTAGATGGGACATGGATTGATGAAAAGTTGTAGAGAATAAAATATAGAAGGGAAATAGAACGGCATGAAGTAGAGGGAAACGGTTTAGATGGGAAACTACCATTACTACTAAAGAGAAAGGTCTGGCACCACTGGAGACCAGAACAAGAGCAAAGAAACCAAATAACTAATGGTTAGGGGAATTACTATGCCATCTAGTGAAACAAAAATAAACTAAACGTTGATTTAACTTGTTCCATGATATTTGGCTAACCCAATTTCTTGATAGATTAAGAAAAGTTAACCACGTACGCGTTTCGAATTATCCACCTGATACCAGAGGTGTGGTCTGGGTCGCTATTTTAATCTAATTGAATTATATATTCAAAGATTAACAGGATGAAATTTAAACCCGAAGTATTGTCTTTTAAATGGAGCTTTTTTAGCATAACTTCTAAAAAAAGTATAAGTATTTGAATATGGAGTTTGCAATTTTATCTCAATGGCGTTCATGACCATAGGGGACTTCGATGGGTTAAATTTTATTTTATCTATTCATTATTTTTATTACGGTGTAAAATTGTGTGTATTTATCACACATAAAGGCGTGCTCTATCAATTAAAAATATTGTACTTCAACATTTTCTATGTAATATAATGCAGTATTATAGAACCACCTGATACCAGTGCAATTTCACTTTTGTACTCTTTTTCACTTGGTAGGAAATGTTCTTTTGAGCTGTAAATCATTGTGAATATAGAGAATATAGAAAAATTCAAACAATGAACACATTAATGTTCCTTAGTTACGGAGTCTGTAACAATTAAATCCAGGATTTTTTTGGACTGGGTTCAAATCCCTGGTCAATAAGAGAATATTTTTGGAAACCACCGAATTGGCGACAAGAAACTTGGAAGTTTGAACTTCCTCGTCAACTCATCAATCATTCTACATATTTCTTAAGGCTGAAGTGACGTCTTCTAACTTCTGATTTTTCTTTCTTACAGAAGACAGTAAGAAGAGCTGCAATCACAAGATTGGGTTATTAAGGTGTCAACAGCATGATGAGAAGTGAACAGGATTCATTCAAGAAAACTGTTTTCCTCGTGGAATTATTAATCATTTTCCTGATGCTATATTTCTGGAATGCTGTGAGATATCTTCTACCTCCTATTCAAATCCAAACTTACTGTTGACAAGATGGAAGATCTGTTTAGATCCATGATAACACCATGATAGAATTGAAACTATGTGATGTCAACTAAGCGAAAAGAACAAATGGATTGAGGAGGAGGGTCCCAAGTAGTTCATCATAATTCTCATATTTATCACTCCACTCTACTAAAATTTAACAAATGAAGCAGTAATCAAGAAAATAACTATTCCCCAATAGCTTCAATATTATTTTGCCATATTCAAGAAGATATTTATAATACCCTTCAGAACATATTTTCAATAGAAATAACCATTTCCATTCCCTCATGATGTCTTGAAAACATTATCCAACATTGGCCATTGCCAACCTGCTCCACTGGCAAAAGGCCATCCATCAAGACATCGCTGTAGTCGAATTATCTATCCAATAATATTGTACTATTTGAAGCTACAGAAAATAAATACCGCAGTTTAGAAGAAATATTATCAAAACATTAGCAATTCAATAGAAATAACCATTTTCATCCCCACATGGTGTCTTGAAAACATTGTCCAACATTGACCATTGCCAACCTGGTCAATTGGCAAAAGGTCATCCATCAAGACATCCCAAAATTCGAATTATCCAATAATATTGTAATATTTGAAGCCACACAGAATAAATAACAACGAATTTAAAAGAAATAATTACTATTATCAAAACAATAGCAATGCAATAGAAATAACTTCCATCCATGATGTCTTGAAAACATTATCCAACATTGATCTTTGTCAGCCTGGTCAACTGTCAAAAGATCAACCATCAAGTCATCGCAAAAAGTCATACAATTTGAAGCTACACAAATTAAATAACGCAGTTTAAAAGAAATATTCCTCAATATTAAAACAATAGCAATGCAATAGAAATAACAACTTCCACCCATGATGTCATGAAAACATTATTCAACATTGATCATTACCAACTTGGTCAACTGGTAAAAGATCATCCATCAAGACATCCCTAAAGTCATATTATCTATCAAATGAATACTGTACAATTTGAAGCAACACAAAATGAATAATAACGCAGTTTAAAAGAAATATTATCAAAACAATAGCAATGCAATAGAAATGTCTTCTTAACAAAATGGTACATCAAACATCTCATTAAAACAATATGTGATCATCAAATGGGAAGAATAATTCTGAATTAGCGTTCTTTGAAATCGAAAATGTTATGATACGATCAACTCATTATCAAATAATCTAGCAGATTATACCAATAGTGATATGCTCCACAGGAGGAATTCAGTTCTGAAATAGTTTCCCTCACGTTTGTCTGGAAAAAGAATCTGGAACGAAAATGGAAGATTTGCGCTCTTTAGAAGAAATCAAAGTTTTTGGAGAAGTCTTCACTTTTCAACCAAAATAACCATCAGAATGAAAGATGCCGAAACGAGGAATGAAAACGGCCATGTTTCTTGATCTAAATATTATTTATTTTTTGGAAAAGAAATCATGTGATTTCAACACAATCATCTACCTGCACTTCTAAAGTGCGATGGCAATTTTTTGAAACAGAAATCATTGAATTGGTTTCAACTTGCAAGTTTTTTCTTGTATTTTGCTCTAATGTGCAATTATCAATTTTTGGAATAAGTCGAGAGAGACTTGATATTCATTTTTATGAATCTCCCATGTATTTTCATGGTGTTTAGAAATAAACGTCGTAGAAAATACAAATTTTTGGAAAGATCAAGATCTTGATTTTTTTTTACTTGAACGCAACAAGTAAAAAGCAATTTATCGCCTGTATATTCATGAGGTTTGAAATATAACGTGATGGAATATACAAATTTTTGGAAACGTTTTTCAACTTATATTTATCGTTGAAAAAAAAAAATATATTTTAATGTTCCTGCTAAGATATTCAACAAGAATTTGAAAATGTTCCTGAAAAGAGTTTTCAACAAGAAACAATTTTTGGAAAGGTTCATCAAGAAAACGACTGAAATAAATTTAGCTCTCAAATAGCTAAAAGGTTTTAAAACAACCAATTATATTTAATTTTTGGAAACTTCATCCATCTGAAGATATTTTTGAAAAACTCTTCCTGCGGAGTTATATATTCAACAAGAAATAATTTTTGAATAAAAAGTCAAGAATGATTTTGAATTATATATAATGTGTGTTTTTTATTAATTTCAACACGCAAAACGCGATATCCCGGCTAGGGATAATTCCTTCCATTTACATTTTTCAACAGAAGCAGTTATAAACATGTTATATATATACAAAAAATAAATAAAAAAAGAAACAATTGGATATATTAGGAACCTGATCTTTACAGGTTAGAAAGATAATCCCTATATATATAAAAGTCAGTGTATGTATGTATGTGGGTATCTATGTCGGCTATACACGTCCACAATACGTAACTAATCTGATTGAAATTTTAACAGTATATAGAGTAGAATCTGGAAAAACTTATAATGAAAGTTTCAGGTCTCTATCCCGAATATTCTTCGAGTTATTTGCAAATTGCGTTGCAAATTTGCCTTTTCGCTCGCAAGCAGCGCCTCTAGCGGTGAAGATGGGAGGTAATATCAGCTGACCTAATGTACATGTAAAACGTGTTTTGACAGGACATAGAGAAAAATCTGGAAAATATATTATCGGATTTTTAGCCAATAAAATATAAAATTGACAGGTTCTGGGCAAAAACAGTTGTTTTTTTAGTCAGAAAATGATGATGACAATATTGCTGTATTATGTTTGATTATCAGATACAAAATTATATCGGGAAAAATATCAAAAAGCAGAGATCACGGGTGAAACCAGTTCATTTTTTGTACGCAGGAACAAAATTCTAACAGAAAAACATTCATTCGAGCAGAAAACAAAAGCCAGAATATCTTTCTATAAAAATAACGCTTCCCAGACACAAAGTTTGGAGCGGGACGTTTCACAAGAGTGACATCCACGGCGCCAATTTATAATTGTAAGGAATAATATTTGAAAATCAAAATAATATAATTTTCAAATATCGTTGTGAAAATTTACATTTTTTTTATATATTTTAAAAACACACAAAGTTTGGAGCGGGACGTTTCACAAAAGTGACATCCACGGCGCCAATTTATAATTGTAACGAATAGTATTTGAATAAAAACATTTAATCGGGTAAAACCTGGGCGTTGCCCAGGTCATTTGGCTAGTCATAAATATATTTACAAAAATGGTTAAATCTGTTATAATTATCTCTAGTATTTACAAATTATTATGAGTTAGTGTTTATCTCTCTCTCTCTCTCTCTCTCTCTTTTTTTACATTTATAAAAAAAAATAATAATTTTTGGCAAACCTCTTTCTTTTATGTTATGAAGCATCTTGTGTAGTGGAAATATAGAAAAAATTTAACGCCATATATATTAAACAGTAGTTAACTATACTTGAGAAATTCTTAAATTCTTTATTTTTAATGCTTAATTAAAACAGATATATAAAATGTCTAAAAAATAGGCCAATTTCACAAATTCGATTTAAAATATTCATAAAATAATTGCTAAAGTGTAAAAAAAAAAAGAATAACGAAAAATATCGATTAAAAATGAAAAATTTTGTTATTAAAGTGTAAAATGTTGTTATATTAAAAAGAAAAACGTTTTCTTCAAACCTGTATATAATAGAAATATAATTTCAATCGAAAAAAGATTAAGAAAGTTATGAAAAATATAGTTATAAAAGCCATTTATTTTTAAAATGTAATTTGTATACGAATTAAGAAATAGCGACAAAATAATATATGGTAGAAAATCGGTTGACTATCCTTTAAAAAATGCAAATTAATATTTTAAATTGTATAACTATTCGTTTTTATTATGTTTTTTTTTGTGTGTGTGTGTAGAAGCTAGAAGCTGAGATATAATTTAAAATATTAAATGAAGCAATTTAATTGAAGAAACTGAGAAATAGTGTGTGTATTGTTATAGTTTTCTTTTAGAAAAATAGAAGGAATTCGGTAATTTGTTTTAGGTAACCCCGCGATTTTTTCTCCATTACACTTGTGGAACGAGTTTCCTCCCCCCAATGTTCTTGTTTTGATATAAATTCCAATCAACCAATAAATAACCCCACAGTTTGAAGATCCAAGACCTCCCACACTGCGTCAGCGGTCAAATTGTTTATATTCTTTCAAAATCGTCACAGAGAAATGGCTGCAAAAAAAAAAAAAAAAAAAAACGATGTTGATTCAGGAGAACCGCCATTTTGTTTTCAAAATATTCGGTTGGTATTTTCTAGAGCAGAGAACTCGAATCTTTCATCAAATTCTTGAAAAAAAAAAGTGAGTCAGCAGAATTTTTTTACATTCATATTTTTCTTTCTTTTTTTTCTACTTGCCCCCTTTGGCTCGCGTTTTTTTTTCGGGAGCCATATTGATGTCTGGTGCATTTTTTTTCTATGTGAGATCTGGGTATATACCTCTTCTTCTTTTCAAAAGTTGTTTTTTTTCAGTTTAAAACATATATATATTAAACGAAAAATTATATAAAAAGGCAATCTTGGTGGTAGGACATAACAACCATAATGCGAGTCTCTAGTCATATTATATATCTCAAATACAATAGAATCTCTTTCTAAAGGGTAATACCTAATTACAGACCCAAAGTGTCCCCTTTTAAAGAGAGGTGTCTTCTTCCCGAAGAGATGATAATTAATTAAAAATGATAATTTTGTTGATGAAAACTGTCTTTTGTAGAGAGGTATCCTCTAATGGAGGTTCCACTGTATTCATTAAATATTGCCACGTGGAAAATTAGGGAAGACAAATTTCAGGATTAGACAGCAATTTATTTGAGGCAAGAACAAACTAAGAATGATAAATAAAAGATAAGGAATGAGGGAAGTTTACAGAGTAGTAAAAAATATTTTAAAAATAATAATAAAATGATACTCTGTTAATACAAGTGTTAAATAATAAATACTTCGCTATAATATTTTATATGAATAAAAATTAATGTTTTTTTTTATCGAATAAAAAAGCTGCCTGAGAGGTGAGACGTCAATATTTGTGTAACTAAATTACCTTCCATCAAAAAGAAAATTAGATGGGACATGGATTGATGAAAAGTTGTAGAGAATGAAATGTAGAAGTGAAATAGAACGGCATGAAGTAGAGGGAAACGGATTAGATGGGGAAACTACAATAACTACTAAAGAGAAAGGTCTGGCACCACTGGAGACCAGGACAAGAGCAAAGAAATCAAATAACTAATGGTTAGGGGAATTACTATGCCATCTAGTGAAACAAAAATAAACTAAACGTTGATTTAACTTGTTCCATGATATTTGGCTAACCCAATTTCTTGATAGATCAAGAAAAGTTAACCACTTACGCGTTTCGAATTATCCACCTGATACCAGAGGTGTGGTCTGGGTCGCTATTTTAATCTAATTGAATTATATTATCAAAAATTAACAGGATGAAATTTAAACCCGAAGTATTGTCTTTTAAATGGAGCTTTTTAGCATAACTTCTAAAAAAGGTATAAGTATTTGAATATGGAGTTTGCAATTATATCTCAATGGCTTTCATGACCATAGGGGACTTCGATGGGTTAAATTTTATTTTATCCATTCATTCTTTTTATTACGGTGTAAAATTGTGTGTATTTATCACACATAAAGGTGTGCTCTATCAATGAAAAATATTGTACTTCAACATTTTCTATGTGATATAATGCAGTATTATAGAACCACCTGATACCAGTACAATTTCACTTTTGTACTATTTTTCACTTAGTAGGAAATGTTTCTTGAGCTATAAATTCATTGTGAATTTAGAGAATATCGAAGAAATTCAAACAATGAACATTTCAATGATGCCTAGTTACGGAGTCTGTAACAATTAAATCCAGGATTTTATTAGACTGGGTTCAAATCCCTGGTCAATAGGTCAATTTTTTTTTGGAAGCCACCGAACTGGTGATAAGAAACTTGGAGCTTTGAACTTCCTCGTCAACTCATCAATCATTCTACATATTTCTTAAGGCTGAAGTGACGTCTTCTAACTCCTGATTTTTCTTTCTTACAGAAGACAGTAAGAAGAGCTGCAATCACAAGATTGGTTATGAAGGTGTCAACAGCATGATGGGAAGGTGAACATGATTCATTCAAGAAACCTATTCTCCTCGTGGAATTATCAATCATTTTCCTGACGCCATATTTCTGGAGAGTCGTGAGATATCTTCTACCTCTTATTCAAATCCAAATTCACTGTTGACATTTAAGTTGGAAGATCTGTTTAGATCTATGATAAGATGATAACACCATGATTGAATTGAAACTATGTGATGTCAACTAAGCAAAAAGAACAAATGGATTGAGGAGGAGGGTCCCAAGAAGTTCATCCTAAATCTCATATCTATCACTCCACTCTACTAAAATTCAACAAATGAAGCAGTAATTAAGGAAATAACTATCCCCCAATAGCTTCAATATTATTTTGTCATATTCAAGAAGATATTTATAATACCCTTTAACAGAACATATTTTCAATAGAAATAACAATTTCCATCCCCCATGATGTCTTGAAAACATTGTCCAACATTGGCCATTGCCAACCTGGTCCACTGGCAAAAAGGTCATCCATCAAGACATCGCAAAAGTAAAATTATTTATCAAATGAATATTGGAGAATTTGAAGCCTAAAAAGAATAAATAACAACGCAGTTTAAAAGAAATAATTACTAATATCAAAACAATAGCAATGCAATAGAAATAACTTCCATTCATGATGTCTTGAAGAGATTTTCCAACATTGATCATTGCCAACCTGGTCCACTGGTAAAAGATCATCCATCAAGTCATCGCAAAAAGTCATACAATTTGAAGCCACGCAAAATAAATACCGCAGTTTAAAAGAAATATTCCTCAATATTAAAACAATAGCAATGCAATAGAAATAACCATTTCCATCCCCCATGATGTCTTGAAAACATTATCCAACATTGGCCATTGCCAACCTGGTCCACTGGCAAAAAGGCCATCCATCAAGACATCGCTAAAGTCAAATTATCTATCGAATAATATTGTACAATCTGAAGCCTCACAAAATAAATACCGAAGTTCAAAAGAAATATTCCTCAATATCAAAACAATAGCAATGCAATAGATATAACTTACATCCATGATGTCTTGAAAACATTATCCAACATTGATCATTGCCAACCTGGTCAACTGGCAAAAGATCATTCATCAAGACATCCCAAAAGTCAAATTATCTATCCAATTGTACTATTTGAAGCTACAGAAAATGAATACCGCAGTTTAAAAGAAATAATCCTCAATATCAAAGCAATAGAAATGTCTTCTTATCAAAATGGTACATCAAACAACTCATTAAAACAATATTTGATCACCAAATGGGAAGAATAATTCTGAATTAGCGTTCTTTGAAATCGAAATTTTTATGATATGATCAACAAATTATCAAATAATCTAGCAGATTATACCAATAGTAATAGTTTCCACATGAGGAATTCAGTTCTGAAATAGTTTCCCTCACGTTTGTCTGGAAAAAGAATCTGGAACGAAAATGGAAGATTTGCGCTTTTTAGGAGAAATCAGTTATTAAAGAAGTCTTCACTTTTCAGCCAAAATAACCATCAGAATGAAAGATGTCGAAACGAGGAATGAAAACTGCCAAGTTTCTTGATCTAATTATTATTCATTTATTTTTTGGAAAATAAATCATGTGATTTCAACACAATCAACTACCTGCACTTCTAAAGTGCGATAGCAATTTTTGAGACAGAAATCATTGAATTTGTTTCAACTTGCAAGTTTTCACTTGTATTTTGCTCTAATGTGCAATTATCAATTTTTGGAATAAGTCGAGAGAGACTTAATTTTCATTTTTAGGAATCTCCCATTTATTTTCATGGTGTTTAGAAATAACGTCGTAGGAAATACAAATTTTTGGAAAGATCAAGATCTTGATATTTTTTTTACTTGCGCGCAACAAATAAAAAGCAATTTATCTCCTGTATATTCATGATGTTTGAAATATAACCTGATGGAATATACAAATTTTTGGAAACGTTTTTTCAACTTATATATATTGTTGAAAAAAAAATATTTTTTAATGTTCCTGCTAAGATATTCAACAAGAATTTGAAAATGTTTCCTGAAAATAAATTTCAACAAGAAACAATTTTTGGAAAAGTTCGGTCAAGAAAACGACTGAAATATAATTTTAGCTCTCAAATAGCTAAAAGGTTTTAAAACAACCAATTATAATTAATTTTTGGAAACTTCATCCATCTGAAGATATTTTTGAAAAACTCTTCCTGCGGAGTTATATATTCAACAAGAAATAATTTTTGAATAAAAAGTCAAGAATAATTTTGAATTATATATAATGTTTATTTATTTATTTCAACACGCAAAACGCCATATCTCGGCTAGGGATAATTCCTTCCATTTACATTTTTTAAACAGAAGCTGTTATAAACATTATATATATACAAGAAAATAAATAAATTAATAAAAATAATCAATTGGATATAATAGGAACCTGATTCTTCCAGGTTAGAAAGATAATCATAAATATATTTACAAAAATGGTTAAATCTGTGATAATTATCTCTAGTATTTACAAATTATTATGAGTTAGTGTTTATCTCTCTCTTTTACATTTATAAAAAACAAATAAAAATAATTTTTGGCAAACCTCTTTTTTATGTTATGAAGAAACTTGTAGTGGAAATATAGAAAAAATTTAACGCCATATTAAACAGTGGTTAACTTGAGAAATTTTCAAATGCTTTACTTCTAATGCTTGGGGTTAAAACAGATATTAAAATGTCTAAATAATAAGCCAATTTCACAAATCAAAATTAAAATATTCATAAAAATAATTGCTAAAGTGTAAAAATAAATAAATAAAGAAAAATATCAATTAAAAATGAAAAAAATTGTTATTAAAGTGTAAAATGTTGTTATATTAAAATGAAAAACGTTTTCTTAAAACCTGTATATAATAGAAATATAATTTCAATCGAAAAAAGATTAAGAAAGTTATGAAAAATATAGTTATAAAAGCCATTTATTTTTTAAAATGTAATTTGTATACGAATTAAGAAATAGCGACAAAATAATATATGGTAGTAAATTGGTTGACTATCCCATAAAAAATGTAAATTAATATTTTAAATTGTATAACTATTCGTTTTTTTTTTGTGTAGAAGCTAGAAGCTGAGACATAATTTAAAACATTAAATGAAGGAATTTAATTGAAGAAACGGAGAAATAGTGTATGTATTGGTATAGTTTTCTTTTAGATAAATAGAAGGAATTCGGTAATTTGTTTTAGATAACCCCGATTTTTTTTCTCTATCACACTTGTGGAACGAGTTCCCTCCCCCCAATGTTTTTGTTTTGATATAAATTCATATCAACCAATAAATAACCCCACAGTTTGAAGAACCAACACCTCCCACAATGAGTCAGCGGTCAAATTGATTATATTCTTTCAAAGCAGTCACAGAGAAATGCCTGCAAAAAAAAAAAAAAAAAGATGTTGATCAGGAGAACCGCCATTTTGTTTTCAAAATATTCGGCTGGTATTTTCTAGAGCAGAGTGCCCGAATCTTTCATCAAATCCTTGAAATTAAAAAAAAGTGAGTCAACAGATTTTTTATTTACATTCATATTTTTCTCTTTTTTTTTTCTACTTGCCCCCTTTGGCTTGTGTCTTTTTTTCGGAAGCCATATTGATGTCTGGTACTTTTTTTTTTCTATGTTAGATCTGGGTGTATACCTCCTCTTTTCTTCAAAAGTTATGTAAAATGTAATATATTTTATTATTATTATATATTTTAAAGCATATATATATGTAAAACGAAAATTCTATAAAAAGGCAATCTTGGTGGTAGGACATAACAAATACTGCGTGTCTCTAGTCATATTATTTATCTTAAAAACAGAAGAACCTCTTTCTAAAGGGTAATACCCAATTACAGACCCAAAGTGTCCCCTTTTAAAGAGAGGTGTCCTCTTCCGGAAGAGCTGATAATTAATTAAAAATGATAATTTTGTTGATGAAAACTGTCCTTTGTAGAGAGGTATCCTCTAATGGAGGTTCTATTGTATTCATTAAATATTATCAAGTGGAAAATTAGGAAAGACAAACTTCGGGGTGACGCTGAAATTTATTTAAGGCAAAAGCTAATTATGAAGGATAAAAAAAGCAATTAAAAAATAATAAAATGATACTCTGTTAATACAAGTGCAAAATAATAAATACTTCGCTATAATATTTTACGATAACTACTAAAGAGAAAGGTCTGGCACCACTGGAGACCAGAACAAGAGCAAAGAAACTAAATAACTAATGGTTAGGGGAATTACTATGCCATCTAGAGGAACAAAAATAAACTAAACGTTGATTTAACTTGTTCCATGATATTTGGCTAACCCAATTTCTTGATAAATCAAGAAAAGCCAATGATTTATCAAGAAATTGGGTTGGCCAAATATCAGGGAACAGGTTAAATCAATGAATAGTTGATTTCTGTTCCACCAGATGGCGCTTTGCCTTTTGAAAAGCACAAGTGCTCCTGGTCAGGATATGCCTTTTTTATTTTTACATATATAGACTAGCCGAGTGACCCGGGCAACGCCCCGGGTTTACCCGAAGGACCCGCAGGTGAGAAACTATAGAAGAAAAATTTTAACAAATCAGAAAATGAAATTGCAAACAACAGAACTACACTACTTTAAGGACATGAGAGCACATGCACTGTATCACCATACGTGTACCATTTTCAAAGACCCTGCTTAGGATTAAAACTTCTCAGAAGCATAACAATAGTACCAACCTAGAGGTTAACTGGTGTGGATACATTCCTCTGGGAGTGAGACTATTGAGAAATTCAGTAGGAGTTATTTTGCTTCTCCGCATTCTAACACTCCAACTGTTAACACTGTGGAAACACTGACTCATGTTTGGTAAGCAATTTCAGGGAAGAAACTATAGACTTTGGATTAAATAAATTATTAATTAAATTGCATTAAATAAAAATTATTAGATTTAAATAAATATTATTAGAGTGAAAAAAAAAAAAAGAAATTAACAAATTAGAAAATAAAATTTCGAAAATACAACTATATTGCAGATAAGATAAGAGGACCTTTTTAAAAATACATAAACAAACTGTAATTCGACACTCGATAATTCGACACTTTCGATAATTCGACACTTTCGATAATTCGACCATTTTAAAAATCAAATTTACAAGGTTGATTGTTGTTTAAATACAACTTTGATTTTGCATGCATAAACACAGGCTCTTGTAGCAAGAACCCAAATATTATTTATAGTCATAGCAAAAGCCAACTTTAGTTAAAACTGATGCCTCTTCAGAATGAATGGAAGACTGAAATCTGAAGGAGCAGAAGATATGGGTCATTTATACTTTCACCAATGCCTTTAGGATCTTTGCGATGGAACGCGTATGGTGTTTCAGCGCATGTGCTCTCATGTCCTTGAAGCACATATACTGACAGTGCCCAAAGTTGAACACACTGTATAGTGTCTGAAATATCTTTGGCCCCTTCGGATACCAACCTTCGCTTCATTCTAGAGAGGCGTTAGTTTTCATGTCATATCTGTAATATAGTTTTGTTGTTTGCAATTTTCTTTTTTTTTTCCTTTCAAATATGTATCCACTCTGAAATATAGTTTGTAAATTTTTATTCCAATTTATTTTCTTATATATATATATATGTATTTTTTTTTCATTTCCAAAATATTTATTTATACTTTCACCAATGCCTTTAGGATCTTTGCGATGGAACACGTATGGTGTTTCAGCGCATGTGCTCTCATGTCCTTGAAGCACATATACTGACAGTGCCCAAAGTTGAACACACTGTATAGTGTCTGAAATATCTTTGGCCCCTTCGGATACCAACCTTCGCTTCATTCTAGAGAGGCGTTAGTTTTCACTAAGGTTGGCTTTTGCTATGACTATAAATAAGGCTCAAGGCCAAACCTTGGCTACAAGAGCCTGTGTTTACGCACGGACAACTTTATATGTGGCTTTTTCAAGTGTGCGAACATTGGATAGCATACATGTAAAGATGACCCATATCTTCTGCTCCTTCAGATTTCAGTCTTCCATTCATTCTGAAGAGGCATCAGTTTTCACTAAAGTTGGCTTTTGCTATGACTATAAATAATATTTGGGTTCTTGCTACAAGAGCCTGTGTTTATGCATGCAAAATCAAAGTTGTATTTAAACAACAATCAACCTAGTAAATTTGATTTTTAAAATGGTCGAATTATCGAAAGTGTCGAATTATCGAAAGTGTCGAATTATCGATAGTGTCGAATTACAGTTTGTTTATTTATTTTTTAATAAGGTCCTCTTATCTTATCTGCAATATAGTTGTATTTTTCGAATTTTATTTTCTAATTTGTTAATTTTTTCTTTTTTTTTCACTCTAATAATATTTATTTAAATCTAATAATTTTTATTTAATGCAATTTAATTAATAATTTATTTAATCCAATGTCTATAGTTTCTTCCCTGAAATTGCTTACCAAACATGAGTCAGTGTTTCCACAGTGTTAACAGTTGGAGTGTTAGAATGCGGAGAAGCAAAATAACTCCCTACTGAATTTCTCAATAGTCTTACTCCCAGAGGAATGCATCCACACAGTTAACCTCTAGGTTGGTACTATTGTTATGCTTCTGAGAAGTTTTAATCCTAAGCAGGGTCTTTGAAAATGGTACACGTATGGTGATACAGTGCATGTGCTCTCATGTCCTTAAAGAAGTGTAGTTCTGTTGTTTGCAATTTCATTTTCTGATTTGTTAAAATTTTTCTTCTATAGTTTCTCACCTGCGGGTCCTTTGGGTAAACCCGGGGCGTTGCCCGGGTCACTCGGCTAGTACTACTATATCACACATAAGACAACATATAAAAGGAATGAATTCATTTAAATGACCTCATTAAAACGACATTTATAGTTTTATAAATAAAAATATAACCTCGATAATTCGACCAAGTTTTGTTGTCCTTACCTACAGCCTATTAAATAACAAATTTAATTTGACACTATAGATAATTCGACCATGTTTTGTTGTCCTGACCTACAGCCTATCATATAAAAAACTGTAATTAGACACTCTCGATAATTCGACCATGTTTTGTTGTCCTGACCTACAGCCTATCATTTAAAAAAACTGTAATTCGACAATCTCGATAATTCGACCATGTTTTGTTGTCCTGACCTACAGCCTATCATATAAAAAACTGTAATTCAAGAGTTTAAAAATATATATTTTGAGTGAAAAAAAAAGACACAAATCAGCAAATAAAATTGCAAACAATACTACTATATCACAGATAAGACTACATATAAAAGGAATGAATTCATTTAAATGACCTCATTAAAAACTACATTTTATATATACTTGGGTTCAACTTTACATGTATGCTATCCAAAGTTCGCACACTTGCAAAAGTCACATAAAGTCGTCTGTGCGTAAACGTAGGCTCTTGTAGCAAAGGTTTGGCCTTGAGCCCTCTTTATAGTCATAGCAAAAGCCAACCTTAGTGAAACATAAAGCCTCTCTAGAATGAAGCGAAAGTTGGTATCCGAAGCAGAGGAAAACTATAAAACTGAAAGCCAGGACAGGCATAAAAAGAAAATTCCAAGCATGTGAGGAAACAATTGATGAAAAAAAAAGGATTCCAAAAAAATACTGCAAAAAAGAAACCAGACACAAAAAGCAACAATTGAGTACACAAATACAGCATCAGCCTATTTATGAGAAGAAAAAAAAAGACAGACACAAAAATGGAGCTAAATTCAAATGAAAAACTATAACAAATTAATAAAAGAAAATAAGACCTAATCCAAATAATTTAATAAAAAAAAAAACGGCACACACTATTAAATTATTTGGATTAGGTCTTATTAATGAGAAAAAAAAAAGATGCCAAAGAGAGATGAAAAGATGCCAAAAAAGATAACCAGATACAAAAATTGTGCTAAATTCAAATGAAAAACTATAACAAACACTTATAAAAGATAGAATAAAAGTAATAATTCAATCTACAATTCAAAAAATAATATAACCTGGTGAGTTCCCAGAAAAGGTTAACTTTGGTAGGCGGCCGTGTATGTTGACACCGCCGTACCTTCGAGCCGTTTTACACGAGTTAAAGCGAAGATTTTGGACGTAGTGATTTTTACATTTCGATCTTTTATATTAATATATATATACTTACTATTTCGAATTATTTTTCTAAAAACGAACATTATTTTTTTAATTATCTGAAACTTACCTAATTCAACTTATCTAAAACTAACCTTATTTAGCGATTAAACTAACATAATTTAACCTATTTGAATCTAACCTCATATACACTTTTACACTACCTTTTCATTTCAAAATTAAATTAAAATAAGTTTATATTAAATAATAACATTTTTAAAAATCGACTTTCTGGTTCACACTTTTGTATCTAATCAATTATGTATTTCTTTATTTCGCTCTATAAAAGTACGCAATTCAAAACAAAGGAATTGATGATGATAAATGCAATAAATCTACGATTGTAAAATAGATTAAATTAAAAAATAAAAATAACTGTTAACATTAGGAAAATAAAAACAGGCCTATCATACGAAGAAAAAAAATAACGAAAATTTTGGTATATAGATCGTTATGTGTAGTTCAGAATCTTCGGAGGAGATAGCTCAGGACTTTACAATGGAAAACTCTGTTACAGTATTATCTATATAGATATTAAAAAATAAAAAAGGCATTTCCTGACCACGAGCACATGTGCTTTTTAGATGGCAGAGTGCCATCTATTGGAGAAAAACAGCGCGAAACGCGTTCGTGGATGGCTTTTCTTGATAAATCAAGAAATTGGGTTGGCCAAATATCGCGGAGCAAGCTAAATAAACGTTTAGTTTATTTTTGCTCCACTAGATGGCGCTCTGCCATCTAAGAAGCACATGTGCTCGTGTCAGGAAATGCCTTCTTTATTTTTAATAACAACTCCTGACCCACTTATCTTTTTTTTTTTCTATTGTTTTTTCATATACCACTATGTACGATTAACATGGAGCCTCTGCCACCGCAGCAGAGTTTGGTGGAGAATTGCCAGCGGGAAAACGTAAATCGCGTGTGAATGAACTAGAAGACACACAGTTGTTGTTATTGCCTATCCACCAATATGTATATATAACTGTGGTTACCTATTTACATATTGGTACTTTCTTCCTTTTCAAATTGAAAATTTATCAATATAATAAGAGATTGAGAGAAAAAGACATCTCCTGATTGTACAACTAAAAGATGCTGATGGCCCCTGTCAGAATATATATCAACTAATCATTGATTTTTGATTACTACAGAATAGGCCCAAACCCCTTTTTTTATTTGGCCAATTGTGGAATAATAAAAAATAAAATCAACGATTAGTTGGTATTTATTCTAATAGATGGCGCAAGCCTTTTTCCCCCTCTTAATTTATCCACCTGATACCATTACAATATTTCACTTTTGTACTATTTTTCACTTAGTAGGAATCGTTTCTTGAGCTGTAAATTCATTGTGAATATAGAGAATATAGAAAAAATTCAAACAATGAACAATTCAATGTTCCCTAGTTACGGAGTCTGTAACAATTAAATCCAGGATTTTATTGGACTGGGTTCAAATCCCTGGTCAATAAATCAATTTTTTTTGGAAGCCACTGAACTGGCGACAAGAAACTTGGAAGTTTGAATTTCCTCGTCAACTCATCAATCATTCTTCATATTTCTCAAGGCTGAAGTGACGTCTTCTAACTCTGAATTTCGTTCTTACAAAAGACAGTAAGAAGAGCTGCAAATCAAAAGATTGGTTATGAAGGTGTCAACAGCATGATGGGACGTGAACAAGATCATTCAAGAACACTGTTTTCCCTCGTGGAATTATCAATTATTTTCCTGACGCCATATTTTCTGGAGTGCTGTGAGATATCTTCTACCTCTTATTCAAATCCAAACTTACTGTTGACAAGTTTGGAAGATCTGTTTAGATCCATGCTAGAGAGATAAGACGATAACACCATGATAGAATTGAAACTATGTGATGTCAACCTAGCGAAAAGAACAAATGGATTGAGGAGGAGGGTCCCAAGAAGTTCATCATAATTCTATCACTCCACTCTACTAAAATTTAACAAATGAAGCAGTAATTAAAAAATTAACTATTCCCCAATAGCTTCAATATTATTTTGCCATATTCAAGAAGATATTTATAATACCCTTTAACAGAACATAATTTCAATAGAATAACCATTTCCATTCCCTCATGATGTCTTGAAAACATTGTCCAACATTGGCCATTGCCAACCTGGTCCACTGGCAAAAGGCCATTCATCAAGACATCGCAAAAGTCGAGTTATTTATTAAATGAATATTGTAGAATTTGAAGCCCACACAAAATGAATAACGCAGTCTGAAAGTATGAATCCTCAATAGCAAAACAATAGCAATGCAATAAAAATAACAATTTCCATCCCCCCATGATGTCTTGAGAACATTGTCCAACATTGATCATTGTCAGCCTGGTCAACTGGCAAAAGATCATCATCAAGACATCGCAAAAAGTCATACAATTTGAAGCCACCCAAAATAAATACCGAAGTTTAAAAGAAATATTCCTCAATAATAAAATAATATCAATGCAATAGAAATAACAATTTCCATCCCCCCCATGATGTCTTGAAAACATTATCCAACATTGATTATTGCCAACCTGGTCAATTGGCAAAAGATCAACCATCAAGACAATCACTAAAGTCGAATATCCAATAATATTGTACCATTTGAAGCTACAGAAAATGAATAACGCAGTGTGAAAGAAATATTATCAAAACAATAGCAATTCAATAGAAATAAGAATTTCCATCCCCATGATGTTTTGAAAACATTATCCAACATTGCCCATTGCCAACCTGGTCAACTGGCAAACGGCCATCCATCAAGACATCGCAAAAGTCGAATAATCAAATGAATATTTTACTATTTGAAGCTACAGAAAATGAACAACGCAGTTTAAAAGAAATAATTACTAATACCAAAACAATAGCAATGCAATAGAAATAACAATTTCCATCCCCCATGATGTCTTGAAAACATTATCCAACAGTGATCATTGCCAACCTGGTCAACTGGCAAAAGATCATCTATCAAGACATCGCTAAAGTCGAATATCCAATAATATTGTACCATTTGAAGCTACAGAAAATGAATAACGCAGTTTGAAAGAAAAAAATACTAATATCAAAACAATGCAATAGAAATGTCTTCTTATCAAAATGGTACATCAAACAACTCATTAAAGCAATATTTGATCACCAAGTAGGAAGAATAATTCTGAATTAGCATTCTTTGAAATCGAAATTTTTATGATATGATCAACTCATTACCAAATAATCTAGCAGATTATACCATCAGTAATAGTTTTCACAGGGGGAATTCAGTTCTGAAATAGTTGCCAACACGTTCACCTGGAAAAATAATCTGGAACGAAAATGGAAGATTTGCGCTCTTTAGAAGAAATCAAAGTTATTAAAGAAGACTTCACTTTTCAGCCAAAATACCATCAGAATGAAAGATGCTGAAACGAGTATTGAAAACTGCCAAGTTTCTTGATCTAATTATTATTTATTTATTTTTTTGGAGAAGAAATCATAAATGTGATTTCAACACAATCAACTACCTGCACCTCTAAAGTGTGATAGCAATTTTTTGAAACAGAAATCATTGAATTGGTTTCAACTTGCAAGTTTTCACTTGTATTTTGCTCTAATGTGCAATTATCAATTTTTGGGATAAGTCGAGAGAGACTTGATATTCATTTTTATGAATCTCCCATGTATTTTCATGGTGTTTAGAAGTAAACGTCATAGAAAATACAAATTTTTGGAAATATCAAGATCTTGATTTTTTTTTACTTGCGCGCAACAAGTAAAAAGCAATATTATCTTTATCTCCTGTATATTCATGATGTTTGAAATATAACTTGATGGAATATACAAATTTTTGGAAACGTTTTTCAACTTATATTTATCGTTGAAAAAATATGTTTAATGTTCCTGCTAAGATATTCAACAAGAATTTGAAAATGTTCCTGAAAAGAAATTTCAACAAGAAACAATTTTTGGAAAAGTTCGTCAAGAAAACGACTGAAATAATTTTAGCTCTCAAATAGCTAAAAGGTTTTAAAACAACCAATTATAATTAATTTTTGGAAACTTCATTCATCTGAAGATATTTTTGAAAAACTCTTCCTGCGGAGTTATACATTCAACAAGAAATAATTTTTGAATAAAAATCAAGAATGATTTTGAATTATATATAGTGTTTTTTATTTATTTCAACACGCAAAACGCGATATCTCGGCTAGGGATAATTCCTTCCATTTACATTTTTAAACAGAAGCTGTTATAAACATATATATATAAACAAAAATAAATATAAAAAAAAGAAACAATTGGATATATTAGGAACCTGATTTTCAGGTTAGAAAGATAATCATAAATATATTTACAAAGGTGGTTAAATCTGTGATAATTATCTAGTATTTACAAATTATTATGAGTTAGTGTTTATCTCTCTCTCTCTCTTTTTACATTTATAAAAAACAAATAAAAATAATTTTTGGCAAACCTCTTTCTTTTATGTATGAAGAACTTGTAGCGGAAATATAGGAAAAATTTAACGCCATATATATTAAACAGTAGTTAATTTTACTTGAGAAAATTTTCAAATGCTTTATTTCTAATGCTTGGTTAAAACAGATATATGAAATGTCTATTTCACTAATTAAAAATAAATATTCATAAAATAATTGCTAAAGTGTAAAAAAAAAAAATACCGAAAAATATCGATTAAAAATGAAAAATTTGTTATTAAGGTGTAAAATATTGTTATATTAAAATGAAAAACGTTTTCTCAAAACCTGTATATAATAGAAATATAATTTCAATCACAAAAAGATTAAGTAAGTTATGAAAATATAGTTATAAAAGCCATTTAATTTTTACAAATGTAATTTGAATACGAATTCAGGAATAGCGACAAAATAATATATGGTAGAAAATCGGTTGACTATCCTATAAAAAATGTAAATTAATATTTTATATTGAATAACTGTTTGTAATATAGAGTAGAGAGTTGAAAAGGATTGGCACTTGGTTATCTATTTTCTTATCAACAAACACAAGAGCCCCCCAACATGTTATCTGTTTAATATTTGTATACCTTCCTCCAAACCAAATACAGCTGCATAACTTAGATAAGCTGTTTACATACATTCAAAAGCAAATAGCAGATGGAAAAGAAATTATTTTACTTGGAGATTTAAACATCAGAACTGGGAAGTTGGGAGGACTACACAATCCACTTAATTTCCAGCTCCCCTAACATCGGAAAGAAGGGCTAAAGATCATATAATATCATCTCTGTCTAATAAACTTCTTGATTTCTGGAAGAAATTTCTTTGACAATAGTTAATGGAAGATCTAGAGGTGATAAAGATGGAGATTTTACATACATATCCGAAAGAGGCTCTTCAACTATTGACTATTGCATACTCACAGGGGGTTCACTACAAATTTTACTGGACTTCAAAGTCGATGACCAACTGTACTCAGACCACCATCCTTTGGTTTTAACGATAAAAGGCCAAAACTTCAATGAGAAAAAAACCAAACGGGAAGATTATAATATTACGAGATATAGATGGTCAGCCGATGGACTCGCAACGTTTAAAATGAAACTGGAAGAATTGCGGGAAAAAAACATACCAGCCTCCGATGACCTTGTATACACTTTCAATCAGCGATTTTGGAAGCAATGTCATCTGCAAAAATAAACCTACTCAATTAAGGGCGGCCCCAGGAAATCTAAGCCGTGGTTCGATAAGGACTGCTATGATATGAAAAAACTGGCAAAAGAAAGTCTGAAGAAATATCGTAAAACAAATAGATTGGAAGACAGAGAATGTTATGCTTCTTCCAGAAAGAAATATCTTGCTTTATTGGATCTAAAAAGGAAAGGCTTTGATAATGAAAAACAGGAAATATCAGAAATGCTAAAGACTCAAAGACCTTCTGGAAAACTATTGCGCTCTACAAAAGCACATCTATAATCCAAGGAGAAATATCTATACAGGACTGGCTGAACTTTTACCGCGAACTAATGACTACAGAGAAAAATTGAGAATTTGTAATTTACATAATGTGATTTCTCAGAACGATCCTATATTGGACTCAGAGATAACCAATGCAGACATATACAAGGAGATAGCTGGTTTGAGGAGTAACAAGGCATGCGGGCCGATGGCATCCCCAATGAAGTATTAAAAACACTCCCTGATTCGTACATACTGCGTTGAAACAACTCTACAATAGTGTTATGACGACTGGAAATACCCAGCAATTTGGACTAATTCCACTATACACCCAATCTTTAAAAACGGTTATAAGAACAGCCCTCCAACTACCGAGGTATTGCACTGATTAGCAATGTATCAAAGCTTTTCACATCAATCCTAAGATCACGACTGGAGGAATGGGTCGAAGGAAGAAGGGTTATACCCGAAAACCAAGCGGGATTTAGAAAGAAAGATCATGTATTGACCACATATTTACACTAAATACTTTAATCCAACTATCATTAAGAATAAAGAGGGGAAAACTATATGTCTTTTTTGTCGATCTAAGGAAGGCATTTGATACTGTACCCCACTCACTACTTTGGAAAAAACTTTACAACCTAGGCATAAGTTACCAATTCATAAGTACGATCAAAAGTTACTACGAACAAGCAACTATAGCTATCAGATGGAAGGGATCATTTACGGAAAGTATTAAGATAAACTCGGGAGTCCTCCAGGGAGAACCACTTTCCCACTGCTATTTATATTATTTATCACGGACTTAATCGAAATTTATAATAACTCAGACTGCCGAGTGTAAATTTGCCAGAATTTGGAGATATCCATTTATTGCTGTACGCCGACGACATAGCAATTATAGGTGAGTCCAGGATAAACCTCCAAAGAAGATCAAAATACTGAAAGAATATCTCGATGAGAACTTAATGACACTAAATGAGTCCAAGTCAAAGTTATGGTGTTCCGTAATGGAGGTAAACCCTCAAATAAGGATAGATGGTTCTGGAATGATAAACCCATAGCAATAACTTCAAGATATACATACTTGGGATTCCCTCTGACACCAACATAACAACTACTCACCCGGCAAATTACTTTAAAGGAAAAGCACTTACAGCAATTAACGCCACACACCCAATATTAATAAAATCAAAAGCAAAGTCAATAAATTTATCAATCAAACTCTTTGATACCAAGTGAGAGCTGTCCTGATGTATGCCGCTCCATTATGGGCAACAGAGCATAAAGGACTTACTGGTCAATATACAAGACATATTTATCCGTAGGTTCCTGAATCTGCCCAGATACACTACCAGGTTACCTAATCAGATTAGAAACCGGTCGTATCTCATTGAGTGTAACAGCCTTAAAATTAACCTGAAGTATTGGCTGCGGGTGTTGAATATGAGCAGTGACAGATTGCCACGTAAGTTTTAATAGAACACGGGAACTCTCTATGCTTCGGGCACACCCATCGGTTTCATTAAAAAGCTCACTAATCTGCTTAACGATTAATGGATCCCTGCACTTGGTTTCTGTGATGACCCTGAAACGCTGAGGAGCGCGATTACAGGGCTCTTAAAAACAGCGGCAGACCAATCTATACAAAACGACCTTACAAGAATGGATAAATCTAAGCTATACTCTCACTACAAGACATTCACATATCTTTCATGACGGGGATACCTTTTAGGGGATTTTCCTTTCCCGGTTGTAAGACTACTCGCACAAGTTAGAATACTTTCAAGTTTTTTTAGAGAAAACCACACCAAGATGCTCTGCGGTGAGGACCCGACTTGTACCTTCTGTAATTCAAAACTACAAAATGAAATCACTCACTATATTTGATTGCTCTGCTCTGAAAGAAGAAAGAAGAACCCTTATGCTCAAAACTGGGCAACTCTGTGCTTCACTTCCATCAATAATTGACAATATGACCCAGAATAAGTATTGCTACGGCGTTTTTATGGTTTCCACAAGTCCATATCTCAGAAGAAGGCCAAGTGATACTCACTCCTACTCCTCACTTTCTTACTGCTACTCTTTTTGTGTTGATTTCTTGCTTCCCTCTTTCTTATTATTATTATTTTTTTCCTTTTCTTGTTTTTTTTTCTTTCTCTTTTTACTCTGTATATATCGCTATTTCCGTTGTCTCACTGCTTTGTTCTTATGCATACCTCTGGTGAATCCGTATAGGGTCAGTGACCTAATAAAGGCTTTTTTTGTTGTTGTTTGTTGAATAACTGTTTGTTTTATTATGTTTTTTTTTGTGTAGAAGCTAGAAGCTGAGACATAATTTAAAACATTCAATGAAGGAATTTAATTGAAGAAACTGTGTATATGGTAATTTAAACCAACAACCCCATATTGTATATAACTTATAACAAGATTTTCATGTTGTATAATAGAATCACATCTGTAAATGATTATACGCATGATTGAAATGTGTCATAACATCATCATATGTAATGTAATTTGTACAAACTGAGGATAAATAAATAAAACTCTGTAATAGATTAGAGATAGAAGTCAAAAACTCTAAATTCGAGATAGATGGAATCACAAACAACATCTAAAGATAGATTGGAAGCTGTCAGGACGGCGCCAGTTTCGAATGTCACAGACGATCCACACTCTTCACAAACTGGTGAAATGCAAAACTCCCTTTCTCAGAAAAGGTATATAAAGCCCTCGTTTCAACCTAAAAATACAGTCACTTGACCATTCTGCGTGAGCCCTCGTCGGTTGTACCCCAGTTACACCTCATCCACCATGTAGTCAGTAAGAACTCTTCTATCTCCATCTTCGCTCCTAGCTCAACTTTTATATGTTCACGGAACGTTCTTAGTGCAACTGTGTCTTCGTTTTTTGTGTATGGACATTCCCAAGCTTTCCACACTGCCTCGACCACTACTGCCTGTACTCTGTGAAAACTGTTAAGGTCTTACAAGGTGCAGAGAGGTACTGGAAAACTCCCCATCCTGACTGTTCCTCTCCGTCAACACAGTTAGCGAGAGTTACAGGGAACCACCACACCATAGAATAAGTCGACTGGATACCTCCCACATAGTCGGAGAATTCTACAAGAGTCAACAGAACCTCACCACATTTATGTCGACAGGATTCTAGAAGAGGCTACCAGACCTCACCACATGTATGTATTTGTTATAGTTTTCATTTAGATATAATTTTATATACAAATAAAAGGAATTCAGCAATTTGTTTTAGATGATTCCGATTTTTTTTCTCCATCACACTTGTGGAACAAGTTCCCTCCCCATATTGCCATATGAAGTCTGGTGAATTTTTTTTCTATGTGAGATATCTGGGTGTATACCTATTCTTTCTTCAAGTAATGTAAAATCTATCTTATCATCATTATATATATTTTTTTATTTTAAGCATATATATATGTGATGCGCTAGCGCGCCATCTGTTATCAAAATTCAAAACTATTTTAAAGGCGTAAGATTCTTTTGGTATGAATGGTAGATTAAACTGGCGAAACCGCTGAGAGGGTTCACCACTGATGAGCCAGGCCCTTATTATTTTTTTCCATTGCAGTAATGGCAGTAGAAATGTGTAATATAAAAAAGAATCTTACGCTTTAAAATATATATATGTGAACGAAATATTCTATAAAAAGGCAATCCGGTGGTAGGACATAACAACCCTACTGCGTGTCTCTAGTCATATTATTTATCTTGAATACAGTACACCTCTTTCTAGGGTAATACCTAATTACAGATCCAAAGTGTCCTTGAAAGAGAGGTGTCATCTTCCCCGAAGAGCTGATAATTAATTAAAAATGATAATTTTGTGAATTAAAACTGTCCTTTGTAGAGAGGTATCCTCTAATGGAGGTTCTACTGTATTCATTAGATATTGCCACGTGGAAAATTTGGAAAGACAAACTTCGGGGTGACACATCAATTTATTTAAGGCAAAAACAAACTATGAATGATAAACAAAAGATAAGCAATGAGGGAAATTTACAGAGTAGTAAAATATAAACAAAAAATAATACTCTGTTAATACAAGTGTAAAATAATAAATGCTTCGCTATAATATTTTATATGAATAAATATTTATGTTTTTATTGAATTAAAAAGCTACTTGAGTGAGGTTAAACGTCAATATTTGTGTAACTAAATTACCTTCCAGCAAAAATAAGATTATATGGGACATGGATTGATGAAAAGTTGTAGGGAATAAAATGTAGAAGGGAAATAGAACCGCATGAAGTAGAAGGAAACGGATTAGATGGGAAACTACGATAACTACTAAAGAGAAAGGTCTGGCACCACTGAGACCAGAACAAAGCAAAGAAACCAAATAATATGGTTAGGAATTACTATGCCATCTAGTGGAACAAAAATGAATTAAACATTGATTTAACTTGTTCCATGATATTTGGCTAACCCAATTTCTTGATAGATCAAGAAAGTTAACCACGTACGCGTTTCGAGTTATCCACCTGATACCAGTACAATTTCACTTTTGTACTATTTTCACTTATTGGAATTGTTTCTTGAGCTAAATTCATTGTGAATATAGAAAAAAATTCAAACAATGAACACTTCAATGATCCCTAGTTACGAAGTCTTTAACAATTAAATCCAGGATTTTATTGGACTGGGTTCAAATCCCTGGTCAATAAGTCAATTTTTTAGGAAGCCACCGAACTGGCGACAAGAAACTTGGAAGTTTGAACTTTCTCGCCAACTCATCAATCATTCTACAAATTTCTTAAGGCTGAAGTGACGTCTTCTAACTTCTGAAGACAGTAAGAAGAGCTGCAATCACAAGATTGGGTTATTAAGGTGTCAACAGCATGATGAGAAGTGAACAGGATTCATTCAAGAAAACTATTCTCCTCGTGGAATTATCAATCATTTTCCTGACGCCATATTTCTGGAGTGCTATGAGATATCTTCTACCTTCTATTCAAATCCCAACTTACTGTGACATTTAAGTTGGAAGATATGTTTTGATCCATGATAAGACCATGATATAATTTAAACTATCTGATGTCAACTAAGCGAAAAGAACAAATGGATTGAGGAGGAGGGTTCCAAGAAGTTCATCATAATTCTCATGTCTATCACTCCACCTATATTATTCAAAATTCTACTAAAATTTAACAAATAAAGCAGTAATTAAGCAAATTTCTATTTCCCAATAGATTCCTTGGCAATATTCAAAAATAAATATTTATTTATTAACACCATAATTGAAGAAAATTTAAGGCGGATATTCATTTGATACCAATAGCTTCAATATTATTTTGCCATATTCAAAAATATATTTATACCCTTTAACAGAACAAATTTTAATAGAAAAAACCATTTCCATTCCCCCAAGATGTCTTGAAAACATTGTCCAACATTGGCGATTGTCAACCTGGTCCACTAGCAAAAGGCCATCCATCAAGACATTGCAAAAAGTCGAATTACTATCCAATAATATTGTAAAATTTGAAGTCACAGAATAAAAACCGCGTCTGAAAGTATGAATCCCCAATATCAAAACAATAGCAATGCAATAGAAATAACCATTTCCATCTTCCATGATGTCTTGAAAACATTGTCCAACATTGATCATTGTCAACCTGGTGAACTGGCAAAAGATCATCTATCAAGCATCGACATCGCAAAATGTCATAAAATTTGAAGCCACAGAAAATAAATATAGAAGTTTAAAAGAAATATTCCTCAATATTAAATCAATATCAATGCAATATAAATAACAATTTCCATCCCCCATGATGTCTTGAAAACATTGTTCAACATTGACCATTGCCAACCTGGTCCACTGGCAAAAGGCCATCTATCAAGTCATCACTAAAGTCAAATTATCTATCCAATAATATTGTAATATTTGAAGCCACAGAAAATAAATAACGTAGTTTAAAAGAAATAATCCTCAATAGCAAAACAATAGCAATTCAATAGAAATAACAACTTCCATCCATGATGTCTTGAAAACATTATCCAACATTGATCATTGCCATTCTGGTCAACTGGCAAAAGATCAACCATCAAGACATCGCAAAAAGTCATACAATTTGAAACCACACAAAATAAATAACGCAGTTTAAAAGAAATATCATCAAGACAATTGCAGTTCAATAGAAATAACAATTTCCACTCATGATGTCTTGAAAACATTGTCCAACATTGACCATTGCCAACCTGTCCACTGGCAAAAGGCCATCCATCAAGACATCGCTAAAGTCAAATTATCCAATAATATTGTACAATTTGAGGCTAAAGAAAATAAATAACGCAGTCTGAGAGTATGAATCCTCAATAGCAAAACAATAGCAATTTCCATCCCCCCATTTGGTCTTGAAAACATTGTCCAACATTGGCCATTGCCAACCTGGTCAACTGGCAAAAGGTCATCATCAAGACATCACAAAAAGTCATACAATTTGAAGCCACAGAAAATAAAAACCGCAGTTTAAAAGAAATATTATAAAAACAATATCAATGCAATAGAAATAACCATTTCCATCCCCAATGAAGTCTTGAAAACATTATCCAACATTGATCATTGCCAACCTGGTCAACTGGCAAAAGATCATCTATCAAGACATCCCTAAATTCGAATTATCTATCAAATTGTTCAATTTGTAGCCGAACAAAATAAATAACGCAGTTTAAAATAAAGAATCCTCAATATAAAAGCAATAGAAATGCAATAAAAATGTCTTCTTATAAAAATGGCACATCAAATATCTCATAAAAACAATATTTGATCACCAAATGGGAAGAATAATTCTGAATTAGCGTTCTTTGAAATTGAAATTGTTATGATACGATCAACTCATTATCAAATAATCTAACAGATTATACCAATAGTAATAGGCTCCACAGAGGAATTCAGTTCTGAAATAGTTTTCTTCACGTTTGTCTGGAAAAATAATCTGGAGTAAAAAAGAAGATTTGCGCTCTTTAGAAGAAATCCAAGTTATTAAAGAAGACTCCATATTTCAGACAAAATAACCATCAGAATGAAAGATGTCGAAACGAGGAATGAAAACTGCTAAGTTTCTTGATCTAATTATTAATAATTTATTTTTTGGAAAAGAAATCATGTGATTTTACACAATCAAATATCTGCACTTCTAAAGTGTGATAGCAATTTATTGAAACAGAAATCATTGAATTGGTTTCAACTTGCAAGTTTTTACTTGTATTTTGCTCTAATGTGCAATTATCAATTTTTGGAATAAGTCGAGAGAGACTTGATATTCATTTTTATGAATCTCCCATGTATTTTCATGGTGTTTAGAAATAAACCTCGTAGAAAATACAAAATTTTGTAAAGATCAAGATCTTGATTTTTTTTACTTGCGCGCAACAAGTAAAAAGCAATTTATCTCCTGTATATTCATGAGGTTTGAAATATAACCTGTTGGAATATACAAATTTTTGGAAACGTTTTTCAACTTATATTTATCGTTGAAAAAAAATTATTTTTAATGTTCCTGCTAAGATATTCAACAAGAATTTGAAAATGTTCCTGAAAAGAATTTTCAACAAGAAACAATTTTTGGAAAAGTTCGTCAAGAAAACGACTGAAATAATTTTAGCTCTCAAATAGCTAAAAGGTTTTAAAACTACCAATTATAATTAATTTTTGGAAACTACATCCATCTGAAGATATTTTGAAAAACTCATCCTGCGGAGTTATATATTCAACAAGTAATAATTTTTGAATTAAAAATCAAGAATGATTTCGAATTATAATTGTGTTTATTTATTTATTTCAACACGCAAAATGTGATATCTCGGCTAGGGATAATTCCTTCCATTTACATTTTTAAACAGAAGCTGTTTTATACATTATATATATATATACAAAAAATAAATAAATTAAAAAAGAAACAATTGGATATATTAGGAACCTGATCTTACAGGTTAGAAAGATATCATAAATATATTTACAAATTATGTGATTATGATGTTATCTATCTCTCTCCTCTCTCTTTTTTTTATCTATAAAAACAAAAAAAATAATTTTTGGCAAACCTATTTCTTTTATGTTATGAAGAAACTTGTAGTGGAAATATAGAAAATATTTAACGCCATATTAAACAGTGGTTAACTTGAGAAATTTTCAAATGCTCTATTTCTAATGGTTAAAACAATATATAAAATGTCTAAAAAAAAGCCAATTTCATAAATTAAATTAAAATATTCATAAAATAATTGCTAAAGTGTAAAAAAAAATAATAATAACGAAAAATATCGATTAAAAATGAAAATATTATTTTTAAAGTGTAAAATGTTGTTATATTAAAATGAAAAACGTTTTCTTAAAACCTGTATACAATAGAAATATAATTTCAATCACAAAAAGGTTAAGTAAGGTATGAAAAAATATAGTTATAAAAGCCATTTAATTTTCAAAAATGTAATTTGAATACGAATTAGGGAAGAGGCAACGAAAATCGATTCCGTCCTCAAGGCGTTCGACAGCCACTTCTGTGTCAAAAAGAATATTATCTACGAACGTGCGAAATTTAATTCAAGAATCCAAGAGGATCGGGAGCCAGTGGACGAATTCATCACTTCATTGTACAAATTGGCTGATAGTTGCGAATTTGAGGGTCTTCATGAGCAGTTGATCCGTGACCGAATAGTGGTTGGAGTGAGGGACAAAGCTTTATCTGAAAGAATGCAGTTGGACAGCGAACTGACTTTGGAAAAGGCGGTGAAAATGGTTCGACAGCAGGAAGCCGTTCGACATCAGCAATCGACCTGCAGCGTCCCTGAACAAGCCAAAAGGTCAATCAGGTGAAGTTCAACTCGAAGAAACAATCACCGAAACAACAACAGCAGCCTTCGAGGAAGAAGGAGAAGTCAGCCAAAACAAGATCACGATGTCCAAAATGCGGAGGTTTCACCAACAGGGAAGGACAGGCTTGCCCTGCTGAAGGACAAAGATGTAACCTATGTTCAAAAACTGGCCATTTTGCAAATTGCTGCCCAGATAAGCAGGCGAAGACTGCGGAAGTCAAAGCTGTTTCTGAACTTGATGAAGAAATTGGTTTTCTCCTGGAGGTCTCAGCTGTGGAGGATTCATCTAATCTCGATGATGATGAAGGCGAGTGCAGGAGGCGATGGACAGCAGAAATCCAAATGAACGGGAAACAGGTGAAGTTCAAGCTCGACTCCCAGGCGGATGTTACATGTGTTCCTCTGTGTCTCTTCAAGAAGATAATGGGACAGCAACGACTAGTGGAAAGTGATATCAACATTAGAGCTGCTGACTTTTCCGAACTTCAGACTGTGGGTATGTTTATTACAACGCTGCGAAATGGCAATTATGAAATCAAGGAGAAGATTTATGTCATTCGTCGTTTGAGTGAACCTCTTCTGAGTCGCCGGGCATGTGAGCTCTTGAACCTGGCGAGGCGGATTGAAGTGGTTGCGACGAGAATTAACCCGACCAAGGAATCACCTGAAGTATTTGAATGACTGGGACAGATCGGAAACCCTTACGAAATCAAATTGAAACCTGGAGCAAAACCATATGCTGTACATACTCCTCGACGGGTACCAATACCTTTGATGGAAAAGCTCAAACAAGATTGGAAGAACTCGACAAAGACGAGATCTTGACGAAGATTTTTGAAGCTCAACAAGAAGATACGACCTTGAAAGCAGTAGTCAACTACCTTGAGCAAGGCTGGCCAGATAAGAAGAAGATCTCACAGGCTCTGCTCTCTTATTGGCATGTCAAGGAGGAACTCGGCGTTCAAAATGGACTACTGATGCGTAGCTGTCGTCTTGTTATTCCAGCAAGTATGAAACTGGAGATCCTAGATAAGTTGCACGCTGGGCTTGGGATTACAAAAACAAGACTTCGCGCACGTGAGACGGTATGGTGGCCTGGAATTTCGGAAGAGATCGCGGAAACGGTCAGAAAGTGCAGTGTCTGTATCCAGGAAGCCGTCTCAAAACATGAACCTTTGATACCAACCAACTTTCCTACACGACCGTGGCAAAAGATTGGAATGGATTTGTTCAAGTTCGAGAATAAGTGGTATCTAGTCGTCATTGACTATTATTCTCGCTTTCCTGAAATGATTCAGCTGGATCGGCTCACAGCCAATGTGGTGGTGCGTAGTTGCAAATCCATATTTGCCCGACATGGAATACCAGAAACTTTTGTAAGCGATAATGGGACGCAATTTGGAGCTGCTCGTGAATTTGCAAATTTCGCAAGGCAGTACGGATTCACACATGTCACTTCAAGTCCTCGATTCCCGCAGAGCAATGGGATGGCAGAAGCAGGTGTGAAAATTGCTAAGTTGATCCTCAAGAAAAATCAAGACCCATCGCTTGGACTCCTGGAGTATCGATCGACCCCTTTGGAGAACGGTTACAGCCCTGCTGAGCTTCTCATGGGACGAAACTCCGAACGACCTTGCCAATTGCACCAGAGAATCTTAATCCAAGGTTGGTGGACTCTCAGACCCTGAAAAGAAAGGAGGGGAGAAGGATAAAGGATATGAAATCCAGATATGATCGACGCTGCGGAGCTACGGACATGGAGGAGCTATCCGAAGGTGACACGGTTTGGATTACAGATATGCGAACCTGAGGGATTGTAAAGCAGAAAGCATCGATACCAAGGTCATATATGGTTGACACTCCAGTTGGGACTGTACGTCGAAACAGGTTCAATCTACGAAAAGGAATACAGTGCAATATCCAGCCGACCCATCGACGCCGACCTTTTCGGGGGAGAACTGGTTGAAAATGAAAAGACCCCAGTTGTGGATTATCCCACTAGCAACTCAGAAGACGGCCAGATAAGAACCCGGAGTGGACCAATTGTTAAACCCGTGGATCGCCTTCATTATATTATGCATTTAAAGTTTGTAATGTATATATATTTCAAATCTTAAAAAGGGGGATGTGCTGGGAACATTGGATGTTTTCCCACGTGCCGCGGCGGAGCGTGACCGTGCCTGCACGGGTGGGTAGTTTTGTTTTGAACTCTGTATGGATGGACATTAAAACAGTTCTACTGTATTCATTAGATATTGCCACGTGGAAAATTAGTAAAGACAAACTTCGGGTGACACAGCAATTTATTTAAGACAAAAACAAATTATGAATGATAAACAAAAGATAAGCAATGAGGGAAGTTTACAGAGTAGTAAAATATTAAAAATAATAATAATAAAATGATACTCTGTTAATACAAGTGTGAAATAATAAATACTTCGCTATAATATTTTATACGAATAAAAATTAATGTTTTTTTAATCGAATTAAAAAGCTGCCTGAGAGATTAAACGTCAATATTTGTGTAATTAAATTACCTTTCAGCAAAAAGAAAATTAGATGGGACATGGATTGATGAAAAGTTGTAGAGAATAAAATGTAGAAGGAAATAAAACGGCATGAAGTAGAGGGAAACGAATTAGATGGGAAACTACGATAACTACTAAAGAGAAAGGTCTGGCACAACTGGAGACCAGGACAAGAGCAAATAAATCAAATAACTAATGGTTAGGGGAATCACACTATATGCCATCTAGTGGAACAAAAATCAACTAAACGTTGATTTAACTTGTTCCATGATATTTGGCTAACCCAATTTCTTGATAAATCAAGAAAAGTTAACCACGTACGCGTTTCGAATTATCCACCTGATACCAGAGGTGTGGTCTGGGTCGCTATTTTAATCTAATTGAATATATATTCAAAGATTAACAGGATGAAATTTAAACCCGAAGTATTGTCTTTTAAATGGAGCTTTTTTAGCATAACTTCTAAAAAAAGTATAAGTATTTGAATATGGAATATTGTACTTCAACATTTTCTATGTAATATAATGCATATTATAGAACCACCTGATACCAGTACAATTTCACATTTGTACTATTTTCACTTAGTAGGAAATGTTTCTTGAGCTGTAAATTCATTGTGAATATAGAGAATATAGAAAAAATTCAAACAATGGATACTTTAATGTTCCCTAGTTACGAAGTCTGTAACAATTAAATCCAGGATATTATTCGACTGGGTTCAAATCCCTGGTCAATAAATCAATTTTTTTGGGAGCCACAGAACTGGTGACAAGAAACTTGGAGGTTTGAATTTCCTCGTCAACTCATCAATCATTCTACATATTTCTTAAGGCTGAAGTGACGTCTTCTAACTCTTCTGATTTTTCTTTGTTACAGAAGACAGTAGGAAGAGCTGCAATCACAAGATTGGGTTATGAAGGTGTCAACAACATGATGGAAGGTGAACAGATTCAATTCAAGAAAACTGTTTTCCTCGTGGAATTATCAATTATTTCCTGATGCCATATTTCTGGAGTGCTACGAGATATCTTCTACCTCCTATTCAAATCAAAACTTACTGTTGACAAGTTGGAAGATCTGTTTAGATCCAGAACCATGATATAATTGAAACTATGTGATGTCAACTAAGCGAAAAGAACAAATGGATTGAGGAGGAGGGTCCCAAGAAATTCATCCTAATTCTCATGTCTATCACTCCACTCTACTAAAATTTAACAAATGAAGCAGTAATTAAGAAAATATCTATTCCTCAATAGCGTCAATATTATTTTGCCATATTCATGAGATATTTATAATACCCTTTAACAGAACATATTTTCAATAGAAATAGCCATTTCCATCCCCCCATGATGTCTTGAAAACATTGTCCAACATTGGCCATTGCCAACCTGGTCAACTGGCAAAAGGCCATCCATCAAGACATCGCTAAAGTAGAATTATCTATCCAATAATCATGTACAATTTAAAGCTACAGAAAATGAACAACGCAATTTAAAAGAATCAATCCTAAAATCAAGACAATAGCAATGCAATAGAAATAACTTCCATTAATGATGTCTTGAAAACATTTTACAACATTGATCATTGCCAACCTGGTCAATTGGCAAAAGATCATCTATCAAGACATCGCAAAATGTCATAAAATTTGAAGCCACAGAAAATAAATACCGAAGTTTAAAAGAAATATTCCTCAATATTAAACAATAGCAATGCAATAGAAATAACAATTTCTATCCCCCCATGATGTCTTGAAAACATTATCCAACATTGATCATTGCCAACCTGGTCAAATGGCAAAAGATCAACCATCAAGACATCCCTAAAGTAGAATATTCTATCAAATCAATATTTTACAATTTGAAACTACACAGAATAAATAACAACGCAGATTGAAAGAAATAATCCTCAATAGCAAAGCAATAGCAATGCATTAGAAATGTCTTCTTATCAAAATGGCACATCAAACATCTCATTAAAACAATATTTGATCACCAAAAGGGAAGAATAATTCTGAATTAGTTTTCTTTGAAATCGAAAATGTTATGATATGATCAACTCATCAATAAATGATATAACAGATTATACCAATAGTAATAGTTTCCACAGGGGGAATTCAGTTCTGAAATAGTTTCCCTCACGTTTGTCTGGAAAAAGAATCTGGAATGAAAATGGAAGATTTGCGCTCTTATAAAAAATCAAAGTTATTAAAGAAGACTTCACTTTTCAGCCAAAAAACCATCAGAATGAAGATGTCGAAGCGAGGAATGAAAACTGCCAAGTTTCTTGATCTAATTATTATTTATTTTATTTTTTGGAAAAGAAATCTGTGATTTCAACACAATCATCTACCTGCACTTCTAAAGTGTGATAGCAATTTTTAAAACGGAAATCATTGAATTGGTTTCAACTTACAAGTTTTTACTTGTATTTTTGCTCTAATGTGCAATTATCAATATTTTTGGAATAAGTCGAGAGATACTTAATATTCGTTTTTATGAATCTCCCATGTATTTTTCATGGTGTTTAGAAATAAACGTCGTAGAAAATACAAATTTTTGGAAGATCAAGATCTTTATTTTATTTTTTACTTGCGCGCAACAAGTAAAAAGCAATATTATAATTATCTCCTGTATATTCATGATGTTTGAAATATAACTTGATGGAAATACAAATTTTTGGAAACGTTTATCACTTATATTTCGTTGAAAAAAAATGTTTAATGTTCTGCTAAGATGTTCAACAAAATTTGAAAATGTTCCTGAAAGAGAATTTTCAACAAGAAACAATTTTTGGAAAAGTTCAGTCAAGAAAACGACTGAAATAATTTTAGCTCTCAAATTAGTAAAAGGTTTTAACACAACCAATTATATTTAATTTTTGGAAACTTCATTCAGCTGAAGATATTTTTGAAAAACCCTTCCTGCGGAGTTATAAATTCAACAAGAAATATTTTTTTGAATAAAAAATCAAGAATTATTTTGAATTATATATAATGTTTGTTTTTTATTTATTTCAACACCGCAAAACGCGATATCCCGGCTAGGGTTAATTCCTTCCATTTAAATTTTTAAACAGAAGCAATTATAAACATAATATATATATTAGATAATAAAAAGGCATATATTGATTTAATAAAATATTATATTTAATATTTAATAAATCCAATAATGCCTTTTTATTATCTAATGAATTAAATATGGATTGCTCTATTTTCAAAATAATATATATATACGAGAAAATAAATAAATTAAAAAAAGAAACAATTGGAATATTACGAACCTGATCCTTCCAGGTTAGAAAGATAATCATAAATATATTTACAAAAATGGTTAAATCTGAGATAATGATCTCTAGTATTTACAAATTATTTTGAGTTAGTGTTTATCTCTCTCTCTCTCTCTTTTACATTTAAAAAAATAAATAAATAAATTTTTGGCAAACCTCTTTCTTTTATGTTATGAAGCAACATTTAGCGCAAATATAGGAATAATTTAGCGCTATATACATATATTAAACAGTAGTTAACTTCACTTGAGAAATTCTAAAATGCTTATTTCTAAAATTTTATTAAAGCAGATATATAAAATGTCTAAAAATAAGCCAATTTCACAAATTAAAATTAAAATATTCATAAAATAATTGCTAAAGTGTAAAAATAAAAATAAATAACGAAAAATATCGATTAAAAATGAAAAAAATTGATATTAAAGTGTAAAATGTTGTTATATTAAAATGAAAAGCGTTTCTTAAAACCTGTATATAATTTCAATCACAAAAGATTAAGTAAGTTATGAAAAATATAGTTATAAAAAAAGCCATTTAATTTTTTAAAATGTAATTTGAATACGAATCAAGGAATAGCGACAAAATAATATTTATATGGTAGAAAATCGGTTGACCATCCTATAAAAAATGCAAATTAATATTTTAAATTGTATAACTATTCAGTTTTTTTTTTGTAGAGCGCGCGCTAGAAGCTGACTTAAATTGAAAACATTCAATGAAGGAATTTAATTGACGAAACTGAGAAATAGTGTGTATTGTTATAGTTTTCTTTTAGATAAATAGAAGGAATTCGGTAATTTGTTTTAGATATCCCCTTTTTCTCCATCACACTTGTGGAACGAGTTCCCTCCCCCCAATGTTCTTGTTTTGATATAAATTCCAATCAGCAAATAAATAACCCCACAGTTTGAAGATCCAAGACCTCCCACACTGAGTCAGCGGTCAAATTGTTTATATTCTTTCAGAAACGTCACAGAGAAATGGCTGAAAATAAAAAAGATGTTGATTCAGGAGAACCGCCATTTTGTTTCAAAATATTCGGCTGGTATTTTCTAGAGCAGAGTGCCCGAATCTTTCATCAAATTCTTGAAAAAAAAAAAGTAAGTCAACAGATTTTTTTTTTACATTCATATTTTTATTTTTCCTTTTTCTACTTGCCTGCGCCCTTTGGCTCGCGTCTTTTTTTCGGGAGCCATATTGATGTCTGGTGCTTTTTTTTTCTGTGAGATCTGGGTCTATACTTCTTCTTTTCTTCAAGAGTTATTTAAAATCTATTAGAATTTATTATTATTATTTTTTATTTTAAAGCATATATATGTGAAACCAAAAATTCTATAAAAAGGCAATCTTGGTGGTAGGACATAACCTATACTGCGTGTCTCTAGTCATATATTATTTATCTTAAATACAGTAGAACCTCTTTTAAAGGGTAATACCTAATTACAGACCCAACGTGTCCCCTTTTAAAGAGAGGTGTACTCTTCCAGAAGAGCTGTTAATTAATTAAAAAATATAATTTTGTGGATTAAAACTGTCCTTTGTAGAGAGGTATCCTCTAATGAGGTTCTACTGTATTCATTAAATATTGCCACGTGGAAAATTAGGGAAGACAAACTTCGGGATGACACAGCAATTTATTTAAGGCAAAAACAAATTATGAATGATAAATAAAAGATAAACAATAAGGGAAGTTTACAGAGTTGTAAAATATATTTAAAAAAATAATAATAAAATGATGCTCTGTTAATACAAGTGTAAAATAATAAATACTTCGCTATAATATTGTCGCGTGTTTACCCTCTGGTTCTTTGCGACAACGCGCTTCTTCCGTTCGTGGTTCACCCACTCGGGCTCCGGTTGCTCTTCCTTGCGGCCTTTCCCGCACGCCACCCAAAGACTTCCTGAGTTCCACCCCTCCCGTGGAAACTCCCTTCCTCTGGCAGTATCTCTCGGCCTTACCACTGGTGGGGGACACGAGAGACTTACCAGAAGAGTAGTAGCAGCTGCAGTAGCCCTGTGACGATGGCAGTGGCGATAATAACGACAGGAGGCGACACGGAGACTAGAAGAACTTATTTTATTGTAATCTATTACTAACATTAAATCTAAATAAAACAACAGACAATGGGTATTTACATGACCCTACATCCTGGGGCCAACACAAAAGCGTATTTACATCCAAACTCCCCAGGAAACGGGACCACAGCAGTCGGCGACTCCCTCATCAGCCAGCAAGGGAATCCGGCGAAAGCGCCATCTATTGGCGGAGGTTTTAACCGTTTAGAGGCCTTACACGTAACACTGCCTCCCCCTCAATGCGGATCGTCCCGATCCGGTCTCATCACTTCCGCCGCCCCGATGTCACGCTTCTCGCTGGTGCCGCTTCTCTTGCCGGAACTGCCCATCTCGCTGGAATCGCCTTTCCCGCAGGAGCCAATCTTTCTCGCTGGAGCCTCCCCTCTCGCCGGAGCCGTCTCTCTCGCCGGAGCCGCCCCTTTCTCCGGAGCCGTCCCTCTCGCCGGAGCCGCCCCTTTCTCCGGAGCCGTCCCTCTCGCCGGAGCCGCCCCTTTCGCCGGTACCGCTTCTCACGTCGGAACCGCTTCTCACGCCGGAGGCACCTCTCATGCTGACTCAGCCTCTTATGCCGACTCCGCTTCTTATAGCGGTACCGCCTTTCGTGCCGGAGGCGCCTCTCATGCCGGCACCGCCTCTTATGCTGGTACCACCTTTCTCGCCGAGACCACCTCTCTCGCCAGGACCATTCATCCCGCCGGGTCTCCTCTCGCCGGTACCGCTTTTCTCGCTGGCACCGTTTCTCTTGCCGGGACCACTCCTTTCGCCGGGACCATTCATCTCGCCGGGACCTTTCATCTCGCCGGGACCATTCCTCTCGCCGGGACCATTCCTCTCGCCGGGGGCACCGCTTCTCTCGCCGTAGCCGCTTTTCTCGCTGGCACCGCTTCTCCGAGGGCACTGCTTCCCTCGACGGTACCGTTTTCTCGCTGGGGCCACTTCATTCGCGAGTCCGCGTGACGCAGATTCAAGGTCTGTCCAGGAGGCTCCTCAATCAGGCCCTCCACTCCACGCAATTCCCCCCTGTGACCCATCTCGACTTCCAGTCCTCGGGACTCTGCCCGGCCCTCGCTCTCATCATCCAAAGCTGTCTCGGCCATAACTGTCCCATTCTGCAAGTGGGCCCTCACCTGAGACAGCAGCCTCTCCATCTCTAAGTTTCTGCGAAGCCTTTTCTCATCGCTTTCCTTTTTCAACAGAAGCAATTCCTCTTTTCTTCGACGCATTCTTTTTTCACTTTCCCTTTTCAACAGAAGCAATTCCTCTTTTCCTCGACGCCTTCTTTCTTCGAACTCTTTTTTCATCCGAAGTATTTCCTCCTCCGTTCGGCGCTTTATTCCGTCCCACTTCTCCCGGTTCCTGCAGCCTCCGGTCGATTTCGGCAAGCGAATCCTGCTCAGAGGCCATCCCTTGGCCTCTCACGTCAATGGGCCTTTGTCAGCAACCCCCAAAAAAAAAACTTTTTAATAAAAAGCCCCCCTGGTGACCTCCACGAGGAAGAATCCCACTTCTGATACCAGTGTCGCGTGTTTGCCCTCTGGTTCTTTGCGACAACGCGCTTCTTCCGTTCGTGGTTCACCCACTCGGGCTCCGGTTGCTCTTCCTTGCGGCCTTTCCCGCACGCCACCCAAAGACTTCCTGAGTTCCACCCTCCCGTGGAAACTCCCTTCCTCTGGCATCTCTCGGCCCTACCACTGGTGGGGGGACACGAGAGACTTACCAGAAAGTAGTAGCAGCTGCAGTAGCCCGTGACGATGGCAGTGGCGATAATAACGACAGGAGGCGACACGGAGACTAGAAGCACTTATTTTATTTTAATCTATTACTAACATTAAATCTAAATAAAACAACAGACAATGGGTATTTACATGACCCTACATCCTGGGGCCAACACAAAAGCGTATTTACATCCAAACTCCCCAGGAAACGGACCACAGCAGTCGGCGACTCCCTCATCAGCCAGCAAGGGAATCCGGCGAAAGCGCCATCTATTGGCGGAGGTTTTAACCGTTTAGAGGCCTTACACGTAACAATATTTATACGAATAAAAATTAATGTTTTTTATCCAATAAAAAAGCTGTCTAAGAGGTGAGACATCAATATTTGTGTAACTAAATAACCTTCCAAAAAAAGAAAATTAGATGGGACATGGATTGATGCAAAGTTGTAGAGAATAAAATGTAGAAAGGAAATAGAACGGCATGAAGTAGAGGGAAACGGATTAGATGGAAAACTACAATAACTACTAAAGAGATAGAAAAGTCTGGCACCACTGGAGACCAGAACAAGAGCAAAGAAACCAAATAATTAATGGTTAGGGGAATTACTATGCCATCTAGTGGAACAAAAATCAACTAAACGTCGATTTAACTTGTTCCATGATATTTGGCTAACCTAATTTCTTGATAAATCAAGAAAAGCCAATGATTTATCAAGAAATTGGGTTGGCCAAATATCAGGAACAGGTTAAATCAATGAATAGTTGATTTCTGTTCCACAGATGGCGCTCTGCTTCTGAAAAGCACATGTGCTCCTGGTCAGGATATGCCTTTTTTATTTTTTACATATATAGATATTAAAAATAAAAAAGGCATTTCCTGACCACGAGCACATGTCCTTTTTAGATGGCAGAGCGCCATCTAGTGGAGCAAAAACAGCGCGAAACGCGTTCGGATGGCTTTTCTTGATAAATTAAGAAATTGGGTTGGCCAAATATCACGGAGCAAGCTAAATAAACTTTTAGTGTATTTTGTCCACTAGATGGCGCTCTGCCATCTAAAAAGCACATGTGTTCGTGGTCAGGAAATGCCTTCTTTATTTTTAATAACAACACCTGACCCACTTATCTTTTATTTTTTCTATTGTTAGTTTTTTTAAATTATTATTATTGTATTTTATTAATTAATTATAATTCATATTCATAGAATTTTATTGTTACTTATCATCATTCTTTTTGTTTTTTTTTTCTTCTTCTGTTTTCTTTTGTGTTATAAATACAACTAAATCGCATTAAATCGTAATGTAATTCTCTTTTGTTGTTTGAAATAAATCAATTGAGTCAGCTCGTTCTTTCTAGAAGAAACTCAAAGAAAACGTGCTAACATTTTTTGGTGCCGAAACCTGGGAAAGAAGTGGAAGCAATAGAAAGTTCTTAGAAGCCATAGAAATAAAGAAAGGTAAGGTTTTGAATACTATCTTTAAAATATGGAAACAGAAATCTTAATTTTAATCAGAGATTCAAAAATTTAGAATTGATAAAAGCAGATGTAGAATATAATTTAGAAGGCAATGATAAATACGCACTTATGCAAAATAAAGAAGACTTGTTAAATTTAAAAGCTAGCTTTGATAATCAATATGTGAAATTAGTAAAATATAAAGGCATTAATGCTGAAGAAAATTTAAGGTATCCTTTGAGGCAAAGTCTAAAATCAATTCTTTTTTGATAAAAATAAATAGATAGCTGGGAAATTTAAATAAAAATACATTTCTGGTGAAACGCATTTAGAACTTCCCAAATTTCAATTGCCCACCTTTAATGGTGATATTTCAGATTGGCTGAGTTTTAAGGAAATTTTTATTAGATCTATTGATCAAAATCCAACACTGGGAAATTTTCAAAAACTTTAATTTAAATTCTGCACTAAAAGGAAATGCCGCTAGACTTATTAGGGCGTTCAATATTACTGATGAAAATTATCCTATTGCCTGGAAAACCTTGGTCAATAGATTCGACAAAAAAAAGTGAATTGGCTTTTAAACAAATTCAAAATTTGTATGATCTAAAAAATGTTAAAACAAGAATCGACTAAAGATTTACTTGATCTCCTGGACACTTGTAACGAAAGCATTCAGAATCTCTCTATTCTCGGATTGGACGTAATAATTTATCGGATATATTTTAATTCATATAATTCAATCAAAACTTGATCGTTCAATAAGAAAGGAATGGGAGATGAGTTTGCTTGAGAAAGAATATCCATCGTATGAAAAGATGATTTCTTTCCTGGAAAAATTGCTGGAAGTCTCGGGAGTTTTCAGAATAAAGAAAATTCAAAACAATTCTACAAATGAATAAATCCACTCATTCTCATTCAGCAACATTTGCCTCTGACTCTAGTATAGATAGCAGAGTCAAGTCATGCGTCTTATGTAAAGGTGAACATTTTTTGTTAAAATGTCCAAAGTTTAATGGTATGATGTTACCTGAAAGATGGACTTTTGTAAAATATAATCGTCTATGTTACAACTGTCAAAGATCTAACCATAGAGTATCGTCATGCGTCTTCACGCAAAATTGCAAATCATGTAATAAGAGATATCATACTATTTTGCATCAGTTCAACCCAGAAATGTTAAGTCCTGTTGCGGACATATCTCCATTGACCCATTCCAGTGTCCTCATGTTTTGCAAACAACAAAAGTCATGATCGGATATTACTCTCTACGGCTTTAATATAGGTCAAATAGGAAACGGGGTTCTTTAAACATGTAGAGCCCTCATAGATACAGGCTCTCAAAAGTGTCTTATAACAAATAGTTGTCGAAAGAAATTAAATCTTCCTCTTGCTGAATGTAAAACTACAGTTTTTGGTTTGGGAAACAAACTTGTAGAACAATCAATGGGTGAGGTCTCTCTCCAATTTAGCCCACATTTCTCAAACCTAATATTCAACGCCAATCCTATAGTCATTGATAATATCACATCAGAATTGCCCAATTTCTTTATAGAAAAGGATAATTGGCCTTATTTGAAAAATCTTCTGTTGGCTGACCCCAATTTTGACAAATCTAGCCAGATTGATTTAGTGATAGGAGCAGAGCTTGCTCCATGCTTATTTAACGGGAAGGTTAGATTCCAAAATTTTGAATTTGAAAGAAAATTACAAAAATCTCCAAGTATCCTAAAACAATATTGTGATTTCATGGACGAATATATTTTAATCAATCATATGGAGGTTATTCCCAGTGATGAGCTGGATACACCTTCAGGACAATGTTATTATATACCTCATTATTGTGTTTTTAAGGAGCAAAGCACTACCACTAAATTGAGAGTTGTTTTTGATGCATCTTGCAAAACTAGCAATGGCAAATCTCTAAATGACTTTCTTCATGTAGGACCAAAACTACAACAGGATATCTTCAACATTCTGATAAGATTTCGAACACGCCCAATAGCTTTTTCAGGAGATATAGAGAAAATGTATCGCCAAGTAAGAATCGATTCTAGGGATTGTGATTTCCAGAGAATTTTATGGAGAAAAAACCCACCAGAACCTTTATTGGATTATAGACTGCTGACTGTGACATATGGATTGTCTTGTGCGCCATATCTCGCCATGCGTACCCTACATCAACTTGCAAGGGACAAGGTGTCAACTTTCCCAGTGGCCTCAAAAATAGTACAAACCGATTTTTATTTTGATGACTTGCTTTCTGGTGCAGACACAATTGAAGAAGCTACATGTCATATTCGTGAAGTCAATAATCTTCTTTCTTCAGCGGGATTTTCTCTTAGGAAATGGAGATCAAAAGTCCCGGAGGTCCTTTCTGTATTTTCAGAACAGGTTGAAGATAGGCATAATCTTCGGGATTTTGAGAGTGATTCATGTGTCAAAATACTTGGTATTTGTTGGAATCCTTCCTTGGACATATTTCAGTTTCTTGTTAATGACATTCCAGAACAAACGAATTCTAAAAGACATTTGTTGTCCCACATCTCCAGAATCTTTGATCCTATAGGCTGGCTGTCCCCGGTTATTATTCGTCTTAAAATTTTGCTTCAATCACTTTGGAAACAGAAGTTGAATTGGGATGATCCTTTGCCTGATACTTTGTGCTCTCAATGGAAGAAAATCGAAAAGGAATTATCCGTATTAAATAAAATTCAAATTCCTAGATACTTCTCGTGCAGGGGAGCTTTACTTTCTGTTGAACTTCATGGTTTTTGTGACTCTTCAGAAGTTGCATATGCGGCAGTATTTTATATAAGATCTCATTTCAAATCGGGCCAAGTGAAAGTTTCTCTGATTGCTTCCAAGACGAGGGTAGCTCCTCTGAAAATGATTTCCATACCACGGCTGGAGCTGTGCGCTGCTCTTCTTCTCGCAACTTTATATGATACTATTCGCAATTCTTTATGCTTACAAATTGATAGAGTATTTTTATGGACTGATTCCAAAATTGTTCTCAGCTGGATTAAATCTGAATCTAGACATTGGAAACCATTTGTCGGAAATAGGATTGCTGAAGTTCAAAGATTGACTTTACATTCTTCCTGGCATTATGTCATTTCGAAAGATAATCCTGCAGACTGCGCTTCCAGAGGTATAACTCCTTCAGAGCTGGTGGATCACTCTCTTTGGTGGCGAGGACCAACTTGGCTCTCGGATGTGAACTTTGAAGATCCAATTCAAACTCAATATGATTTTCCGAAAGAAATTTCAGGTGAAAGACGAAAAACTTTCTCTGTTTTTCATTCCACTAATCTTCTTTTCCCAGACTTCATTTTCAAATACTCAAGTATCAACGAACTTGTTAGAATTACAGCATGGATTTATAGATTTGTATTCAATGTCCAATGTTCTTTCAATGAAAGAAAGAAAGGACATCTATCTTCAAGCGAATTAACAAGTTCAATTCACAATATCATTCGTTTCATTCAAAGTTCTGAATTTCAATCAGAAATTACCTGTTGCAAACAAAAGAAATCTTACCAACTAACTCAAGGCTTTTATCTTTGAATCCTTTCATTGATGAATCTGGACTATTACGGGTTGGAGGAAGATTACGTCATTCAAATCTGCAATTTGATGAAAAGCATCCAATAATATTGCCAAGAGATCATTTTATCACGGAATTAATAGTGCGACAGTGTCATCTGGATCATTTACATTCTGGTCTTCAACTGACCATGTCAGCACTACGATTACGATATTGGATTCCTGCAGGCAGAAGTTTGGTCAAGAAAATAATCTACCAATGCATGGTATGTTTCAGGGCTAAACGCCAAGTTACCAAGCAAATCATGGGAGATCTGCCTATGCACTGAATTGTGAAATCAAATCCGTTCACTAAAATTGGAATCGACTTTGCAGAACCGTTTTGATTAAACCAAACATCAAAAGATCCAAAGTAAAATTAAAATCATATGTTGCTTTATTTTATGTTTCTGCACAAAAGTAATTCATATAGAAATTGTATCAGACCTATCTTCAGCGGCTTTCCTCGCAGCTCTCAAGCGGTTTATTCTCGTCGAGGAAAACCTTCTGATATATTTAGTGATAACGGGACCAACTTTAGGGGAGCTAACAACATTCTCCAAGAGCAGTTTGATATATTGAAATCTTCAACAATTCAAAAATTCATATCTAATGAACGAATTAACTGGCATTTTATACCTCCTTCCGCCCCAAATTTCGGAGGTATCTGGGAGGCTGGAATAAAATCTTTCAAATTTCATCTTCTCAGGTGCTTAAAGTCTCAGATACTCACATATGAAGAGCTGTGTACTCTGACAACTCAAATAGAAGCTTGTTTAAATTCGCGACCAATTTGTCCTCCAAGTTCAGATTCAGACGATTTTAATCCTCTTACACCAGGAGACTTCTTAATCGGGAGACCCTTAACTGCCCTTCCAGAATCTAATGATGATGATGAGTTCCGATAAACTACCTCGATCGCTGGAGCCTAAATAAAAAAATTGAAAATGTATTTTGGAAACGTTGGAATCGAGAATACCTCAATAATTTGCAACAACGCCTAAAATGACAAAAATCCTCATCCAACATCAAGGAAGGTGACCTCATCTTGCTCAAGGATACCATATCACCACCAGCAATGTATTGGAGCCTTGGTCGCATCCCCAAAGTTTTTCCGGGAGCACGGAAAAGTTCGAGTCGTCGAGGTGAAGACCAAGCACCAAAAACGCCTTACTAGAACTGTCTCTAAAATAGTACCATTACCTTTTGCTGAGGACTAAGTTAGTCCACCGGGGTGGAGTATGTTAGGTTTTTTTATTATTATTATTGTATTTTATTAATTAATTATAATTCATATTCATAGAATTTTATTGTTACTTATCGTTATTCTTTTTTTTCTTCTGGTTTCTTTTATGTTATAAATACAACTAAATCGCATTAAATCGTAGTGTAATTCTCTTTTGTTGTTTGAAATAAATCTAATTGAATCGAATTGAGTCAGCTCGTTCTTTCTAGAAGAAACTTCAAAGAAAACGTGTTAACACTATTGTTTTTTCATATACCACTATGTACGATCAACATGGCGCCTCTGCCACCGCAGCAGAGTTTGGCGGAGAATCGCCAGCGGAAAACGTAAATCGCGTTTGAATGAACTAGAAGGCACACAGTGGTTGTTATTGCCTATCCACCAATATGTGCATATAACTGGTTACCTATTTACATATTGGTAATTTCTACCTTCACCAACTTTCCAAATTAAATTTATCAATATAATAAGAGATTAAGAGAAAAAGACATCTCCTGATTGTACAACTAAAAGATGCTGATGGCCCCTGTCAGAATAAATATAAATTAATCATTGATTTTTGATTACTACAGAATAGACCCAAACCCCTTTTTTATTTGGCCAATTCTGGAATAATAATAAATAAAATAAAGGATTAGTTGATATTTTTTCCAACATATGGCGCGAACTATCAGCAACTTTAAGTTGTTTGATCAGGAGATGCCTTTTTTTTTCTTAATTTATCCACCTGATACCATTACAATTTCACTTTTGTACTATTTTTCACTTAGTAGGAATTGTTTCTTGAGCTGTAAATTCATTGTGAATATAAAGAATAGAAAAAATTCAAACAATGGAGACTTTAATGTTCCCTGGTTACGAAGTCTGTAACAATTAAATCCAGGATTTTATTAGACTGGGTTCAAATCCTGGTTAATAAATCAATTTTTTTGGAAGCCACCGAACTGGCGACAAGAAACTTGGAAGTTTGAACTTCCTCGTCAACTCATCAATCATATTTCTTAAGGTTGAAGTGACGTCTTCTAACTTCTGATTTTTCTTTCTTACAGAAGACAGTAAGAAGAGCTGCAATCAAAGATTGGGTATCAAGGTGTCAACAGCATGATGGGAAGTGAACAGGATTCATTCAAGAACACTGTTTTCCTTGTGGAATTATCAAATATTTTCCTGATGCCATATTTCTGGAGTGCTGTGAGATATCTTCTACCTCCTATTCAAATCCAAATTTACTGTTGACAAGTTGGAAGATCTGTTTAGATCCATGATAGAGAGATAAGATGATAACACCATGATAGAATTGAAACTTTGTGATGTCAACTAAGCGAAAAGAACAAATGGATTGAGAAGGAGGGTTCCAAGAAGTTCATCCTAATTCTCATATCTATCACTGCACTCTACTCAAATTTAACAAATGAAGCAGTAATTAAGAAAATAACTATCCCCCAATAGCTTCAATATTATTTTGCCTTATTCAAGAATATATTTAATACCCTTTAACAGAACATATTTTCAATAGAAATAACAATTTCTATCAATGATGTCTTGAAAACATTATCCAACATTGGCCATTGCCAACCTGGTCCACTGGCAAACGGCCATCCATCAAGACATCGCTGAAGTTGAATTATCTATCCAATAATATTGTACTATTTGAGCTACAGAAAATAAATACCGCAGTTTGAAAGAAATATTATCAAAACATTAGCAATTCAATAGAAATAACAATTTCCATCCCCACATGGTGTCTTGAAAACATTGTCCAACTTTGACTATTGCCAACCTGGTCAATTGGCAAAAGGTCATCCATCGAGACATCCCAAAATTCGAATTATCCAATAATATTGTAATATTTTAAGCCACACAGAATAAATAACAACGCATTTTAAAAGAAATAATTACTATTATCAAAACAATAGCAATGCAATAGAAATAACTTTCATCCATGATGTCTTGAAAACATTATCCAACATTGATCTTTGTCAGCCTGGTCAACTGTCAAAAGATCAACCATCAAGTCATCGCAAAAAGTCATACAATTTGAAGCCACACAAATTAAATAACGCAGTTTAAAAGAAATATTCCTCAATATTAAAACAATAGCAATGCAATAGAAATAACAACTTCCACCCATGATGTCTTGAAAACATTATTCAACATTGATCATTACCAACTTGGTCAACTGGTAAAAGATCATCCATCAAGACATCCCTAAAGTCAAATTATCTATCAAATGAATACTGTACAATTTGAAGCAACACAAAATGAATAATAACGCAGTTTAAAATTATCAAATAATCTAGCAGATTATACCAAGAGTAACAAGCTCCACATGGGATATTCATTCTGAAAGAGTTTCCCTCACGTTTGTCTGGAAAAAGAATCTGGAAGGAAAAAAGATTTGCGCTCTTTAGAAGAAATCAAAGTTATTAAAGAAGACTTAACTTTTCAGCCAAAATAACCATCAGAATGAAAGATGCCGAAACGAGGAATGAAAACTGCCAAGTTTCTTGATCTAATTATTTTTATTTATTTTTTTGGAAAATAAATCATGTGATTTCAACACAATCATCTACCTGCACTTCTAAAGTGTGATAGCAATTTTTTGAAACCGAAATCATTGAATTGGTTTCAACTTACAAGTTTTCACTTGTATTTTGCTCTAATGTGCAATTATCAATTTTTGGAATAAGACGAGAGAGACTTAATATTCATTTTTATGAATCTCCCATGTATTTTCATTGTGTTTAGAAATAAACGTCGTAGAAAATACAAATTTTTGGAAAGATCAAGATCTTGATTTTTATTTTTTACTTGCGCGCAACAAGTAAAAAGCAATATTATATATCCTGTATATTCATGAGGTTTGAAATATAACCTGATGGAATTATACAAATTTTTGGAAACGTTTTTCAACTTATATTTATTGTTGGAAAAAAATATTTTAAAATGTTCCTGCTAAGAAATTCAACAAGAATTTGAAAATGTTCCTGAAAAGAATTTTCAACAAGAAACAATTTTTTGGAAAAGTTCGGTCAAGAAAACGACTGAAATAATTTTAGCTCTCAAATAGCTAAAAGGTTTTAAAACAACCAATTATAATTAATTTTTGGAAACTTCATCCATCTGAAGATATTTTTGAAAAACTCTTCCTGCGGAGTTATATATTCAACAAGAAATAATTTTTGAATAAAAAGTCAAGAATGATTTTGAATTATATTTAGTGTTTTTTTAAATTTATTTCAACACGCAAAACGCGATATCCGGCTAGGGATAATTCCTTCTATTTACATTTTTCAAAAGAAGCAGTTATAAACATGTTATATATATACAAAAATAAATTAAAAAAGAAACAATTGGATATATTAGGAACCTGATTCTTTACAGGTTAGAAAGATAATCCCTATATCTCTATATATATAAAAGTCAGTGTATGTATGTATGTGGGTATATATGTCGGCTATACACGTCCACAATACGTAACTAATCTGATTGAAATTTTAACAGTATATAGAGTAGAATCTGGAAAAACTTATAGTGAAAGTTTCAGGTCTCTATCCCGAATATTCTTCGAGTTATTTGCAAATTGCGTTGCAAATTTGCCTTTTCGCTCACAAGCAGTGCCTCTAGCGGTGAAGATGGGAGGTAATATCAGCTGACCTAATGTACATGTAAAACGTGTTTTGACAGGATATAGAGAAAAATCTGGAAAATATATTTATCGGATTTTTAGCCAATAAAAAATAAAATTGACAGGTTCTGGGCAAAAAGAGTTGTTTTTTTAGTCAGAAAATGATTATGACAATATTGCTGTATTATGTTTGATTATCAGATACAAAATGATATCGGGAAAAATTCCAAAAAGCAGAGACCACGGGTGAAACCAGTTCATTTTTGTACGCAGGAACAAAATTCTAACAGAAAAACATTCATTCGAGCAGAAAACAAAAGCCAGATCATCTTTCTATAAAATTAACGCTTCTCAGACACAAAGTTTAGAGCGGGACGTTTCACAAGAGTGACATTCACGCGCCAATTTATAATTGTGAGGAATAGTATTTGAAAATCAAAATAATATAATTTTCAAATATCGTTGTCAAAATTTACATTTTTTTTCTTATAATTTAAAAACACACAAAGAGTGGCGCGGGATGTTTCACAAAAGTGACATCCACGGCGCCAATTTATAATTGTAACGAATAGTATTTGAATAAAAACATTTAATCGGGTAAAACCTGGGCGTTGCCCAGGTCATTCGGCTAGTCATAAATATATTTACAAAAATGGTTAAATCTGTTATAATTATCTCTAGTATTTACAAATTATTATGAGTTAGTGTTTATCTCTCTCTCTCTCTTTTTTTACATTTATAAAAAAAATAAAATAATTTTTGGCAAACCTCTTTCTTTTATGTTATGAAGCATCTTGTGTAGTGGAAATATAGAAACAATTTAACGCCATATATATTAAACAGTAGTTAACTTTACTTGAGAAATTCTTAAATTCTTTATTTTTAATGCTTAATTAAAACAGATATATAAAATGTCTAAAAAATAGGCCAATTTCACAAATTCAAATTAAAATATTCATAAAATAATTGCTAAAGTGTAAAAAAAAAAGAATAACGAAAAATATCGATTAAAAATGAAAAATTTTGTTATTAAAGTGTAAAATGTTGTTATATTAAAAAGAAAAAACGTTTTCTTCAAACCTGTATATAATAGAAATATAATTTCAATCGAAAAAAGATTAAGAAAGTTATGAAAAATATAGTTATAAAAGCCATTTATTTTTTAAAATGTAATTTGTATACGAATTAAGAAATAGCGACAAAATAATATATGGTAGAAAATCGGTTGACTATCCTTTAAAAAATGCAAATTAATATTTAAATTGTATAACTATTCGTTTTTATTATGTTTTTTTTTGTGTGTGTGTGTAGAAGCTAGAAGCTGAGATATAATTTAAAATATTAAATGAAGCAATTTAATTGAAGAAACTGAGAAATAGTGTGTGTATTGTTATAGTTTTCTTTTAGAAAAATAGAAGGAATTCGGTAATTTGTTTTAGGTAACCCCGCGATTTTTTCTCCATTACACTTGTGGAACGAGTTTCCTCCCCCCAATGTTCTTGTTTTGATATAAATTCCAATCAACCAATAAATAACCCCACAGTTTGAAGATCCAAGACCTCCCACACTGCGTCAGCGGTCAAATTGTTTATATTCTTTCAAAATCGTCACAGAGAAATGGCTGCAAAAAAAAAAAAAAAAAAACGATGTTGATTCAGGAGAACCGCCATTTTGTTTTCAAAATATTCGGTTGGTATTTTCTAGAGCAGAGAACTCGAATCTTTCATCAAATTCTTGAAAAAAAAAAGTGAGTCAGCAGAATTTTTTTACATTCATATTTTTCTTTATTTTTTTTTTCTACTTGCCCCCTTTGGCTCGCGTTTTTTTTCGGGAGCCATATTGATGTCTGGTGCATTTTTTTCTATGTGAGATCTGGGTATATACCTCTTCTTCTTTTCAAAAGTTGTTTTTTTTCAGTTTAAAACATATATATATTAAACGAAAAATTATATAAAAAGGCAATCTTGGTGGTAGGACATAACAACCATAATGCGAGTCTCTAGTCATATTATATATCTCAAATACAATAGAATCTCTTTCTAAAGGGTAATACCTAATTACAGACCCAAAGTGTCCCCTTTTAAAGAGAGGTGTCTTCTTCCCGAAGAGATGATAATTAATTAAAAATGATAATTTTGTTGATGAAAACTGTCTTTTGTAGAGAGGTATCCTCTAATGGAGGTTCCACTGTATTCATTAAATATTGCCACGTGGAAAATTAGGGAAGACAAATTTCAGGATTAGACAGCAATTTATTTGAGGCAAGAACAAACTAAGAATGATAAATAAAAGATAAGGAATGAGGGAAGTTTACAGAGTAGTAAAAAATATTTTAAAAATAATAATAAAATGATACTCTGTTAATACAAGTGTTAAATAATAAATACTTCGCTATAATATTTTATATGAATAAAAATTAATGTTTTTTTTTATCGAATAAAAAAGCTGCCTGAGAGGTGAGACGTCAATATTTGTGTAACTAAATTACCTTCCATCAAAAAGAAAATTAGATGGGACATGGATTGATGAAAAGTTGTAGAGAATGAAATGTAGAAGTGAAATAGAACGGCATGAAGTAGAGGGAAACGGATTAGATGGGGAAACTACAATAACTACTAAAGAGAAAGGTCTGGCACCACTGGAGACCAGGACAAGAGCAAAGAAATCAAATAACTAATGGTTAGGGGAATTACTATGCCATCTAGTGAAACAAAAATAAACTAAACGTTGATTTAACTTGTTCCATGATATTTGGCTAACCCAATTTCTTGATAGATCAAGAAGTTAACCACGTACGCGTTTCGAATTATCCACCTGATACCAGAGGTGTGGTCTGGGTCGCTATTTTAATCTAATTGAATTATATATTCAAAAATTAACAGGATGAAATTTAAACCCGAAGTATTGTCTTTTAAATGGAGCTTTTTAGCATAACTTCTAAAAAAGGTATAAGTATTTGAATATGGAGTTTGCAATTATATCTCAATGGCTTTCATGACCATAGGGGACTTCGATGGGTTAAATTTTATTTTATCCATTCATTCTTTTTATTACGGTGTAAAATTGTGTGTATTTATCACACATAAAGGTGTGCTCTATCAATGAAAAATATTGTACTTCAACATTTTCTATGTGATATAATGCAGTATTATAGAACCACCTGATACCAGTACAATTTCACTTTTGTACTATTTTTCACTTAGTAGGAAATGTTTCTTGAGCTATAAATTCATTGTGAATTTAGAGAATATCGAAGAAATTCAAACAATGAACATTTCAATGATGCCTAGTTACGGAGTCTGTAACAATTAAATCCAGGATTTTATTAGACTGGGTTCAAATCCCTGGTCAATAAGTCAATTTCTTTTTGGAAGCCACCGAACTGGTGATAAGAAACTTGGAGCTTTGAACTTCCTCGTCAACTCATCAATCATTCTACATATTTCTTAAGGCTGAAGTGACGTCTTCTAACTCCTGATTTTTCTTTCTTACAGAAGACAGTAAGAAGAGCTGCAATCACAAGATTGGTTATGAAGGTGTCAACAGCATGATGGGAAGGTGAACATGATTCATTCAAGAAACCTATTCTCCTCGTGGAATTATCAATCATTTTCCTGACGCCATATTTCTGGAGAGTCGTGAGATATCTTCTACCTCTTTTCAAATCCAAATTCACTGTTGACATTTAAGTTGGAAGATCTGTTTAGATCTATGATAAGATGATAACACCATGATTGAATTGAAACTATGTGATGTCAACTAAGCAAAAAGAACAAATGGATTGAGGAGGAGGGTCCCAAGAAGTTCATCCTAAATCTCATATCTATCACTCCACTCTACTAAAATTCAACAAATGAAGCAGTAATTAAGAAAATAACTATCCCCCAATAGCTTCAATATTATTTTGTCATATTCAAGAAGATATTTATAATACCCTTTAACAGAACATATTTTCAATAGAAATAACAATTTCCATCCCCCATGATGTCTTGAAAACATTGTCCAACATTGGCCATTGCCAACCTGGTCCACTGGCAAAAGGTCATCCATCAAGACATCGCAAAAGTAAAATTATTTATCAAATGAATATTGGAGAATTTGAAGCCTAAAAAGAATAAATAAACAACGCAGTTTAAAAGAAATAATTACTAATATCAAAACAATAGCAATGCAATAGAAATAACTTCCATTCATGATGTCTTGAAGAGATTTTCCAACATTGATCATTGCCAACCTGGTCCACTGGTAAAAGATCATCCATCAAGTCATCGCAAAAAGTCATACAATTTGAAGCCACGCAAAATAAATACCGCAGTTTAAAAGAAATATTCCTCAATATTAAAACAATAGCAATGCAATAGAAATAACCATTTCCATCCCCATGATGTCTTGAAAACATTATCCAACATTGGCCATTGCCAACCTGGTCCACTGGCAAAAGGCCATCCATCAAGACATCGCTAAAGTCAAATTATCTATCGAATAATATTGTACAATCTGAAGCCTCACAAAATAAATACCGAAGTTCAAAAGAAATATTCCTCAATATCAAAACAATAGCAATGCAATAGATATAACTTACATCCATGATGTCTTGAAAACATTATCCAACATTGATCATTGCCAACCTGGTCAAACTGGCAAAAAGATCATTCATCAAGACATCCCAAAAGTCAAATTATCTATCCAATTGTACTATTTGAAGCTACAGAAAATGAATACCGCAGTTTAAAAGAAATAATCCTCAATATCAAAGCAATAGAAATGTCTTCTTATCAAAATGGTACATCAAACAACTCATTAAAACAATATTTGATCACCAAATGGGAAGAATAATTCTGAATTAGCGTTCTTTGAAATCGAAATTTTTATGATATGATCAACAAATTATCAAATAATCTAGCAGATTATACCAATAGTAATAGTTTCCACATGAGGAATTCAGTTCTGAAATAGTTTCCCTCACGTTTGTCTGGAAAAAGAATCTGGAACGAAAATGGAAGATTTGCGCTTTTTAGGAGAAATCAGTTATTAAAGAAGTCTTCACTTTTCAGCCAAAATAACCATCAGAATGAAAGATGTCGAAACGAGGAATGAAAACTGCCAAGTTTCTTGATCTAATTATTATTCATTTATTTTTTGGAAAATAAATCATGTGATTTCAACACAATCAACTACCTGCACTTCTAAAGTGCGATAGCAATTTTTGAGACAGAAATCATTGAATTTGTTTCAACTTGCAAGTTTTCACTTGTATTTTGCTCTAATGTGCAATTATCAATTTTTGGAATAAGTCGAGAGAGACTTAATTTTCATTTTTAGGAATCTCCCATTTATTTTCATGGTGTTTAGAAATAACGTCGTAGGAAATACAAATTTTTGGAAAGATCAAGATCTTGATATTTTTTTTACTTGCGCGCAACAAATAAAAAGCAATTTATCTCCTGTATATTCATGATGTTTGAAATATAACCTGATGGAATATACAAATTTTTGGAAACGTTTTTCAACTTATATATATTGTTGAAAAAAAATATTTTTTAATGTTCCTGCTAAGATATTCAACAAGAATTTGAAAATGTTCCTGAAAATAAATTTCAACAAGAAACAATTTTTGGAAAAGTTCGGTCAAGAAAACGACTGAAATATAATTTTAGCTCTCAAATAGCTAAAAGGTTTTAAAACAACCAATTATAATTAATTTTTGGAAACTTCATCCATCTGAAGATATTTTTGAAAAACTCTTCCTGCGGAGTTATATATTCAACAAGAAATAATTTTTGAATAAAAAGTCAAGAATAATTTTGAATTATATATAATGTTTATTTATTTATTTCAACACGCAAAACGCCATATCTCGGCTAGGGATAATTCCTTCCATTTACATTTTTTAAACAGAAGCTGTTATAAACATTATATATATACAAGAAAATAAATAAATTAATAAAAATAATCAATTGGATATAATAGGAACCTGATTCTTCCAGGTTAGAAAGATAATCATAAATATATTTACAAAAATGGTTAAATCTGTGATAATTATCTTTAGTATTTACAAATTATTATGAGTTAGTGTTTATCTCTCTCTTTTACATTTATAAAAAACAAATAAAAATAATTTTTGGCAAACCTCTTTTTTATGTTATGAAGAAACTTGTAGTGGAAATATAGAAAAAATTTAACGCCATATTAAACAGTGGTTAACTTGAGAAATTTTCAAATGCTTTACTTCTAATGCTTGGGGTTAAAACAGATATAAAAATGTCTAAATAATAAGCCAATTTCACAAATCAAAATTAAATATTCATAAAAATAATTGCTAAAGTGTAAAAATAAATAAATAAAGAAAAATATCAATTAAAAATGAAAAAAATTGTTATTAAAGTGTAAAATGTTGTTATATTAAAATGAAAAACGTTTTCTTAAAACCTGTATATAATAGAAATATAATTTCAATCGAAAAAAGATTAAGAAAGTTATGAAAAATATAGTTATAAAAGCCATTTATTTTTTAAAATGTAATTTGTATACGAATTAAGAAATAGCGACAAAATAATATATGGTAGTAAATTGGTTGACTATCCCATAAAAAATGTAAATTAATATTTTAAATTGTATAACTATTCGTTTTTTTTTTTTTTGTGTAGAAGCTAGAAGCTGAGACATAATTTAAAACATTAAATGAAGTAATTTAATTGAAGAAACGGAGAAATAGTGTATGTATTGGTATAGTTTTCTTTTAGATAAATAGAAGGAATTCGGTAATTTGTTTTAGATAACCCCGATTTTTTTTCTCTATCACACTTGTGGAACGAGTTCCCTCCCCCCAATGTTTTTGTTTTGATATAAATTCATATCAACCAATAAATAACCCCACAGTTTGAAGAACCAACACCTCCCACAATGAGTCAGCGGTCAAATTGATTATATTCTTTCAAAGCAGTCACAGAGAAATGCCTGCAAAAAAAAAAAAAAAAGATGTTGATTCAGGAGAACCGCCATTTTGTTTTCAAAATATTCGGCTGGTATTTTCTAGAGCAGAGTGCCCGAATCTTTCATCAAATCCTTGAAATTAAAAAAAAGTGAGTCAACAGATTTTTTATTTACATTCATATTTTTCTCTTTTTTTTTCTACTTGCCCCCTTTGGCTTGTGTCTTTTTTTCGGAAGCCATATTGATGTCTGGTACTTTTTTTTTTCTATGTTAGATCTGGGTGTATACCTCCTCTTTTCTTCAAAAGTTATGTAAAATGTAATATATTTTATTATTATTATATATTTTAAAGCATATATATATGTAAAACGAAAAATTCTATAAAAAGGCAATCTTGGTGGTAGGACATAACAAATACTGCGTGTCTCTAGTCATATTATTTATCTTAAAAACAGAAGAACCTCTTTCTAAAGGGTAATACCCAATTACAGACCCAAAGTGTCCCCTTTTAAAGAGAGGTGTCCTCTTCCGGAAGAGCTGATAATTAATTAAAAATGATAATTTTGTTGATGAAAACTGTCCTTTGTAGAGAGGTATCATCTAATGGAGGTTCTATTGTATTCATTAAATATTATCAAGTGGAAAATTAGGAAAGACAAACTTCGGGGTGACGCAGAAATTTATTTAAGGCAAAAGCTAATTATGAAGGATAAAAAAAGCAATTAAAAAATAATAAAATGATACTCTGTTAATACAAGTGCAAAATAATAAATACTTCGCTATAATATTTTACGATAACTACTAAAGAGAAAGGGTCTGGCACCACTGGAGACCAGAACAAGAGCAAAGAAACTAAATAACTAATGGTTAGGGGAATTACTATGCCATCTAGAGGAACAAAAATAAACTAAACGTTGATTTAACTTGTTCCATGATATTTGGCTAACCCAATTTCTTGATAAATCAAGAAAAGCCAATGATTTATCAAGAAATTGGGTTGGCCAAATATCAGGGAACAGGTTAAATCAATGAATAGTTGATTTCTGTTCCACCAGATGGCGCTTTGCCTTTTGAAAAGCACAAGTGCTCCTGGTCAGGATATGCCTTTTTTATTTTTACATATATAGACTAGCCGAGTGACCCGGGCAACGCCCCGGGTTTACCCGAAGGACCCGCAGGTGAGAAACTATAGAAGAAAAATTTTAACAAATCAGAAAATGAAATTGCAAACAACAGAACTACACTACTTTAAGGACATGAGAGCACATGCACTGTATCACCATACGTGTACCATTTTCAAAGACCCTGCTTAGGATTAAAACTTCTCAGAAGCATAACAATAGTACCAACCTAGAGGTTAACTGGTGTGGATACATTCCTCTGGGAGTGAGACTATTGAGAAATTCAGTAGGGAGTTATTTTGCTTCTCCGCATTCTAACACTCCAACTGTTAACACTGTGGAAACACTGACTCATGTTTGGTAAGCAATTTCAGGGAAGAAACTATAGACTTTGGATTAAATAAATTATTAATAAATTGCATTAAATAAAAATTATTAGATTTAAATAAATATTATTAGAGTGAAAAAAAAAAAAAAAGAAATTAACAAATTAGAAAATAAAATTTCGAAAATACAACTATATTGCAGATAAGATAAGAGGACCTTTTTAAAAATACATAAACAAACTGTAATTCGACACTCGATAATTCGACACTTTCGATAATTCGACACTTTCGATAATTCGACCATTTTAAAAATCAAATTTACAAGGTTGATTGTTGTTTAAATACAACTTTGATTTTGCATGCATAAACACAGGCTCTTGTAGCAAGAACCCAAATATTATTTATAGTCATAGCAAAAGCCAACTTTAGTTAAAACTGATGCCTCTTCAGAATGAATGGAAGACTGAAATCTGAAGGAGCAGAAGATATGGGTCATTTATACTTTCACCAATGCCTTTAGGATCTTTGCGATGGAACGCGTATGGTGTTTCAGCGCATGTGCTCTCATGTCCTTGAAGCACATATACTGACAGTGCCCAAAGTTGAACACACTGTATAGTGTCTGAAATATCTTTGGCCCCTTCGGATACCAACCTTCGCTTCATTCTAGAGAGGCGTTAGTTTTCATGTCATATCTGTAATATAGTTTTGTTGTTTGCAATTTTCTTTTTTTTTCCTTTCAAATATGTATCCACTCTGAAATATAGTTTGTAAATTTTTATTCCAATTTATTTTCTTATATATATATATGTATTTTTTTTTCATTTCCAAAATATTTATTTATACTTTCACCAATGCCTTTAGGATCTTTGCGATGGAACACGTATGGTGTTTCAGCGCATGTGCTCTCATGTCCTTGAAGCACATATACTGACAGTGCCCAAAGTTGAACACACTGTATAGTGTCTGAAATATCTTTGGCCCCTTCGGATACCAACCTTCGCTTCATTCTAGAGAGGCGTTAGTTTTCACTAAGGTTGGCTTTTGCTATGACTATAAATAAGGCCCAAGGCCAAACCTTGGCTACAAGAGCCTGTGTTTACGCACGGACAACTTTATATGTGGCTTTTTCAAGTGTGCGAACATTGGATAGCATACATGTAAAGATGACCCATATCTTCTGCTCCTTCAGATTTCAGTCTTCCATTCATTCTGAAGAGGCATCAGTTTTCACTAAAGTTGGCTTTTGCTATGACTATAAATAATATTTGGGTTCTTGCTACAAGAGCCTGTGTTTATGCATGCAAAATCAAAGTTGTATTTAAACAACAATCAACCTTGTAAATTTGATTTTAAAATGGTCGAATTATCGAAAGTGTCGAATTATCGAAAGTGTCGAATTATCGATAGTGTCGAATTACAGTTTGTTTATTTATTTTTTAATAAGGTCCTCTTATCTTATCTGCAATATAGTTGTATTTTTCGAAATTTTATTTTCTAATTTGTTAATTTTTTCTTTTTTTTTCACTCTAATAATATTTATTTAAATCTAATAATTTTTATTTAATGCAATTTAATTAATAATTTATTTAATCCAATGTCTATAGTTTCTTCCCTGAAATTGCTTACCAAACATGAGTCAGTGTTTCCACAGTGTTAACAGTTGGAGTGTTAGAATGCGGAGAAGCAAAATAACTCCCTACTGAATTTCTCAATAGTCTTACTCCCAGAGGAATGCATCCACACCAGTTAACCTCTAGGTTGGTACTATTGTTATGCTTCTGAGAAGTTTTAATCCTAAGCAGGGTCTTTGAAAATGGTACACGTATGGTGATACAGTGCATGTGCTCTCATGTCCTTAAAGAAGTGTAGTTCTGTTGTTTGCAATTTCATTTTCTGATTTGTTAAAATTTTTCTTCTATAGTTTCTCACCTGCGGGTCCTTCGGGTAAACCCGGGGCGTTGCCCGGGTCACTCGGCTAGTACTACTATATCACACATAAGACAACATATAAAAGGAATGAATTCATTTAAATGACCTCATTAAAACGACATTTATAGTTTTATAAATAAAAATATAACCTCGATAATTCGACCAAGTTTTGTTGTCCTTACCTACAGCCTATTAAATAACAAATTTAATTTGACACTATAGATAATTCGACCATGTTTTGTTGTCCTGACCTACAGCCTATCATATAAAAAACTGTAATTAGACACTCTCGATAATTCGACCATGTTTTGTTGTCCTGACCTACAGCCTATCATTTAAAAAAACTGTAATTCGACACTCTCGATAATTCGACCATGTTTTGTTGTCCTGACCTACAGCCTATCATATAAAAAACTGTAATTCAAGAGTTTAAAAATATATATTTTGAGTGAAAAAAAAAGACACAAATCAGCAAATAAAATTGCAAACAATACTACTATATCACAGATAAGACTACATATAAAAGGAATGAATTCATTTAAATGACCTCATTAAAAACTACATTTTATATATACTTGGGTTCAACTTTACATGTATGCTATCCAAAGTTCGCACACTTGCAAAAGTCACATAAAGTCGTCTGTGCGTAAACGTAGGCTCTTGTAGCAAAGGTTTGGCCTTGAGCCCTCTTTATAGTCATAGCAAAAGCCAACCTTAGTGAAACATAAAGCCTCTCTAGAATGAAGCGAAAGTTGGTATCCGAAGCAGAGGAAAACTATAAAACTGAAAGCCAGGACAGGCATAAAAAGAAAATTCCAAGCATGTGAGGAAACAATTGATGAAAAAAAAAAAGGATTCCAAAAAAATACTGCAAAAAAGAAACCAGACACAAAAAGCAACAATTGAGTACACAAATACAGCATCAGCCTATTTATGAGAAGAAAAAAAAAGACAGACACAAAAATGGAGCTAAATTCAAATGAAAAACTATAACAAATTAATAAAAGAAAATAAGACCTAATCCAAATAATTTAATAAAAAAAAAACGGCACACACTATTAAATTATTTGGATTAGGTCTTATTAATGAGAAAAAAAAAGATGCCAAAGAGAGATGAAAAGATGCCAAAAAAGATAACTAGATACAAAAATTGTGCTAAATTCAAATGAAAAACTATAACAAACACTTATAAAAGATAGAATAAAAGCAATAATTCAATCTACAATTCAAAAAATAATATAACCTGGTGAGTTCCCAGAAAAGGTTAACTTTGGTAGGCGGCGCTGTATGTTGACACCGCCGTACCTTCGAGCCGTTTTACACGAGTTAAAGCGAAGATTTTGGACATAGTGATTTTTACATTTCGATCTTTTATATTAATATATATATACTTACTATTTCGAATTATTTTTCTAAAAACGAACATTATTTTTTTTAATTATCTGAAACTAACCTAATTCAACTTATCTAAAACTAACCTTATTTAGCGATTAAACTAACATAATTTAACCTATTTGAATCTAACCTCATATACACTTTTACACTACCTTTTCATTTCAAAATTAAATTAAAATAAGTTTATATTAAATAATAACATTTTTAAAAATCGACTTTCTGGTTCACACTTTTGTATTTAATCAATTATGTATTTCTTTATTTCGCTCTATAAAAGTACGCAATTCAAAACAAAGGAATTGATGATGATAAATGCAATAAATCTACGATTGTAAAATAGATTAAATTAAAAAATAAAAATAACTGTTAACATTAGGAAAATAAAAACAGGCCTATCATACGAAGAAAAAAAATAACGAAAATTTTGGTATATAGATCGTTATGTGTAGTTCAGAATCTTCAGAGGAGATAGCTCAGGACTTTACAATGGAAAACTCTGTTACAGTATTATCTATATAGATATTAAAAATAAAAAAGGCATTTCCTGACCACGAGCACATGTGCTTTTTAGATGGCAGAGTGCCATCTATTGGAGAAAAACAGCGCGAAACGCGTTCGTGGATGGCTTTTCTTGATAAATCAAGAAATTGGGTTGGCCAAATATCGCGGAGCAAGCTAAATAAACGTTTAGTTTATTTTTGCTCCACTAGATGGCGCTCTGCCATCTAAAAAGCACATGTGCTCGTGGTCAGGAAATGCCTTCTTTATTTTTAATAACAACTCCTGACCCACTTATCTTTTTTTTTTCTATTGTTTTTTCATATACCACTATGTACGATTAACATGGAGCCTCTGCCACCGCAGCAGAGTTTGGTGGAGAATTGCCAGCGGGAAAACGTAAATCGCGTGTGAATGAACTAGAAGACACACAGTTGTTGTTATTGCCTATCCACCAATATGTATATATAACTGTGGTTACCTATTTACATATTGGTACTTTCTTCCTTTTCAAATTGAAAATTTATCAATATAATAAGAGATTGAGAGAAAAAGACATCTCCTGATTGTACAACTAAAAGATGCTGATGGCCCCTGTCAGAATATATATCAACTAATCATTGATTTTTGATTACTACAGAATAGGCCCAAACCCCTTTTTTTATTTGGCCAATTCTGGAATAATTAAAAATAAAATCAACGATTAGTTGGTATTTATTCTAATAGATGGCGCAAGCCTTTTTTCCCCTCTTAATTTTTCCACCTGATACCATTACAATATTTCACTTTTGTACTATTTTTCACTTAGTAGGAATTGTTTCTTGAGCTGTAAATTCATTGTGAATATAGAGAATATAGAAAAAATTCAAACAATGAACAATTCAATGTTCCCTAGTTACGAAGTCTGTAACAATTAAATCCAGGATTTTATTGGACTGGGTTCAAATCCCTGGTCAATAAATCAATTTTTTTTTGGAAGCCACTGAACTGGCGACAAGAAACTTGGAAGTTTGAATTTCCTCGTCAACTCATCAATCATTCTTCATATTTCTCAAGGCTGAAGTGACGTCTTCTAACTCCTGAATTTTCGTTCTTACAAAAGACAGTAAGAAGAGCTGCAAATCAAAAGATTGGTTATGAAGGTGTCAACAGCATGATGGGACGTGAACAAGATTCATTCAAGAACACTGTTTTCCTCGTGGAATTATCAATTATTTTCCTGACGCCATATTTCTGGAGTGCTGTGAGATATCTTCTACCTCTTATTCAAATCCAAACTTACTGTTGACAAGTTGGAAGATCTGTTTAGATCCATGATAGAGAGATAAGACGCTAACACCATGATAGAATTGAAACTATGTGATGTCAACCTAGCGAAAAGAACAAATGGATTGAGGAGGAGGGTCCCAAGAAGTTCATCATAATTCTATCACTCCACTCTACTAAAATTTAACAAATGAAGCAGTAATTAAAAAATAACTATTCCCCAATAGCTTCAATATTATTTTGCCATATTCAAGAAGATATTTATAATACCCTTTAACAGAACATATTTTCAATAGAAATAACCATTTCCATTCCCTCATGATGTCTTGAAAACATTGTCCAACATTGGCCATTGCCAACCTGGTCCACTGGCAAAAGGCCATTCATCAAGACATCGCAAAAGTCGAGTTATTTATTAAATGAATATTGTAGAATTTGAAGCCCACACAAAATGAATAACGCAGTCTGAAAGTATGAATCCTCAATAGCAAAACAATAGCAATGCAATAAAAATAACAATTTCCATCCCCCCATGATGTCTTGAGAACATTGTCCAACATTGATCATTGTCAGCCTGGTCAACTGGCAAAAGATCATCATCAAGACATCGCAAAAAGTCATACAATTTGAAGCCACCCAAAATAAATACCGAAGTTTAAAAGAAATATTCCTCAAAAATAAAATAATATCAATGCAATAGAAATAACAATTTCCATACCCCCCATGATGTCTTGAAAACATTATCCAACATTGATTATTGCCAACCTGGTCAATTGGCAAAAGATCAACCATCAAGACAATCACTAAAGTCGAATATCCAATAATATTGTACCATTTGAAGCTACAGAAAATGAATAACGCAGTGTGAAAGAAATATTATCAAAACAATAGCAATTCAATAGAAATAAGAATTTCCATCCCCTCATGATGTTTTGAAAACATTATCCAACATTGCCCATTGCCAACCTGGTCAACTGGCAAACGGCCATCCATCAAGACATCGCAAAAGTCGAATAATCAAATGAATATTTTACTATTTGAAGCTACAGAAAATGAACAACGCAGTTTAAAAGAAATAATTACTAATACCAAAACAATAGCAATGCAATAGAAATAACAATTTCCATCCCCCATGATGTCTTGAAAACATTATCCAACAGTGATCATTGCCAACCTGGTCAACTGGCAAAAGATCATCTATCAAGACATCGCTAAAGTCGAATATCCAATAATATTGTACCATTTGAAGCTACAGAAAATGAATAACGCAGTTTGAAAGAAAAAAATACTAATATCAAAACAATGCAATAGAAATGTCTTCTTATCAAAATGGTACATCAAACAACTCATTAAAGCAATATTTGATCACCAAGTAGGAAGAATAATTCTGAATTAGCATTCTTTGAAATCGAAATTTTTATGATATGATCAACTCATTACCAAATAATCTAGCAGATTATACCATCAGTAATAGTTTTCACAGGGGGAATTCAGTTCTGAAATAGTTGCCAACACGTTCACCTGGAAAAATAATCTGGAACGAAAATGGAAGATTTGCGCTCTTTAGAAGAAATCAAAGTTATTAAAGAAGACTTCACTTTTCAGCCAAAATACCATCAGAATGAAAGATGCTGAAACGAGTATTGAAAACTGCCAAGTTTCTTGATCTAATTATTATTTATTTATTTTTTTGGAGAAGAAATCATAAATGTGATTTCAACACAATCAACTACCTGCACCTCTAAAGTGTGATAGCAATTTTTTGAAACAGAAATCATTGAATTGGTTTCAACTTGCAAGTTTTCACTTGTATTTTGCTCTAATGTGCAATTATCAATTTTTGGGATAAGTCGAGAGAGACTTGATATTCATTTTTATGAATCTCCCATGTATTTTCATGGTGTTTAGAAGTAAACGTCATAGAAAATACAAATTTTTGGAAATATCAAGATCTTGATTTTTTTTTACTTGCGCGCAACAAGTAAAAAGCAATATTATCTTTATCTCCTGTATATTCATGATGTTTGAAATATAACTTGATGGAATATACAAATTTTTGGAAACGTTTTTCAACTTATATTTATCGTTGAAAAAAAATATGTTTAATGTTCCTGCTAAGATATTCAACAAGAATTTGAAAATGTTCCTGAAAAGAAATTTCAACAAGAAACAATTTTTGGAAAAGTTCGTCAAGAAAACGACTGAAATAATTTTAGCTCTCAAATAGCTAAAAGGTTTTAAAACAACCAATTATAATTAATTTTTGGAAACTTCATTCATCTGAAGATATTTTTGAAAAACTCTTCCTGCGGAGTTATACATTCAACAAGAAATAATTTTTGAATAAAACATCAAGAATGATTTTGAATTATATATAATGTTTGTTTATTTATTTCAACACGCAAAACGCGATATCTCGGCTAGGGATAATTCCTTCCATTTACATTTTTAAACAGAAGCTGTTATAAACATTATATATATACAAGAAAATAAATAAATAAATAAAAAGAAACAATTGGATATATTAGGAACCTGATTCTTCCAGGTTAGAAAGATAATCATAAATATATTTACAAAGGTGGTTAAATCTGTGATAATTACCTCTAGTATTTACAAATTATTATGAGTTAGTGTTTTTCTCTCTTACTCTTCTTTTTCTACATTATAAAAAAAAATAAAATAAAATAATAATAATAATTTTTGGCAAACCTCTTTCTTTTATGTTATGAAGAAACTTGTAGCGGAAATATAAAAAAATTAACTTGACTTGAGAAAATTTCAAATGCTTTATTTCTAATGCTTGGTTAAGACAGATAAAAATGTCTAAAATAGGCCAATTTCACAAATTAAAATTAAAATATTCATAAAATAATTTCTAAAATGTAAAAAAAAAAGATAAGTGAGTTACAAAAAATTATAGTTAAAAGCCATTTGATTTTTAAAAATGTAATCTGAATATGAATTAAGCAATAGCGACATAATAATATATGGTAGAAAATCGGTTGACTATCCTATAAAAAATGCAAATTAATATTTTAAATTGTAAAACTATCCGTTTTTATTATTATTATTTTTTTTTGTGTAGAGCGTGTTGGGAATCTTTTATGGTTCAGACGATGAAACAAATAATAATAAGTTTACTTACAGCTGAAATGGTTTTAAAGAATTAGGCGATTTTACCTTTTAAGAAAGTATTTTAAATTTATTATTTTCAAAGAGAGAGGAAAAAAAAAACATTTAACAATACTACTTACTAATTATATAAACAAAAATATCACTCGTTCTATATACAATTGTTTTGCCTTCTACATGCTTCGGACAAGCATTTTAAGGCATCACTCATGTTTAGGTGTCTCCAAGCGCCCGCCGCAGTGGAGGGCCAAGGAGAGGGCTGGAGAGGCGACGGCAGAGCCGTGGGCACCCCGGGGGAGAGGAGGGCGAGTGCGCGCCGATTTTGAGGGAACCAAGGCAGCACCAAGCCCAACTAAAGCGCCGCAGGCTTCAAAAATAATTAAGGGATCATTTCAGGGATCAAGATCAAGCGATCAAGACCCAGAGATCAGAAGGTCTGGCTTTTATCGTCTGGCTTTTATCCTATATCACTCGTTCTTTCTTATTTTTATATCAGTGTTGTCAGCCTAAAAGTATTTTAAGATCATTGATTTATTATTTTAAAACATTTTCCTTCTTTTTTTTTCCAACAGAGTGCGCGCTAGAAGTGACTTATAATTGAAAACATTCAATGAAGGAATTTATTTGAAGAAACTGAGAAATAGTGTGTGTATTGTTATAGTTTTCTTTTAGAGAGAGATACAAATAAAAGGAATTCAGCAATTTGTTTTAGATAATCCCGATTTTTTTTTCTCCATCACATTTGTGGAACGAGTAACCTCCCCCCAATGTTCTTGTTTTGATATAAATTCCTATCAGTTAATAAATAACCCCACCGTTTGAAGATCCAAGACCTCCCACACTGAGTAAGCGGTCAAATTGTTTATATTCTTTCCGTCACAGAGAAATGGCTGCAAAAAAAAAAAAAAGATGTTGATTCAGGAGAACCGCCATTTTGTTTTCAAAATATTCGGCTGGTATTTTCTAGAGTAGAGAGCCCAAATCTTTCATCAAATACTTGAAATTAAAAAAAAAAAAAGTGAGTCAGCAGAATTTTTTTTTTTTTTTACATTCATTTTTTTTTTCTTTTACTACTTGCCACCTTTGGCTCGCGTCTTTTTTTCAGGAGCCATATTGATGTCTGGTACTTTTTTTGTATGTTAGATCTGGGTGTACCTCTTCTTTTCTTAAAGAGTTATGTAAAGTCTTTTAGATTTATTATTATTATTATTTATTTTAAAGCATACTAGGCGAATGACCCGGGCAACGCCCGGGTTTTACCCTATTAAATGTACCCTATTCAAATACTATTCGTTACAATTATAAATTGGCGCCGTGGATGTCACTTTTGTGAAACGTCCCGCTCCGAACTTTGTGTCTGAGAAGCGATATTTTTATAGAAAGATGATCTGGCTTTTGTTTTCTGCTCGAATGAATGTTTTTCTGTTAGAATTTTGTTCCTGTATACAAAATAATGAACTGGTTTCACCTGTGGTCTCTGCTTTTTGGAATTTTTCCCGATATAATTTTGTATCTGATAATCAAACATGATACAGCAATATCGTCATCATCATTTTCTGACTAAAAATATATAGTTTTAATAATTGATTTATATATATTTTTAAATAGCCTATCGTCTTCCCCGTATTCTTTTACCTATGTATGGAAATTTTGGTTTGAATTAGTGAACTATTGTGAATTTGTATACCGGACATAACAGGTTTATTAGAACAATTTTATAACAGAGCTCTGATAATGGGACACTATCCTACAATATGGACTAAATCGATCATACATCCAATCTTTAAAAGCGGTGACAAAGACAACCCTTCAAATTATCGTGGTATAGCACTGATAAGTAACTTATCGAAACTTTTTACGACAATACTAAGATCAAGACTGAATGAATGGGTAGAAAGAAGAAACGTCATTCCAGAAAATCAGGCGGGTTTCCGAAGGGGTCGATCGTGTGTGGATCTGATATTCACATTGACCACTCTAATACAACTTTCACTGAGGAAAAAGAGAGGAAAATTATATGTATTTTTTGTTAATTTGAGAAAAGCATTCGATACAGTTCCTCACTCATTACTTTGGAAGAAATTAACCAATCTGGGCGTGAGCTATCAATTTATACATGCAATTAGAAATTACTACGAACAGGCGACTGTGGCAGTCAGATGGAGGGGATCAATTACAGAAAATATTAAGATACATTCGGGTGTTTTACAAGGGGAGCCACTATCGCCATTACTCTTTATATTATTCATGACGGACCTGATTAAAATGTATGACAACTCAGATCTGACGAGTGTATACCTGCCGGAATTTGGTGATGTTCACCTGCTGATGTATGCAGATGATATTGCTATTATAGGGGAGTCGAGGATAAACCTCCAAAAAAAGATTAATACACTGCGTGACATTGAAAATGGAACACCAAGAAATAGTGGCCAGAAAGTGATGAAACTCGGCAGACAGAGAGAGACAGGGACGAACAATAAGTGATATTTATTTCAAAATGATAGTCATAATACAGAGCGAGAACGGCGTCGGCTTAGTAGCAAGTAGGACCACCGCGGACGGCGATGCACGCAGCAACACGTCTAGGTAGAGAGTCAATCAGAGTACGGATGGCGTCCTGAGGGATGGCTATCCATTCCCTCCCAACCATTTGCCACAGTTCGTCTTCTGAACGCGGCTGTGGCAAGGCATGCAAACGGCGTCCAATGATGTCCCAGACGTGCTCGATTGGTGAGAGATCAGGAGAGTACGGTGGCCAGGGAAGCATCTGTACATATTGCAGAGCTTGTTGGCTAATGCGAGCAGTGTGCGGTCGGGCGTTATCCTGCTAATAAAGGGCATTGGGTACCCCCTGAAGGTAGGGGAGTGTCACTGGTCGCAGCACATAATCAACGTATCGTTGGGCCGTCATAGTGCCCTGAATACGAAGTAAAGGTGACCTGGAATCATACGCGATTGCGCCCCAAACCATGATTCCACGTTGTCGCACGGTGGGGCGTTCCACAATTGCTGCCGGATTGGACCTTTCTCCACGTCGACGCCACACGCGTACACGGCGACTATCACTGGACAAGCAGAAACGCGACTCATCTGAGAACACGACCCTGTGCCATTCCGTCATCCACGTCGATCTAGCCCGGCACCATTCCAAACGTTGGCGCCTATTCGATGGGGTCAATGGCAGTCTTCTTAGCGAACGGCATGAGTGCAAGCCATTAGCAACCAATCGACGGGAAATGGTTCTGGTCGAGATGGAATGATCTAGGGTGTCTTGCACATGTTGCAGGATGGCGGTACAAGTGGCTTGTGGGGCCGCCACTGCTTGTCGAAGGATACGCCGATCCACACATGCTGACGTCACTCTGGTTGCACCGACATTCCTATAAATTGCCACATTTCCTTGTTCCAACCATCTTCTCCACAGTCGGTGCATCGTGGACGCACCAAGGTGTGTATCAGCTGCGATTTGACGTATGGACCAACCTGCCCTTTTCAGTCCGATCACCATGCCCCTCGTAAAAGCGTCTGTCTGCTTGAACTGCCTCCGTTTACGATGACCTGGCATTCTCTGTTATTTCACGTGTCTTTTGACACAAGAACAAAATTTCTACAATGATTTTCCTTGAAGAAATAACGACACGAATACTGTCCTTTCTGCAAGTTCCTTCCCTTATATCTTACTCCATGTGCGCACGAGAGCTGCGCATTTTACATCATTTGCATAACTCGGTTAGGCGCGTCTACCCTGAAATTTGCATAATTTTCTGGCCACTATTTCTTGGTGTTCCATTTTCAATGTCACGCAGTGTATATTGAAAGAATATCTTGGTGAGAACAATATGACACTGAACGAGTCCAAATCGAAGGTTATGGTATTCCGCAATGGTGGTAAACCCTCAAGAGAAGATAGATGGTACTGGAATGGTAAACCTCTGATGGTAACAAGAAGATATAATTACTTGGGATACCCTCTGGTCAGTACAACTAAAACCACTCAAGCCGCAAACTTTTTTAAAGGAAAAGCACTCGCGGCAATAAATGCTACAACCCCAATATTGGCAAAATCAAAAATTGATTCATTAAAATCTGCAATGAAACTGTTTGATTCTATTGTGATGGCTGTTTTGATGTATGCTGCTCCAATTTGGGCAACAGAGTATAAAGATTTATTAGACCATATACAAGATACATTTATTCATAGGTTCTTGAATTTGCCTAGACATACACCAGGATACATAATAAGACCAGAAACAGGCCGCGTCTCATTAATAATAACAGCTCTGAAATTGACCTTGAAATATTGGCTGAGGGTGCTAAGTATGGATACAAATAGATTGCCTCGAATATGTTTAAATAGAATGAGGCAAATATCCTGTGCTACAGGTGCGCCCATCGGGTTTATAAAACAATTAAGCAATTTACTCAATAATAACGGATCCTCGTGGCTTACTTATTGTAATGATCCTGATTCACTAAGGAATGCTATCCCAGGAATATTAAGAACTGCGATAGAGCAAACAATACAAAATGACTTAACAAGAATAACCCAATCAAAGTTATATTCCCACTATAGAGATATATATACAACGTTTACCACCGAAGAATATTTCTTAAGTGAACTCCCTTTTCCTGTCATCAGATTAATCGCACAATTTAGAACCCTTTCAATTTTTTTCAGAGAACACCATCTGATTTTATTGAGGCGTGAAGACCTGAAATGCACTTTCTGTGGATCAGGAATAACAACGGAGATGTTGCACTACTTATTTGACTGTGCTGCTCTGTCTGAGGAAAGACGAAAACTAAATGATAAAACGGGGCAACTTTGTCCTTCATTTTCGGCACTAATTAATGAAATATCAAAAAATAGGTATATAGCGATGGCGATATTTGGATTCCACAAGACTATATCCCGGAAAAAGGCCACACAGTGTTCTCCCCATCCATTGTGAACTGGCGAATCCTGTATAGGGCGAGAGGCCCTAAATAAAGGCTTTTTGTTGTTGTTGTTGTATACCGGACATACAGAGAGACAAACAAACAGACAAACATACAAACATTCATTTATATATATATAGAGATATATATATGAACGAAAAATTCTATAAAAAGGCAATCTTGGTGGTAGGACATAACAAATACTGCGTGTCTCTAGTCATATTATTTATCTTAAATACAGGAGAACCTCTTTCTAAAGGGTAATACCTAATTACAGACCCAAAGTGTCCCCTTTAAAGAGAGGTGTCCTCTTCCTGAATATCTGATAATTAATTTAAAATGATAATTTTGTTGATTAAAACTGTCCTTTGTAGAGAGGTATCCTCTAATGGAGGTTCTACTGTTGTTGTTGTTGTTCTTATCCCCTTGTGTAAAGATTACACGAATTCCATGAGTTCATGCTCCTCGAGCTGTTTTATGATGAGTAGCAACTTTCCCAAAGGTCCTGTTTAGTACATCTAATGCAAGCCAAAATGTGTTCTGGAGCTGCAGGTACCAAACTACATTTTGGGCAAGTGGGGTAGATTTTGTTATTATTTTCTATCTTCAATGGCTTGAGATGGCCTGTTCTAAATCTAGGTTCTACTGTATTCATTAAATATTGCCACGTGGAAAATTAGGAAAGAAACTTCGGGATGACACAACAATTTATTTAAGGCAAGAACAAACTATGAAGGATGAACAAAAGATAAGCAATAAGGGAGTTTATAGAGTAGTAAAATATCTTTAAAAAATGATACTCTGTCAATACAAGTGTAAAATAATAAATGCTTCGCTATAATATTTTATACAAATAAAAATTAATGTTTTTTTAATCGAATTAAAAAGCTGCCTGAATGAGGTGAGACGTCAATATTTGTGTAACTAAATTACCTTCCAGAAAAAAAGGATATTAGATGGGACATGGATTGATGAAATGTTGTAGAGAATAAAATGTAGAAGGGAAATAGAACGGCATGAAGTAGAGGGAAATGGATTAGATGGGAAACTACCATAACTACTAAAGAGAAAGGTCTGGCACCATTGGAGACCAGAACAAAAGCAAAGAAACCAAATAACTAATGGTTAGGACAATTACTATGCCACCTAGTGGAACAAAATCAACTAAACATTGATTTAACTTGTTCCATGATATTTGGCTAACCCAATTTCTTGATAGATCAAGAAAAGTTAACCACGTACGCGTTTCGAGTTATCCACCTGATACCAGTAAAATTTCACTTTTGTGCTATTTTTCACTTAGTAGGAATTGTTTCTTGAGCTCTAAATTCATTGTGAATATAGAAAAAATTCAAACAATGAACACTTCAATGTTCCCTAGTTATGAAGTCTGTAACAATTAAATCCAGGATTTTATTGGACTGGGTTCAAATCCCTGGTCAATAAGACAATATTTTTGGAAGCCATCGAACTGGCGACAAGAAACTTGGAAGTTTGAACTTCCTCGTCAACTCATCAATAATTCTACATATTTCTTAAGGCTGAAGTGACGTCTTCTAACTTCTGATTTTTCTTTCTTACAGAAGACAGTAAGAAGAGCTGCAATCACAAGATTGGTTATGAAGGTGCCAACAGCATGATGGGAAGGTGAACAGATTTCATTCAAGAAAACTATTTTCCTCGTGGAATTATCAATCATTTTCCTGATGCCATATTTCTGGAGTGCTAGGAGATATCTTCTACCTCTTATTCAAATCAAAACTTACAGTTGACATTCAAGCTGGAAGATCTGTTTAGATCCATGATAACACCAAGATATAATTGAAACTATGTGATGTCAACCTAGCGAAAAGAACAAATGGATTGAGGAGAGTCCCAAGAAGTTAATCATAATTCTCATGTCTATCACTCCCCACCTTTGTTATTCAAATTTCTACTAAAATTTAACAAATCAAGCAGTAATTAAGCAAATAACTATTACCCAATAGATTCCTTAGCAATATTCAAATATAAATAATAATTTATTGATTCATTACACCATAATTGAAGAAATTTTAAGAGTGAATATTCATTTGATACCAATATAGCTTCATTATTATTTTGCCATATTCAAGAAGATATTTATAATACCCTTCAGAACATATTTTCAATAGAAATAACAATTTCCATCCCCCATGATGTCTTGAAAACATTGTCCAACATTGGCCATTGCCAACCTGGTCCACTGACAAAAGGTCATCCATCAAGTCATCGCAAAAAGTCAAACAATTTGAAGCCACACGAAATGAATAACGCAGCCTGAAAGTATGAATCCTCAACATTAAAGCAATATCAATTCAATAGAAATAATCATTTCCATTCCCTCATGATGTCTTGAAAACATTATCCAACATTGGCCATTGCCAACCTGGTCCACTGGGGAACAGCCATCCATCAAGACATCGCTGAAGTTGAATTATCTATCCAATAATATTGTACTATTTGAAGCTACAGAAAATAAATACCGCAGTTTAAAAGAAATATTATAAAAAAATTAGCAATTCAATAGAAATAACAATTTCCATCCCCACATGGTGTCCTGAAAACATTGTCCAACATTGACCATTGCCAACCTGGTCAATTGGCAAAAGGTCATCCATCAAGACATCCCAAAATTCGAATTATCCAATAATATTGTAATATTTGAAGACACACAGAATAAATAACAACGCAGTTTAAAAGAAATAATTACTAATATCAAAACAATAGCCATGCAATAGAAATAACTTCCATTTATGATGTCTTGAAAACATTGTCCAACATTGATCATTGTCAGCCTGGTCAACTGGCAAAAGATCAACCATCAAGTCATCGCAAAAAGTCATACAATTTGAAGCCACACAAATTAAATAACGCAGTTTAAAAGAAATATTCCTCAATATTAAAACAATAGCAATGCAATAGAAATAACAACTTCCACCCATGATGTCTTGAAAACATTATTCAACATTGATCATTACCAACTTGGTCAACTGGTAAAAGATCATCCATCAAGACATCCCTAAAGTCAAATTATCTATCAAATGAATACTGTACAATTTGAAGCAACACAAAATGAATAATAACGCAGTTTAAAAGAAATATTATCAAAACAATAGAAATGCAATAGAAATGTCTTCTTAACAAAATGGTACATCAAACATCTCATTAAAACAATATTTGATCATCAAATGAGAAGAATAATTCTGAATTAACGTTCTTTGAAATCGAAAATGTTATGATATGATCAACTCATCATTAAATGATATAACAGATTATACCAATAGTAATAGTTTCCACAGGGGGGAATTCAGTTCTCAAATAGTTTCCCTCACGTTTGTCTGGAAAAAGAATCTGGAACGAAAATGGAAGATTTGCGCTCTTTAGGAGAGATCAAAGTTATTAAAGAAGACTTCAATTTTCAGCCAAGATAACCATCAGAATGAAAGATGCCGAAACGAGGAATGAAAATTGCCAAGTTTCTTGATCTAATTTTTATTTATTTATTTTTTGGAAAAGAAATCATGTGATTTCAACACTATCTCTACCTGCACTTCTAAAGTGTGATAGCAATTTTTTGAAACAGAAATCATTGAATTGGTTTCAACTTACAAGTATTTACTCGTATTCTGCCATTTATGTGCAATTATCAATTTTTGGAATAAGTCGAGAGACTCTTAATATTGATTTTTATGAATCTCCCATGTATTTTCATGGTGTTTAGAAGTAAACGTCGTAGAAAATAAAAATTTTTGGAAAGATCAAGATCTTGATTTTTTTTACTTGCGCGCAACAAGTAAAAAGCAATATTATAATTTATCTCCTGTATATTTATGAGGTTGAAATATAATGTGATGGAATATACAAATTTTTGGAAACGTTTTTCAACTTATATTTATTGTTGAAATATTTTTTTTTTAATGTTCCTGTTAAGATATTCAACAAGAATTTGAAAATGTTCCTGAAAAGAATTTTCAACAAGAAACAATTTTTGGAAAAGTTCAGTCAAGAAAACGGCTGGGATAATTTTAGCTCTCAAATAGCTAAAAGATTTTAAAACAACCAATTATAATTAATTTTTAGAAACTTCATCCATCTGAAGATATTTTTGAAAAACTCTTCCTGCGGAGTTATACATTCAACAAGAAATAATTTTTGAATTAAAAGTCAAGAATGATTTTGAATTATATATATATTGTTTATTTATTTATTTCAACACGCAAAACGCGATATCTCGGCTAGGGATAATTGGGTCGATTTACATTTTTAAACAGAAGCTGTTATAAACATTAAATATACAAGAAAATAAATGAATTAAAAAAAAAACAATTGGATATATTAGGAACCTGAATCTTTCTGGTTAGAAATATAATCATAAATATATTTACAAAGGTGGTTAAATCTGTGATAATTATTTCTAGTATTTACAAATTATTATGAGTTAGTGTTTATCTCTCTCTCTCTTTTTTACATTTATAAAAAACAAATAAAAATAATTTTTGGCAAACCTCTTTATTTTATCTTATGAAGAAACTCATAGTGGAAATATAGAAAAAATTTAACGCCATATTAAACAGTGGTTAACTTGAGAAAATTCCAAATGCTTGGTTAAAACAGATATATAAAATGTATCAAAAATAGGCCAATTTCACAAATTAAAATTAAAATATTCTAAAAATAATTGCTAAAGCGTAAAAAAATAATAATAACGAAATTTTGTTATTAAAGTGTAAAATGTTGTTATATTAAAATGAAAAACGTTTTCTTAAAACCTGTATATAATAGAAATATCATTTTAATCAAAAAATATTAAGAGAGTTACGCAAATATATAATTTTAAACGCCATTTAATTTTTAAAAATGTGATTTGAATGCGAATTAAGAAATAGGGACAAAATAATATATAGTAGAAAATCGGTTAACTATCCTATAAAAAATGTAAATTAATATTTTAAATTGTATAATGATATATAGCTAGCAATAAATATGTATATATATGAGAAAAGAGGGCTTTGATGGGAAGAGAATGGATAAATAGATTGAAATTGGGCTATTTCGCGATAAAACATATTTGTGGAAATTACCATTGAGGAAATTTTGAAGGAAAATCAAGCCTTATTTGTGGAGACAACTGAACCAATAAAAGGTTTCACATTTTCAGTAAACATGTGTGATGTGAATCCAATTTTCCATAGGGCTCGTCCGGTGCCTTTCGCCATTAGGCCAGCAGTTACTGAAGCATTAGACAAAATGGTGGCTAAGGGTTATCTATGTGAGGTGGCGAGCAGTAAATGGGCCACTCCAGTGGTTGTAGTGCCGAAGAAAAATAAAGAGATCAGAATTTTCTGCGACTTCAAGGTAACTCCAAATAAATATTTGGACACTGCGGCCTATCCCCTTCCCACACAGCAAGATTTATTCTCCACATTGGCCAAGGGAAAATACTTTTCTAAATTGGACTTGAGGAACGCTTATCTGTAATTAAAGGTGGACCCAGGCACCCGACCGTTACTAACGATAAATACTCATAAAGGGCTTTCCAGGTTTAAGAGAATGATAATTTGGATTGGCAAATGCGCCCAGTTATTTTCAATCTGTAATGGATAGGGTTTTGTCGGGTATAGGAGGCGTAATTTGTTATATTGATGATGTCCTTATAGCCACAGCATCAATTGAAGAACATCTGGCGTTGTTGAAGACTATATTTGCTCGCTTGGCGAAGTATAATATCAAACTAAAGAAAGAAAAATGCCTATTTTTGCAAAAAGAAATTGAATATTTAGGACATCTTGTCACGGGAGAGGGCATCAGACCTTTGGATCATAAGGTACAAGCAATACAGAAAGCCAAAACGCCTACGAATATCTCTGAATTAAGATAATTTCTTTGTTTAGTTAACTTTTATGGGAAGTTCATACCCAATTTGCCAGAGCTTTTAAAGCCTCTTCATGAGCTTCTTCACAAAAAACGTCCTTGGGTTTGGACAAAGGAATGTGGAGAGGCTATTGACAAGTGCATTACCTCTGAGAGGGTGCTAGTCCCATATGATACGACTTTGCCATTGTGTTTGGACACTGATGCATCGCAGATTGGAGTGGGCGCTGTGTTGTCACATATTATAGAAGGCCAGGAGAGACCGATTATGTTTGCCTCACGGACTTTATCGGGAGCAGAACATAATTATTCTCAGATTGAGAAGGAGGCTCTAGCCATTATTTATAGAGTAACAAAGTTTCATCAATTTATTTATGGAAGAAAATTTGTCCTTATTACAGACCATAAGCCATTGGTGACCATTTTGGGCCCGAGATCAGGAATCCCCACCTTATCTACTTCAAGATTGCAGCGTTGGGAGCTTATTTTGTCAGCTTATACTTACGATATTAAATTTCGAAGAACTCAAGACCACGGGAATGCAGATCTTCTGTCACGTTTTCCTGTGGGTTGTGAAGAAATTCAAAGACTAAATAATGTCTATGCTTTATCCTATGTGGAAGAATTGCCAATCACAGCAGAGGAAATTGCCACGGAAACTGAGAAAGACGAAGTGCTCTCATTGGCCAAATTTTATACTCAGCAAGGCTGGCCTGAAAAGGTGACTGATCACCTCAGACCTTATTTTCAAAGGAAACTTGAGCTAACTGTAGATGGGGAGTGTTTGGTTTGGGGAATGAGAGTCGTCGTTCCACCATCTCTCAGAATAAAAATATTGAACTGTCTTCATGAGACTCATTCCGGTATGAACAAAATGAAGGCTGTAGCAAGATCACATTTTTGGTAGCCAAATCTATATACCCAAATCGAGTTTTTGGTGAATAAGTGCAGAAGCTGTCAGCAATCCCAGGATGGGCCAAATAAAGGAAATTGGGAACCCTGGAGATGGTCAACCAGACCTTGGCAAAGAATTCATATAGATTTTGCAAATAAGGAATACATCAATTTATTAATAGTAGTAGATAGTCATTCAAAGTGGATCGAAGCCATCCCAATGAGAGAAACCACCACACGCAAAACCATTGAGCAACTACGACGACTTTTTTCTTCCTATGGTTTACCGGAGGAACTTGTGTCTGATAATGGACCTCAGTTTACTGGTAGTGAAATGAAAAGTTTTCTGGAAGGAAATGGAATTAAACAAACATTGATCCCGGCGTACCACCCGCAAAGTAATGGCTTGGCTGAAAGAGCGGTTAGAACAATTAAGACTGCTCTGGATAAAAATAAAAGAAAAATTGGGGATACCATTCAAGACACCTTATCAAAAGTTCTTCTGGCATATCGAAGCACCTCGCATGTGACAACGGGAAAGACTCCATCAGAGCTCTTTATTTTGCGTGCGCTTCGAACCAGAGTATCGTTGATACATCCCAGCTTGGCATCTAGAGTTAGGGACCAGCAAGCCAGGCAAATGAAGTATGATCGGTGAACCCATTTGGAAGATTTCCAGATAGATGATTTAGTGTGGTGTAAAAACTTTAGAGGTGGTGATATAGAGGGAACTAGAGTCTACACCAGGGGTGGCGAACCTGCGGCCTTAAAGCCGCATGTGGCCTTTTCTTGCCCAAGTTGTGGCCTTTTCATAAATTCAAAATTATAATTTTTGTTTCGCAGTTTTCAATTACTTTCATTATTTTATTGAAAATATCTAATACGAATGTCATATATTATATAATATATATAATATAATAAATGTAAGTATTTAAATTTAAAATTTTGATCCAATATATGCCTTTTTAATTAAATATATATATATATATGGATGCGGCCTTCTCAAAAATGGTAAAATGAAAATTGGCCTTCTAATATAAAAAGGTTCGCCACCCCTGGTCTACACCATTTTGATCCACGGACAGGTAAAGGCCTGTCACAGGGATTAAATTAGAAAAAGGTGGAGGAATGGTGAAGAAGATGAGAGTGGAGATGGAGAGCGTCAACCCGTCAACCAAACGGGTCCATGCCACCATAATTTTGAATTGATCAAACAGGAAGGCAAAATTCCTCTCGTAGCAAGGTCTGCTGGATTTTGCCCGCCTGATATATATCGCCATGAATGGGCTGCAGTCAGATCTTGAATCTTTGCCCCCAGTGCCATAATCTCGGAGGTTGTACGAGACAGAGGTTATATGGAGTCGCTGTCGCCAGGACAAACTAGCCAGCGGTCGGATCAAGATTCAGAGGTTCAGAGTGATACAGACGATGGAAAGTCATTAGAGCCTCTTCGCTCGCTGGACCCCGAGGCCATGAGAGAGAAAGGTCCTATCCTAAGGCGGAACCCACCTCGAGCCAGGAGACCTCCTGTGAGATTTCGTGTTTGAAGAGAGAAGATGGCGATATATAGCTAGCAATAAATATGTATATATATGTTTCTATGAAAATGTTAATCTGTAAGACGCAGGTTATCATCATCCCCTTTTGATTTGTTTTTGTCACTTTTGGCGGTTCGCAAATAAACAACAAAAGCTGTATCAGACATTGTTCGATTTTGTAGATTTGATTCTTTGTATTTATTTTGACTTGAGTTATTGAATGAATGAATGAATAAAGTCTTTGTAAAGAAATAGACTAGATTTTAGTTAATTAATGAATGAATGAACTCTTTAAAGAATAGATTAGGTTTATTACCACGACTTTTTTTACAACAATCATAAAAGTAGAAGATTATAAAACATCAACAAAACACCAACAGTGCCAAATAATAAAATAAACTTCACAGATTAAATAAAATAAATTAATTAATGAAAACAAAATGAATTTAAAAAATGCAAATAAATGAGTGAATGAATATTTACAATTGACTCCAACATACTCCCCCACAACCTTGAACTATATTTCAGTTCAAGAGCTCACTCCTTGTAAGGCAGAGGACATATCTTGGTTATTGGTCTCTTCAGAAGGCCTTTAGGGGTACGAAGAAGCACCACTCTGACATGATCATCTTCTCCTGGGAATATCTGGACAATTCTCGTCAGTTTCCATTGTAGTGGTTTGTTTTGTTCCTTCAACATAACCAAATCTCCAATGTTGACATCCGGATGTGAAGTCCTCCACTTCCTTCTTTCTTGGAGTTGATGTAGATATTCACAGCTCCAACGGTTCCAGAAGTAGTCTCTTTGAGGTTGAATCAGATCCCATCTGGAGCGAAGATTCAAAGTAGAGTGATCAGAATCTGCATCATGTCGTATTGCATTTCCTATAAGAAAATGTCCTGGTGTTAGCGCTGTTAGGTCATTTGGATCATTGCTAACAAAGGTTAATGGTCTGGAGTTAAGACAGGCTTCAATTTGAGCCAATAAGGTCAGTAACTCCTCGTAGTTCAACAACCTAGATTTCATCGTTTTAGATAAGATGGTTTTAACTTATTTAATGCCAGCTTCCCATAATCCACCAAAGTTAGGTGCCGACGGAGGAATGAAATGCCAATTAATGGATTCTATGGCTGAAAAATCTTGAATATTAGCAGCCTTGAACAACTTCCATCGTTCTTTCAAAATGTTGCTTGCACCCTTAAAGTTAGTTGCATTGTCTGAGTATATATCAGTTGGTCTTCCTCTTCTAGAGATGAATCTTTTCAATGCTGCAAGAAAGGTTTCCGCAGTCAAATCTGATGAAATTTCTAAGTGAATGGCTTTGGTGGTGAAGCAAACGAATAGGACTATGTAGAATTTGAAAATAACTTTGCTTCGTTTCAGCATAGGTTTAGCTTGAATGGGACCGGCCAAATCAATACCAATCTTTTCAAATGGTCTACCTGGAAGAAGTCTATTTTTTGGCAAGTCTCCCATTATCTGATGAATAGCCTTAGATTTACTCTTCAGGCAAACGAGACATTGATTTAAGACCATTTTGATTAAGTTTCTTCCAGAAGGAATCCAAAATTTATTTCGAATCAAAGATAAAGTTAATTGAGTTCCAGAATGAAGATTATTTAGGTGATAGTGTAATACAATTAATTTGGTTACAAAATGATCTTTAGGAATTAGCATAGGATGCTTCTGATCAATATCTAAATCCGAGTGACGTAATCGTCCGCCTACTCTAAGAATTCCTTGGGAATCTATAAAAATGTTAAGCGAAATAAGCTTGCTTTTTCTTGGTAAAGGAATATTTTTTATGTAAGCATCGATTTCTGGGGTGAATTCACATCTCTGAATAATCTTGACGATTTGTAATAGAGAATCTTTTAAGTCTTGGGATGTTAGAAATGAGAGTCTTTGAGTTGGCTGTTTTCTGGTGATATTAATAAATCTTTTACACCAAGCCATGACCCTTAAAAGTTTGGTGAAGGAAGAATATTTGGACAAAAACTCTGGGCATGGTTCTGCTATTGTAGCATGCAGTATAACACTGCGCTCTTCTAAACCCATAGAAGGGTCTATAGTGAATGAAGGAATATTTTCCGAACCATCTAATGTCAACCAAACGGGTCCATGCCACCATAATTTTGAATTGATCAAACAGGAAGGCAAAATTCCTCTCGTAGCAAGGTCTGCTGGATTTTGCCCGCCTGATATATATCGCCATGAATGGGCTGCAGTCAGATCTTGAATCTTTGCCACCCGATTGGCCACAAATATCTGCCACTTCTTTGATTCAGAAGTAATCCACGCCAGAACAATCTTTGAATCTGTCCAATAGAATTGTTCATCGATATTAAAGGGAAGTGCTTGAGTTGTCTGCGATTGAAGTTGCGCCAACATCAATGCTGCGCAAAGCTCAAGTCTTGGTATGGTTATTTTCTTGATGGGAGCAACTTTTGTTTTTGCTGTCAAAAGAATGGTCTCAATTTGATTATTCTCATAAGTTATTCTTAGATAACAGACAGCAGAATAAGCCAACTCTGATGAATCACAGAATCCATGCATCTGCATATTGGAAATTAATAAATTCCTTTGGAATATACATCTTGGAATACTGATTTGTTGAAAATGCTTCATTTCTCTTTCAAAGGTATTCCACTTTCTTTGAATAGAAGCAGGTATATCTTCATCCCAGCCTATTTTCAATTTCCATAATTCTTGGAGGAGAAATTTTAGCACAAATGTGGTAGGGGAAAGCCAGCCACAGGGGTCATAAATTCTGGCTATAGCCGATACCATTTGTCTCTTTGATTTAATATCAGCTGGACCAGATTTACAAGAAATGTTGAGGGTATCATAACTTGGATCCCATTGGATTCCAAGAACGTTCACGCCTGATTCCTTCCTATTAAATTCAATCACCTCACCTTTTCCTCTCAATAATAAAGGTAAGTCTTCAATTATAGAAGTTTCATTGGATACCCATTTTCTCAGAACGAATCCACCAGAACCCAATACAGCAATCAATTGTTGCATGAGTCCCTTGGCGTCCTCCACTGTGGGGCATCCAGTTAGAAGGTCATCCACGTAGAAATCCTCACGAATAATCTTGGATATTCTTGGATTAGAAACCTGTACCTCATGGGCAATCTGATGTAGAGTTCGAATTGCCAAGTAAGGAGCACATGCAAGGCCATAAGTGACTGTCAAAAAGTTATACTCCTGCAATTCTAGATCTTTACGATCTCTCCATAGTATGGTTTGATATTTAATATCGTCTGGATGTAATCTAATCTGCCGATACATCTTTTCGATGTCGGCCACTAAAGCAACAGAGTTCGTGCGGAACTTGAGTAGGATGCTGAATATATTATTTTGAAGTTTTGGACCTACATGAAGGAGATCATTCAATGATATTTGGGTGGTAGTCTTGGTGGATGCATCAAATACCACTCGTAACTTATTTGGCTGTGCCTTTAGAATACAGTGATGAGGAATGTAATACTTTGGTTCAGTCTGCAGAGAACAACTTGCCTGCATATGACCTAATCTTATATATTCATTCATAAATTGTTTATATTGAACATATATATTTTCATTTTGTTCTAACCTTTTCTCTAGATTAAGAAATCTGCTAATTGCGATGGATTTCGATTGACCTAACTTTTCAGCTGATTCCTTAAATGGAAGCCTTACAATATACCTTCCTGATTCATCCCTGACTACATTTTTTAAATAATGACTTTCACAATCCTTTTCTTCTTTTGTAGGAATTTCTTCCAAAGGAATGGATTCCAATTCCCAGAACCTTTTTATTACATCTTCAGATTCCAATTCAGAAGAGAAATGTGCTAAATTTCTGAATGACTGCCGTTCACTCACTGAGGTCGGACCATATACGAGCCATCTCAATTTTGAATGGATAGCAGATGGCTCATTTTCCTTTCCATTTCTCCTTTCTTCCTGAATGAGGTTGAATACTATATCTGACCCCAAGATTACATCTATTTCTCTTGATTTAAAATATGAAGGATCAGCCAGGATCAATCCCTTCATATGTGAATAATTTATTTTCTTGACTGTAAAACTAGGAATATTGTTTGTTAACTTGGTAAGAACCAGTGCTGTAGTCTCAAACGATTGATGATCAAAGTGAGAGGAAAACCTGATCAAGACCTCACCTAGGGAAGATTCTACAAGTTGATCTCCCAAACCTCCAACTGCTATACGTTTACGTCTGATGGGTATTCCTAGTTTTGCCGTGCACCTTTCAGTGATAAGGCTTCTTTGACTTCCATTATCTAACAGAGCTCTACAAATTTGATCTTCCCCATTTACATCTTGTATATGAATTATAGCTGTAGATAACAGTATTTGTATAGAACCATCTGCTCCACTCAAACAGATACCAGAGGTGTGGTCTGGGTCGCTATTTTAATCTAATTGAATTATATATTCAAAAATTAACAGGATGAAATTTAAACCCGAAGTATTGTCTTTTAAATGGAGCTTTTTAGCATAACTTCTAAAAAAAGTATAAGTATTTGAATATGGAGTTTGCAATTATATCTCAATGGCGTTCATGACCATAGGGAACTTTGATGGGTTAAATTTTATTTTATCCATTCATTCTTTTTATTACGGTGTAAAATTGTGTGTATTTATCACACATAAAGGCGTGCTCTATCAATGAAAAATATTGTACTTCAACATTTTCTATGTAATATTGTCACGGTAAGAATCGCAAGCAACAGGCGAAGATAAATCGAAGAATAATCGTTTATTGCTGCCAACGAGCAGACTACTCAAATCAAAGAATACACGAATATATATACCAATCATTAATTCAATCTATGCAAAACAAACGCAAACAAAATCTAAAACTCAATTATGTAAAACAATACAACAAATAACGCTACAATGCCCTCCTCTCCAAAAGGACAGCGTCCTCGCTGTCAGACGGCAGGCTCATCCTCGGGTAGGTCCAGTTGTTCGTCTGGGTCACAGTAGTTCTTCATTCTCACTACGTGCACAATTTCCTTTGGCTTACGACGGCGGTTAGTAGTGTCTAGACTTTCGACTTCGTACGTCACCTCCGAAATGGGTCTCACACCCTATAAGGGCCGAAATATCGGTTTATTAATTTTTCGGATATCCCTATTTTCCGGACGGGTATAAATATCCATACTTTATCGCCTGGCTGATAGCTCACCTCTCGATGTTTGGCGTCGTAGAGTCGTTTATTGCCCTCTTGCGCTCTCAGTGTATGTAGCCGAGCCAATTGTCGCGTCTCCTCTGCTCGGGTCACTATCTCTCGATTATAGTCCTCTTGATCTTCATCTTTTAAAAGAGGAAACAATGTATCTAACGTAGTTTCAGCTTCTCGTCCATGGATGAGGCTGAATGGGGTGAATCCGGTGGTGTCCTGCTTCGCCGTATTGTAAGCAAACGTGATGAAAGGAAGAATAACGTCCCATTCTTTTTGTTCGACGTCCACATACATTGACATCATGTCGACCAGGGTTTTATTAAGTCTCTCAGTGAGACCATTCGTCTGAGGATAGTACGCCGTGGTAAATCTCTGAGCCGAGGAGCAAAGTCCCGTCAGCTCGGATATTAGTTTAGACTGAAAAAACCCTACCCCGGTCAGTAATTATTTCTCGTGGTGCTCCATGTTTAAGCACTACGTCCTCCAGGACGAACTTGGCCACTTGCTGAGCGTCTGCCGATGGTAAGGCTCGGGTGATAGCGTATCGCGTCAGATAGTCTGTGCAAACTATTATCCATTTATTTCCTGAATGGAATATTGGGAATCTTCCGAGGAGATCAATTCTGACTCTTTGGAACGGAACAGAGGTGGGTGGTATCGGTTGCAGCAACCCGGGCGGTCGCAAGGGAGCATGTTTACAACGCTGGCACTCCCTACAGTGACCGACATATTTTCTTATGCTCCTCAGAAGACCTGGCCAAAAATACTTCCTCCTAATTTTATCGTGGGTTTTAGCCAACCCTAAATGACCGGCAGTTGGATTATCGTGGAGACTTCTGAGGACGTCAGGGCGCAAATGCTTGGGGATCACCAATAGCCACGGTTGCCCCACTGGGTCGAAATTCCGCTTGTAAAGAGCTCCATTGATTTTTTGAAGCGGTTTTGATCGTTCTTCAAACATTCTTCCGATATTCTCACAATTACCGGATCTTTCCGCTGTTCCGCGACGATATCAGTTAAAGCAGCTAATGTTGGTATGTCATCTTCGGATTCCCCTGGGTTATTCGCTTCGATTGGATTGCGTGAGAGACAATTGGCATCTTGATGTTTTCTGCCGTTTTAATATACCACGTTCACATTGTACTCCTGAAGTCTTAAGGCCCACCTGGCCAGTCTTCCCGACGGGTCCTTCAGGCCCGAAAGCCAACAGAGCGAGTGATGATCCGTCACAATTGTAAACGAGCGCCCAAATAGGTATGGACGGAACTTGCCGATCGCCCAAATCGCAGCAAGACACTCCCGCTCCGTTGTTGAATAATTTTTTTCAGCTGTTGACAGCGTTCTTGATGCATATCCAATCGGTTTTTCACTTCCTCCCTGGACCTGGACCAAAACCGCACCAATTCCAAACCCACTGGCGTCGGTGTGCAGTTCGGTCGCATACTTTTCGTCAAAGTGGGCCAAAACGGGTTTCCTGTGTAGTGGTTCAGCTTTTTGAGCAAAATTCTTAATGAAACGACGATAATATGAGCACATTCCAATGAAACTTCTTACATCAGTGAGGGATTTGGGAGTAGGGAATTTGGACATAGCATCAACTTTATCCGGGTCGGGGTGCACGCCCTCTCCATCCACCAGATGCCCAAAAATGCTTAGTCGTTTTGTTCCGAACAAGCACTTGTCTGGATTTAACACAAGTCCAGCCTTTGAGAGACACCTGAGAACTAATTCAAGGCATCGAACATGTTCGTCAAAGGTGGGTGAAAACACAATAATATCGTCCAGATAGCAAAGACACATTGACCACTTCAACCCCCTCAGCAAGGTATCCATCATTCTTTCAAATGTCGCTGGGGCGTTACACAACCCGAAAGGCATAACTTTGAACTCGTACAATCCGTCGGGTGTAATGAAGGCGGTCTTCTCGCGATCTGCCTCATTCACCTCAATCTGCCAGTAACCAGAACGGAGGTCCATGGAAGAATAATAACTCGCCCCTCTTAAGCAATCGAGTGTATCGTCAATCCTTGGTAGTGGATATACATCCTTTTTTGTGATTTTATTCAGGTGTCTGTAATCGACACAGAAACGCCAACTACCATTTTTCTTTTTCACCAATACCACAGGAGAGGACCAAGGACTTTTGGAAAGCTGAACTATACCTCCTTTCAACATTTTGTCGACCTCATTCTGAATGGTTTGACGTTCGACCTGCGACACTCGATATGGACGGCGTTTAATCGGGGGATGGTCCTCTGTATTTATCTTGTGCTTGGCTGTGCTCGTCAGATTAGATGGAAACTTATTAAATTCAAATAAGCCGCTGAAATTCCCAAGTATTGAACATATCCTGGTCCTTTCAAGCATGGATAGATCAGGGCTTATCATCGAGGCAATGTTTGGAGAGTTTTCTTGTCCAAGAATCCCCTGCCGATTGGTGTTCGAAGAATCACCGATGACTGCCAGGTGACCCTCTTCCAGTACTTGTATCTCTCCAATACACATTCCTTTGGGGACAGTTCGATCACATGTGCCGATGTTGGTTATCCAAATTCTCCCTTTTCCATGCTGGACAGCGAAGATCGAGGCGGGAACCATCAGATCACGTTCCAGAAAGAGGATCTTCGAAGGCTCCATTACGACATCACTCACACCGAGTATAACTTCGCTGATTACGTTTATCTGCTTGGTCGATCCAGCGGGGATTATAAAGCTATCGTCGGCGGCCACAGTTTGGAATATGCTCGAAGAATCCTCTGGTAGTTCTGCTTTTTCTAACAGAATCTCGGCGCTACCACAATCGATTATAGCCCTTGACGCCTCAAGGAAGTCCCACCCGAGAATGATGTCGTGGCTACAACTTGGTAAAACGACGAATTCAAACGGCTGTACCAATCCGTTTATTTCTAAACGTAAAGTACATCGGCCCCTGGAAACGATATATTTCCCGTCGGCAACTCTAAGTGTCATGCCAGCGTCACTGAACATAGTCTTTTTGTGTTGTTGTCTAAAGTGTTCCGAAATAACCGAAAACGAAGCGCCGCTGTCGACAAGGGCAGGAAAAGTTTTATCGTCTATAGTAACGTCAACTATATTCTGTGATAGTTTAGCGGCTATGAGCGGCGGAGGATTTATAATCTCCTCAGCGACCTTACCTCCAGCGAAGGGCGCTTGCTCTAGTTTTCCTCACGATAAGGTGATCGGCCAGATCGTCGGCTTGGCGATATCGAGGGGCGACGTTCAGCTGGGGATCGGCCACGACCTGGATAGGGCGACGGGCTTCGATAACTTGCGCGGCCTGGGGTTTCATTGCTATTATAGATCGTTCGCGGGCCGTTCTGGACAGGGTGATATTCCCCGGTGGCTGTCGATCCACCATCCCTCGCCGCTCTCGGCAGTACCTGGCGACGTGACCCGGGCGTCCGCATTGGAACCAAACGGGAATATTATCCACCGTCCTCCATTCGTCAGTCTTTCTTCGGGCAGTTGTCAGCCTTGTAGGATTTTGCTGCTGGTAATACGAGGGTGGTTTCGCCGGTCCTTCAAATTGGCAGCGTTGTTCTCGGTAGTATGGACCCTGCTCCGCAATTGAGGTCAGATTTCTCTCAACCTCTTTATGAATAATTTTCTTCAGGGAGTTCACCTCTGGCATTATAGACTCGGAATGTAGGGCACTTTTAATTTCTTCTCTCACGATTCGTCGAATCAGATCTTCCAGAGACGAGGAGCCCGGTTGCTCTATACTTGCGACGTTAGGGAGTCGCTCAAACCTTGGTTTCCCGATGCGTCGCTGCTTGCAAGCCTCTACTTTTCGGCACCAATCGACAAAGGCTTCAACAGTATCAATTTCCTTTACCAAAATGACCTGATAGACATCCTCTATCACACCTTTCATTAGATGTGCCACTTTCTCTTCTTTAGTCATATCGGGATTCACTTGCCTACACAAGCTCAGAACGTCTTGGATATAGGATTCACAGGATTCTGTACTCTTCTGAGCTCGATTCTGAAGGTTGTCCTTAGCGCATCTGAGAAGGACACCGCTATTGTCGAATGTCCGGCTAAACATCTCCCTAAACATATCCCACGAATCTATTCCTTCTTCGTTGTTATCATACCATTGGCCAGCGGTCCCTTCCAAAAAGAACGGTGCGTTCGCCAAATTCATCGTGGTATCCCAGCAGTTAGATTTCGCAATACGTTCGTAATCCTTCATCCATTTGCCACAATCCTCCGTTCCATTGCCGCTAAACACAGTTGGGTTTCTTGTCAAATGTTTGCAAGTATTAACACCCGTGTTAACTCCAGCCGACATTGATATTTTTCTGATTGGACTATTCTTTTCGTCGATATCAAAACGTGGCTCTAGGCCTTCTAGGCGACGGCTTCTTCTGACAGAGGTATCCGTGATGGTATCGGTACCCAGCCTCTCCACCACTTGTCACGGTAAGAATCGAAAGCAACAGGCGAAGATAAATCGAAGAATAATCGTTTATTGCTGCCAACGAGCAGACTACTCAAATCAAAGAATACACGAATATATATACCAATCATTAATTCAATCTATGCAAAACAAACACAAACAAAATCTAAAACTTAATTATGTAAAACAATACAACAAATAACGCTACAATATAATGCAGTATTATAGAACCACCTGATACCAGTACAATTTCACTTTTGTACTATTTTTCACTTAGTAGGAATTGTTTCTTGAGCTGTAAATTCATTGTGAATATAGAGAATATAGAAAAATATCAAACAATGGATACTTCAATGATCCCTAGTTACGGAGTGTGTAACAATTAAATCCAGGATTTTATTGGACTGGGTTCAAATCCTTGGTCAATAAATCGATTTTTTGGAAGCCACCGAACTGGCGACAAGAAACTTGGAGGTTTGAACTTCCTCGTAAACTAATCAATCATTCTATATTTCTTAAGGCTGAAGTGACGTCTTCTAACTCCTGATTTTTCTTCCTTACAGAAGACAGTAAGAAGAGCTGCAATCACAAGATTAGTTATGAAGGTGTCAACAGCATGATGGGAAGTGAACAGATTTGATTCAAGAAAACTGTTTTCCTCGTGGAATTATCAATTATTTTCCTGACGCCATATTTCTGGAGTGCTGTGAGATATCTTCTACCTCTTATTCAAATCCAAGCTTACTGTTCACAAGTTGGAAGATCTGTTTAGATCCATGATAGAGAGATAAGATGATAACACCATGATAGAATTGAAACTATGTGATGTCAACTAAGCGAAAAGAACAAATGGATTGAGGAGGAGGGTCCCAAGAAGTTCATCATAATTCTCATGTCTATCACTCCACCTATGTTATTCAAATTTCTACTAAAATTTAACAAATCAAGCAGTAATTAAGCAAATAACTATATATAATTCCCCAATATATTAAATATCAATATTCAAATATAAATATTTATTTATTAATTCATAACACCAGGAGTGGATATTCATTCGACACCAATATAGCTTCAATATTATTTTGCCATATTCAAGAAGATATTTATGATACCCTTTAACAGAACATATTTTCAATAGAAATAACCATTTCCATCCCCCCATGATGTCTTGAAAACATTGTCCAACATTGTCCATTGCCAACCTGGTCCACTGGCAAAAGGCCATCCATCAAGACATCGCTAAAGACAAATTATCTATCAAATGAATATTGTAGAATTTGAAGCCCACACAAAATGAATAACGCAGTCTGAAAGTAGGAATCCTCAATATCAAAAAAGTAGCAATGCAATAGAAAATCCATTTCCATCCCCCCATGATGTCTTGAAAACATTATCCAACATTGATCATTGCCAACCTGGTCAACTGGCAAAAGATCAACCATCAAGACATCGCAAAAAGTCATACAATTTGAAACCACACAAAATAAATAACGCAGTTTAAAAGAAATATTATCAAGACAATTGCAGTTCAATAGAAATATATCAATTTCCACCCATGATGTCTTGAAAACATCGTCCAACATTGACCATTGCCAACCTGGTCCACTGGCAAAAGGCCATCCATCACGACATCGCAAGAGTCGAATTATCTATCAAATAATATTGTAGAATTTGAAGCCTCACAAAATGAATAACAACCCATTTTAAAAGAAATAATCATTAATATCAAAACAAAATCAATGCATTAGAAATGTCTTCTTATCAAAATGGTACATCAAACATCTGATTGAAACAATATATGATCACCAAATGGGAAGAATAATTCTGAATTAATGTTCTTTGTGAAATCGAAATTTTATGATATGATCAAATAATCAATCAGATTATACCAATAGTAACAGGCTCCACAGAGGGAATTCGGTTCTGAAATAGTTTCCCTCACGTTTGTCTGGAAAAAACAATCTGGGACGAAAATGGAAGATTTGCGCTCTCTAGAAGAAATCAAAGTTATTAAAGAAGCCTTCACTTTTCAGCCAAATAACCATCAGAATGAAAGATGCCGAAACGAGGAATGAAAACTGCAAGTTTCTTGATCTAATTATTATTTATTTATTTTTTGGAAAAGAAATCATGTGATTTCAACACAATCATCTACCTGCACTTCTAAAGTGCGATGGCAATTTTTTGAAAAAGAAATCATTTGAATTGGTTTCAACTTGCAAGTTTTTTCTTGTATTTTGCTCTAATGTGCAATTATCAATTTTTTGAATAAGTCGAGAGACTTAATATTCATTTTTATGAATCTCCCATGTATTTTCATGGTGTTTAGAAATAAACGTCGTAGAAAATACAAATTTTTGGAAAGATCAAGATCTTGATTTTTTTTTTTTTTACTTGCGCGCAACAAGTAAAAATCAATTTATCTCCTGTCTATTCATGATGTTTGAAATATAACCTGATGGAAATATACAAATTTTTGGAAACGTTTTTCAACTTATATTTATCGTTGAAAAAATAATATTTTAATGTTCCTGCTAAGATATTCAACAAGAATTTGAAAATGTTCCTGAAAAAATTTCAACAAGAAACAATTTTGTAAAAGTTCTTCAAGAAAACGATTGAAATAATTTTAGCTCTCAAATAGCTAAAAGGTTTTAAAACAACCAATTATAATTAATTTTTGGAAACTTCATCCATCTGAAGATATTTTTGAAAAACTCTTCCTGCGGAGTTATATATTCAACAAGAAATAATTTTTGAATAAAAAGTCAAGAATGATTTTGAATTATATATTGTGTTTATTTATTTATTTCAACACGCAAAACGCGATATCTCGGCTAGGGATAATTCCTTCCATTTACATTTTTAAACAGAAGCTGTTATAAACATTATATATATACAAGAAAATAAATAAATTTAAACAAAATGAAACAATTGGATATATTAGGAACCCCCCTGATATTTACATGTTAGAAAGATAATCATAAATATATTTACAAAAATGGTTAAATCTGTGATAATTATCTCTAGTATTTACAAATTATTATGAGTTGGTGTTTATCTCTCTCTCTCTCTCTTTTTTTACATTTATAAAAAATAATGATAATAAAAATAAAAATAATTTTTGGCAAACCTCTTTCTTTTATGTTATGAAGAAACTTGTAGTGGAAATATGGAAAAAAAATTAACGCCATATTAAACAGTGGTTAACCTGAAAAAATTTCAAATGCTTTATTTCTAATGCTTGGTTAAAACAGATATAAAAATGTCTAAAATAGGCCAATTTCACAAATTCAAATTTAAAAATTCATAAAATAATTGCTAAAGTGTAAAAAAAATAATAATAAATAACGAAAAATATCGATTAAAAATGAAAATATTTTTATTAAAGGGTAAAATGTTATATTAAAATGAAAAGCGTTTCTTAAAACCTGTATATAATAGAAATATAATTTTAATCATAAAAATATTAAGAGAGTTACGCAAAAATATAGTTATAAAAGCCATTTAATTTGTACAAATGTAATTTGAATACGAATTCAGGAATAGCGACAAAATAATATATGGTTAGAAAATCGGTTGACTATCCTATAAAAAATGTAAATTAATATTTTATATTGAATAACTGTTTGTTTTTATATGTTTTTTTTTGTGTAGAAGCTAGAAGCTGAGACATAATTTAAAACATTCAATGAAGGAAATTTAATTGAAGAAACTGAGAAATAGTGTATATGGTAATTTAAACCAACAACCCCATATTGTATATAACTTATAACAAGATTTTCATGTTGTATAATAGAATCACATCTGTAAATGATTATACGCATGATTGAAATGTGTCATTACATCATCATATGTAATGTATATGTATAAACTGAGGATAATAAATAAAACTCTGTAATAGATTAGAGATAGAAGTCAAAAACGTCTAAATTCGAGATAGATGGAAGTCACAAACAACATCTAAAGATAGATTGGAAGCTGTCAGGACGGCGCCAGTTTCGAATGTCACCAGACGATCCACACTCTTCACATCTGGTGAAATGCAAAACTCCCTTTCTCTGAAAAGGTATATAAAGCCCCCGTTTCAACCTAAAAATACAGTCACTTGACCATCTGCGTGAGCCCTCGTCGGTTGTACCCCAGTTACACCTCATCCACCATGTAGTCAGTAAGAACTCTTCTATCTCCATCTTTCGCTCCTAGCTCAACTTTTATATGTTCACGGAACGTTCTTAGTGCAACTGTGTCTTCGTTTTTTGTGTATGGACATTCCCAAGCTTTCCATTCTGCCTCGACCACTACTGCCTGTACTCTGTGAAAACTGTTAAAGGTCTTACAAGGTGCAGAGAGGTACTGGAAAACTCCCCATCCTGACTGTTCCTCTCCGTCAACACAGTTTTAGCGAGAGTTACAGGGACCCACACCATAGAATAAGTCGACTGGATACCTCCTCACATAGTCGGAGAATTCTACAAGAGTCAACAGAACCTCACCACATTTATGTCGACAGGATTCTAGAAGAGGCTACCAGACCTCACCACATGTATGTATTGTTATAGTTTTCATTTAGATATATATTATATATACAAATAAAAGGAATTCAGCAATTTGTTTTAGATGATTCCGATTTTTTTTCTCCATCACACTTGTGGAACAAGTTCCCTACCCATATTGCCATACTGAAGTCTGGTGCATTTTTTTTTCTATGCGAGATCTGGGTGTATACCTATTCTTTTCTTCAAGAGTAATGTAAAATCTATCATATCATATTATATATTTTTTTATTTTAAAGCCTATATACATGTGATGCACTAGCGCGCCATCTGTTATCAAAATTCAAAACTATTTTAAAGGCGTAAGATTCTTTTGGTATGAATGGTAGATTAAACTGGCGAAACCGCTGAGAGGGTTCACCACTGATGAGCCAGGCCCTCTCATTAATTTTTCCATTGTAGTAAGGGCAGTAGAAATTGTTTAATATCAAAAAGAATCTTACGCCTTTAAATATATATATGTGAAACGAAAAATTCTATAAAAAGGCAATCCTGGTGGTAGGACATAACAACCCTACTGCGTGTCTCTAGTCATATTATTTATCTTAAATACAGTACATCCTCTTTCTAAGGGTAATACCTAATTACAGACCCAAAGTGTCCTTTAAAGAGAGGTGTCATCTTCCTGAAGAGCTGTAATTAATTAAAAATGATAATTTTGTGAATTAAAACTGTCCTTTGTAGAGAGGTATCCTCTAATGGAGGTTCTACTGTATTCATTAGATATTGCCACGTGGAAAATTAGGGAGGACAAACTTCAGGGTGACACATCAATTTAATTTATTTAAGGCAAAAACAAACTATGAATGATAAACAAAAGATAAGCAATGAGGGAAATTTAGAGAGTAGTAAAATATAAACAAAAAATGATACTCTGTTAATATAAGTGTAAAATAATAAATGCTTCGCTATAATATTTTATATGAATAAATATTTATGTTTTTATTGAATTAAAAAGCTACTTGAGTGAGTTTAAAACGTCAATATTTGTGTAACTAAATTACCTTCCAGCAAAAATAAGATTATATGGGACATGGATTGATGAAAAGTTGTAGGGAATAAAATATAGAAGGGAAATAGAACCGCATGAAGTAGAAGGAAATGGATTAGATGGGAAACTACGATAACTACTAAAGCGAAAGATCTGGCACCACTGGAGACCAGAACAAGAGCAAAGAAACCAAATAACTAATGGTTAGGGGAATTACTATGCCATCTAGCGGAACAAAAATGAATTAAACGTTGATTTAACTTGTTCCATGATATTTGGCTAACCCAATTTCTTGATAGATTAAGAAAAGTTAACCACGTACGCGTTTCGAGTTATCCACCTGATACCAGAGGTGTGGTCTGGGTCGCTATTTTAATCTAATTGAATTATATATTCAAAAATTAACAGGATGAAATTTAAACCCGAAGTATTGTCTTTTAAATGGAGCTTTTTTAGCATAACTTCTAAAAATATATAAGTATTTGAATATGGAGTTTGCAATTATATCTCAATGGCTTTCATGACCATAGGGGACTTCGATGGGTTAAATTTTATTTTATCCATTCATTCTTTTTATTACGGTGTAAAATTGTGTGTATTTATCACACATAAAGGTGTGCTCTATCAATGAAAAATATTGTACTTCAACATTTTCTATGTGATATAATGCAGTATTATAGAACCACCTGATACCAGTAAAATTTCACTTTTGTACTATTTTCACTTAGTAGGAATTGTTTCTTGAGCTGTAAATTCATTGTGAATATAGAGAATATATAAAAAATTCAAACAATGAACACTTTAATGTTCCCTAGTTACGAAGTCTGTAACAATTAAATAAGGATTTTATTGGACTGGGTTCATATCCCTGGTCAATAAGAGAATATTTTTGGAAGCCACCGAATTGGCGACAAGAAACTTGGAGGTTTGAACTTCCTCGTCAAATCATCAATCATTCTACATATTTCTTAAGGCTAAAGTGACGTCTTCTAACTCTTCTGATTTTTCTTTCTTACAAAAGACAGTAAGAAGAGCTGCAATCACAAGTTTGGTTATGAAGGTGTAACAACATAATGGGAAGTGAACAGATTCAATTCAAGAAAAACTGTTTTCCTCGTGGAATTATCAATTATTTTCCTGACGCCATATTTCTGGAGTGCTATGAGATATCTTCTACCTCTTATTCAAATCCAAATTCACTGTTGACAAGTTGGAAGATCTGTTTAGATCCATGATAAGTGATAACACTATGATTGAATTGAAACTATGTGATGTCAACCAAGCGAAAAGAACAAATGGATTGAGGAGGGTCCCAAGAAGTTCATCATAATTTTCAAATTTATCACTCCACTCTACTAAAATTTAACAAATGAAGCAGTAATCAAGAAAATAAACTATTCCCCAATAGCTTCAATATTATTTTGCCTTATTCAAGAAGATATTTATAATACCCTTCAGAACATATTTTCAATAGAAATAACCATTTCCATTCCCTCATGATGTCTTGAAAACATTATCCAACATTGGCCATTGCCAACCTGGTCCACTGGCAAAAGGCCATCCATCAAGACATCGCTGTAGTCGAATTATCTATCCAATAATATTGTACTATTTGAAGCTACAGAAAATAAATACCGCAGTTTAGAAGAAATATTATCAAAACATTAGCAATTCAATAGAAATAACCATTTTCATCCCCACATGGTGTCTTGAAAACATTGTCCAACATTGTCCATTGTCAACCTGGTCAATTGGCAAAAGGTCATCCATCAAGACATCCCAATATTCGAATTATCCAATAATATTGTAATATTTGAAGACACACAGAATAAATAACTACGCATTTTAAAATAAATACCTACTATTATCAAAACAATAGCAATGCAATAGAAATAACTTTCATCCATGATGTCTTGAAAACATTATCCAACATTGATCATTGTCAGCCTGGTCAACTGTCAAAAGATCAACCATCAAGTCATCGCAAAAAGTTATACAATTTGAAGCTACAGAAAATGAACAACGCAGTGTAAAAGAAATAATCCTCAATATCAAAGCAATAGAAATGTCTTCTTATCAAAATTGCACATCAAACATCTCATTACAATAATATTTGAACACCAAATGGGAAGAATAATTCTGAATTAGTGTTCTTTGAAATCGAAATTGTTATGATATGATCAACTCATTATCAAATAATCTAGAAGATTATACTAAAAGTGATATGCTCCACAGGAGGAATTCATTTGTGAAATAGTTTCCCTCACGTTTGTCTGGAAAAAGAATCTGGAACGAAAATGGAAGATTTGCGCTCTTTAGAAGAAATCAAAGTTATTAAAGAAGACTTCACTTTTCAGCCAAAATAACCATCAGAATGAAAGATGCCGAAACGAGGAATGAAAACTGCCAAGTTTCTTGATCTAATTATTATTCATTTATTTTTTTGGAGAATAAATCATAAATGTGATTTCAACACAATCATCTACCCGCACTTCTAAAGTGTGATAGCAATTTTTTAAAACAGAAATCATTGAATTGGTTTCAACTTGCAAGTTTTCACTTGTATTTTGCTCTAATGTGCAATTATCAATTTTTGGAATAAGTCGAGAGAGACTTAATATTCATTTTTATGAATCTCCCATGTATTTTCATGGTGTTTAGAAATAAACGTCGTAGAAAATACAAATTTTTGGAAAGATCAAGATCTTGATTTTTTTTTACTTGCGCGCAACAAGTAAAAAGCAATATTATAATTTATCTCCTGTATATTCATGAGGTTTGAAATATAACCTGATGGAATATACAAATTTTTTGAAACGTTTTTCAACTTATATTTTTTGTTGAAAAAAAAATATTTTAATGTTCCTGCTATGATATTCAACAAGAATTTGAAAATGTTCCTGAAAAGAATTTTCAACAAGAAACAATTTTTGGAAAAGTTCGGTCAAGAAAAGGACTGAAATATAATTTTAGCTCTCAAATAGCTAAAATGTTTTAAAACAACCAATTATAATTAATTTTTGGAAACTTCATCCATCTGAAGATATTTTTGAAAACTCTTGCGGAGTTAACATTCAAAACATGAAATAATTTTTCAATTAAAAATCAAGAATGATTTTGAATTATATATAATGTTTGTTTTTTCATTTATTTCAACACGCAAAACGCGATATCTCGGCTAGGGATAATTCCTTCCATTTACATTTTTAAACAGAATCTGTCATAAACATTATATATATACAAGAAAATAAATTTAAAAAAAAAGTAACAATTGAATATATTAGTAACCTAATCTTTACAGGTTAGAAAGATAATCATAAATATATTTACAAAGGTGGTTAAATCTGTGATAATTACCTCTAGTATTTACAAATTATTATGAGTTGGTGTTTATCTCTCTCACTCTCTCTCTTTTTTTTTACATTTATAAAAAAATAAAAAAAAATATGGCAAACCTTTTTCTTTTATGTTATGAAGAAACTTGTAGTGGAAATATAGAAAAAATTTAACGCCATATTAAACAGTGGTCAACTTGAGAAAATATCAAATTCTTTATTTCTAATGCTTGGTTAAAACAGATATAAAAATGTCTATAATAGGCCAATTTCACAAATTCAAATTAAAATATTCATAAAATAATTGATAAAATGTAAAAAGAAAACGAAAAAAATATTGATAAAAAATGATAATTTTACTATTAAAGTGTAAAATGTTGTGCAAGTGCAAACCTGTATATAATAAAAATATAATTCACTGACAAAAAGATAGTGAGTTATAAAAAATTATAGTTAAAAGCCATTTGATTTAAAAAATTTAATTTGAATATGAATTAAGGAATAGCGACAAAATAATATATGGTAGAAAATCGGTTGACTATCCTATAAAAATGCAAATTAATATTTTAAATTGTATAACTATTCGTTTTTATTATTATTTTTTTGTGTAGAGCGTGTTGGGATTCTTTTATGGTTCAGACGATGAAACAAATAATAATAAGTTTACTTACAGCTGAAATGGTTTTAAAGAATTAGGCGATTTTACCTTTTAAGAAAGTATTTTAAATTTATTATTTTCAAAGAGAGAGAGAGAGAGAGAGAAAAACATTCAAAAATAATACTTACTAATTATATAAACAAAAATATCACTTCTTTCTTCTTTTTATATCACAGTTTTGTCAGCCTAAAAGTATTTTAAGATCATTGATTTATTATTTTAAAACATTTTCCTTTTTTTTTCCAACAGGGCGCGCGCTAGAAGCTGACTTATAATTGAAAACATTCAATGAAGGAATTTATTTGAAGAAACTGAGAAATGGTGTGTGTATTGTTAAAGTTTTCTATTAGAGATAGATACAAATAAAAGGAATTCAGCAATTTGTTTTAGATAATCCCGTTTTTTTTCCATCACACTTGTGGAATGAGATTCCTCCCCCCAATGTTCTTGTTTTGATATAAATTCCAATCAACCAATAAATAACCCCACAGTTTGAAGATCCAAGACCTCCCACACTGAGTCAACAGTCAAATTGTTTATATACTTTCAGAACCGTCACAGAGAAATGGCTGCAAAAAAAAAAAAAACGATGTTGATTCAGGAGAACCGCCATTTTGTTTTCAAAATATTCGGTTGGTATTTTCTAGAGCAGAGAGCCCAAATCTTTCATCAAATTTTTGAAATTTCAAAAAAAAAGTGAGTCAGCAGATTTTTTTTTTTACATTCATATTTTTCTTATTTCTACTTGCCTGCCCCCTTTGCCTCGCGTCTTTTTTTTCGGAGCCATATTGATGTCTGGTACATTTCTTTTCTATGTTAGATCTGGGTGTATACCTCTTCTTTTCTTAAAGAGTTATGTAAAATCTATTCGATTTTATTATTATTATTATTTATTTAAAGCATATATATATGAAACTAAAAATTCTTTGAAAATGCAATCTTGGTGGTAGGACATAACAACCCTACTGCGTGTCTCTAGTCATATTATTTATCTTAAATACAGTACAACCTCTTTCTAAAGGGTAATACCTAATTACGAGGTGTGTTCAAAAAGTATCGCGACTTTTGTGTTTTTTCAAAAATTATTTATTTATTCATGAATACCTATTTTGTCCCCTTCAAAGTAATCCCCATGAGATATTATACACTTGTGACAACGGTTTTTTCCAATCTTCGAAGCACTTCAAAAAATCATTTTTAAAAATCTTTTTCAGCTCCTCCTTTGATGCCGTCTTTATCTCGTCAAGCGTAGCGTAACGTCGTCCTTTCATGGGCCTCTTCAGTTTAGGGAACAAGAAAAAGTCACAGGGGGCCAGATCTGGGGAATACGTGGCTGCGGCATCATTAGTGTGTTGTTTTTGGCCAAAAGGGTCGCGCACAAGCAACGATGTGTGAACAGGGGCGTTATCGTGGTGCAAAAGCCAATTTTTTTCTTCCACAAATCCGGGGTTTTCTGGCGGATTGCTTCGCGCAAATTGCGCATAACTTGCAGGTAATATTCCTTATTGACCGTACTACCCTGTGGCAAGAACTCATGATGCACCACGCCCCTGCAATCGAAGAAAACTGTCAGCAAAACTTTCACATTCGAACGAACTTGGCGTGCTTTTTCCGGTCTTGGTTCGTGCGGCAGCTTCCATTGAGATGATTGAGCTTTGGTTTCCACGTCATAACCATGAACCCACGCTTCGTCACCAGTTATGACCCTCTGGAGCAAATTTGGGTCGTCGCGGACAGAGTCCAACATCTCATTAGCAATGTTCATGCGATGCTGTTTTTGGTCGCAATTGAGCAATTTTGGTACGAATTTCCGGGCGAACCGTCTCATGCCCAAATCATTGATAAAAATCGAATGGCACGAGCCAATCGATATGTTCAGGTTCTCAGCAACTTCTCTAACGGTGATTCGACGATTGGCCAATATCATTTTCTCCACTTCATTAATTTTTTCGTCTGTTGTTGAAGTGCTCGGGCGTCCGGCACGCTCTTCGTCGTTTACATCTTCTCGGCCTTCTGAGAACATTTTGTACCACCGATAAACGTTGCTTCGGTCCAAGGTAGCTTCTCCGTATGCCACAGTCAATATTCGGAATGCATCCGCGCACTTAGTTTCGTTTTTCACACAAAATTTGATACAGGTTCTTTGATCCATTTTTTTAATAGGTAAAAATCGAAGACGATCCAAAACACCTGCAAGCAAAGCAGCTGTCAACAATTAAGTGAACATTAAAAAAATGGCCGAACTTCTCGGCATAAGTGAGAGACATGAGAACCAACATAAAGCCACAAAAAGATCGAAATTCGAATATACGTAACCCGCGAAAATTCAAAAGTCGCGATACTTTTTTAACACACCTCGTACAGACCCAAATTGTCCTTTAAAGAGAGGTGTCCTCTTCCCAAAGAGCTGATAATTAATTAAAAATAATAATTTAGTTGATGAAAACTGTTCTTTGTAGAGAGCTATCATCTAATGGAGGTTCTACTGTATTCATTAGATATTGCCACGTGGAAAATTAGGAAAGACAAACTTCGGGGTGACAGCAATTTATTTAAGACAAGAACAAATTATGAAGGATAAACAAAATATAAGGAATGAGGGAAGTTTACAGAGTAGTAAAATATAAAAAAAAATAAAATGATACTCTTTTAATACAAGTGCAATATAATAAAAACTTCGCTATAATATTTTATACAAATAAAAATTAATGTTTTTTTATTGAATTAAAAAGCTGCCTGAGAGGTTTAAACGTCAATATTTGTGTAATTAAATTACCTTCCAGCAAAAAGAAAATTAGATGGGACATGGATTGATGAAAAATTGTAGAGAATAAAATGTAGAAGGAAATAGAACGGCATGAAGTAGAGGGAAACGAATTAGATGGGGGAAACTACAATAACTACTAAAGAGAAAGATTTGGCACCACTGGAGACCAGAACAAGAGCAAAGAAATTAAATAACTAATGGTCAGGGGAATTACTATGCCATCTAGTGGAACAAAAATCAACTAAACGTTGATTTAACTTGTTCCATGATATTTGGCTAACCCAATTTCTTGATAGATCAAGAAAAGTTAACCACGTACGCGTTTCGAGTTATCCACCTGATACCAGAGGTGTGGTCTGGGTCGCTATTTTAATCTAATTGAATTATATATTCAAAGATTAACAGGATGAAATTTAAACCCGAAGTATTGTCTTTTAAATGGAGCTTTTTTAGCATAACTTCTAAAAATATATAAGTATTTGAATATGGAGTTTGCAATTATATCTCAATGGCTTTCATGACCATAGGGGACTTCGATGGGTTAAATATTATTTTATCCATTCATTCTTTTTATTACGGTGTAAATTTGTGTGTATTTATCACACATAAAGGCGTGCTCTATCAATGAAAAATATTGTACTTTAACATTTTCTATGTAATATAATGCAGTATTATAGAACCACCTGATACCAGTGCAATTTCACTTTTGTACTATTTTTCACTTGGTAGGAATTGTTTCTTGAGCTGTAAATTCATTGTGAATATAGAGAATATAGAAATAAATTCGAACAATGAACACTTCAATGATCCCTAGTTACGAAGTCTGTAACAATTAAATCCAGGTTTTTATTAGACTGGGTTCAAATCCCTGGTCAATAAGACAATATTTTTTGGAAGCCATCGAACTGGCGACAAGAAACTTGGAAGTTTGAACTTCCTCGTTAACTCATCAATCATTCTACATATTTCTTAAGGTTGAAGTGACGTCTTCTAACTCCTGATTTTTCTTCCTTACAGAAGACAGTAAGAAGAGCTGCAATCACAAGATCGGTTATGAAGGTGCCAACAGCACGATGAGAAGTGAACAGATTTTATTCAAGAAAACTGTTTTCCTCGTGGAATTATCAATCATTTTCCTGATGCCATATTTCTGGAGTGCCATGAAATATTTTCTACCTCTTATTCAAATCCAAACTCACTGTTGACAAGATGGAAGATCTGTTCAGATCTATGATAACACCATGATAGAATTGAAACTATGTGATGTCAACCTAGCGAAAAGAACAAATGGATTGAGGAGGAGGGTCCCAAGAAGTTCATCATAATTCTCATGTCTATCACACTCCACTCTACTAAAATTTAACAAATGAAGTAGTAATTAAGAAAATATCTATTCCCCAATAGATTCAATATTATTTTGCCATATTCAAGAAGATATTTATAATACCCTTTAACAGAACATATTTTCAATAGAAATAACCATTTCCATCCGCCCATGATGTCTTGAAAACATTGTCCAACATTGGCCATTGCCAACCTGGTCCACTGGCAAAAGGCCATCCATCAAGACATCGCTAAAGACAAATTATCTATCAAATGAATATTGTAGAATTTGAAGCCCACACAAAATGAATAACGCAGTCTGAAAGTAGGAATCCTCAATATCAAAACAATAGCAATGCAATAGAAAATCCATTTCCATCCCCCCCATGATGTCTTGAAAACATTATCCAACATTGATCATTGCCAACCTGGTCAACTGGCAAAAGATCAACCATCAAGACATCGCAAAAAGTCATACAATTTGAAACCACACAAAATAAATAACGCAGTTTAAAAGAAATATCATCAAGACAATTGCAGTTCAATAGAAATAACAATTTCCACCCATGATGTCTTGAAAACATTGTCCAACATTGGCCATTGCCAACCTGGTCAACTGGCAAAAGGTCATCATCAAGACATCACAAAAAGTCATACAATTTGAAGCCACAGAAAATAAATACCGCAGTTTAAAAGAAATATTATAAAAACAATATCAATGCAATAGAAATAACCATTTCCATCCCTAATGATGTCTTGAAAACATTATCCAACATTGATCATTGCCAACCTGGTCAACTGGCAAAAGATCATCTATCAAGACATCCCTAAATTCGAATTATCTATCAAATTGTTTAATTTGAAGCCGAAAAAAATAAATAACGCAGTTTAAAAGAAAGAATCCTCAATATCAAAGCAATAGAAATGCAATAAAAATGTCTTCTTATAAAAATGGAACATCAAACATCTCATAAAAACAATATTTGATCACCAAATGGGAAGAATAATTCTGAATTAGCGTTCTTTGAAATTGAAATTGTTATGATACGATCAACTCATTATCGAATAATCTAGAAGATTATACCAATAGTATCAGGCTCCCCAGAGGGAATTCGGTTCTGAAATAGTTTCCCTCACGTTTGTCTGGAAAAAGAATCTGGAACGAAAATGGAAGATTTGCGCTCTTTAAATGGTTACAAATTGCAAACAATAATAAATGAAAATCACTTGTACATTCACAACGATAAAACTCCAACATGTAGAGGTGCAAGTATAGTAGATCTAACAATCTCGAATAGACTTTCAATAAATATGATCAGACATTGGACCACCTCATCACTGACGAATATTTCTGATCATTTGGCAATTCAATTTGAAATTCACTCAAAATTTAATTATATAAAAGATAAACAGAATTCTACATGGAAATTCAATGAAAAACACGCCAACTGGACAAATTTCTCCAAAAATCTCAAGTATCAAGAATTTATCAAATTAAAGAATGAGGCAGATATGGTGGAAAATTGCACGGATATTGATAAAGTTGTAAACAAACTCACGGATAACATAATAGAAGCAGCTTACATATCATTAAAAGTAAAATCAAACAACTACGCATATGATGCAGGTATAAAATGGTGGAATAAAGAACTTGAACTAATGAAAACACATTTTCATTACGTAAGAAACTTATTTTATCACAGTAAGACTATCGATGCAACAAGATTTAAACAAGTCAGAAACAAATTTAATAATATGATAAAGAAGGCAAAGAGAAATAGTTTGAAAATTTTCATCGAAGAAAATGAATCAAATGATCCTTTTGGTAACGCATATAAAACTTTCAAAAAGCTCAAATCCTCAAACAAGCAAAAAGGACTTCCCATAATAGACAACAATCAAGAATCAGATAAAGAAAAACGCATTACAGACATAATAAATGTATTAATTGCAGATGACAGAATTGATCAAGACAACCAACAACAAGAATTGTTTAGAAGTTACGAACCTTTTCTAAGGAATTCAAGCTCTATCCATATTGATACCGAAGAAATAGAATATCTAATTGACAATACCAATGTTAAAAAGTCACCAGGTCAAGATAATATCAGTAATAACATGATAAAATACTCAAAGACTCTGATACTTCCTGTGCTACATTCGTTATTAAATAAATGTATTCAGATGGGATATTTTCCAAGGGAATGGAAAACGACAGTTTTAAAAATTCTAATGAAACCAAACAAATCTAACGTCGAATCAATAAAAAGCTATCGACCTATTTCGTTAACATCTAATCTGTCTAAGATCTACGAAAAAGTTATTAAAAAGAAAATTTATGAATATTATATGCAAAACAATTTATTAAGTCCCAAACAGCATGGATTCATCAAGTCAAAATCTACTATTACAGCCTTGAATAATATAATCGATATAATAATGGAACACAAAACCAATGAACTGACAGCTCTGGTCACAATAGATATTGCGGGAGCCTTTGATAACGCATGGTGGCCTGCGATTTTAAAAATAATAGATGAAGATAATTTGCCGGAAAGTTTAATAAGGACTATTCAATCATATTTCAAATCGAGGAAAACGAAATTTACATATGAGAACTTAACAATAAATAAACAAATTACAAAGGGATGTCCGCAGGGTGGCCCGCTATCTCCACTACTATGGATAATATTACTAAACGATCTTTTGATCAAATATCAAGTTCCTAATAGTGAAGTGGTATGTTATGCAGATGATGTTTCAATTATATGCTGGCACAACAATTGCAAAGACCTGAAATTAGTTATAGAACAAGCATTAAATACGATTGATGTATGGTGTAAGAGTAACAAACTTGAAATAAGTCTAGAAAAAACTAATATACTCTATTTACATAACAAAGAAAAAATCCCAATCAAATTTAATAATGAAATAATCATACCAACTCTGAAGACCAAAATTTTAGGAATAATAATTGCAAATCACAGAAGAAGAAACAAAATAAATTTTACATACCACATAGAAGAAATAGTAAATCGTACAAAACGTTTTAAAAATTATCTCTTCTCAATTTGCGGGAAATCTTGGGGTCTAAGCACCCAGAAAAGGCTAACTTTATATAAATCCATTTTTAGACCAATACTTACATATGGAGCCGAAATTTGGTTCAAATATTTAAATAAAAAATGTTTACAAAAATTAAATTCAACCCAATATCAAATACTGACATGGTGTATACAAGCCTATAAATCCACATCATATAGCTGTGTTCATAGTTTGGCCAACATTCCTCTGATCTCAGACTTTATCGAATCCAGAATCATGATATCTGATCTGAGAAACTTATCCACAGATGATCAACAAATTTATGACCCATTTATTCCAGGAATTATAGATACCTTTCTCAAATCAAGAATGAATGTTCTGAAAAACGAAGCAAATAATACTTTCTTAAGCTTTTTTCCCCAAGAAATCCCTAAATACTTTCGTCCAAATTTTTATAATACTCAATTTGTTACAAACCACGGAAATTTCAAAAGTTTTTTAAATAGAATAAAGGCAGTGGAGGATTCAAGTTGCTTTTGTGGTATGGAGGAACAAACCTCAAGACATCTACTGATCGACTGCCCAGCATTTCAAGATTATAGAATGAAGAATGAACTAGTTGTTTATGAATTAAACGATTTGATTTCCAATAAAAAATCATATCTAAAGTTCAATTCATTTTGTAAATACATTCTAAATTTTCTACAAAATCTGGATCTCTAATGTTTTTATTCGTTGAATAATGTAAATAACTCATGTAAATAGACTTTTCTCCTTGTTTGGGCGCAAGTATCCCTTGCGGGATATAGCGCTTTGGAAATAAAATAATTGTAAAAAGAAGAAATCAAAGTTATTAAAGAAGACTTAACTTTTCAGCCAAAATAACCATCAGAATGAAAAATGTCGAAACGAGGAATAAAAACGGCCAAGTTTCTTGATCTAATTATCATTTATTTATTTTTGGAAAAGAAATCGTGATTTTAACACAATCAACTATCTGCACTTCTAAAGTGTGATAGCAATTTTTTGAAACAGAAATCATTGAATTGGTTTCAACTTGCAAGTTTTTTCTTGTATTTTGCTCTAATGTGCAATTATAAATTTCTTGAATAAGTCGAGAGACTTAATATTCATTTTTATGAATCTCCCATGTATTTTCATGGTGTTTAGAAGTAAACGTCGTAGAAAATACAAATTTTTGGAAAGATCAAGGTCTTGATTTTTTTTTACTTGCGCGCAACAAGTAAAAAGCAATGTATCTCTTGTATATTCATGAGGTTTGAAATATAACCTGATGGCATATACAAATTTTTGGAAACGTTTTTCAACTTTTATTATCGTTGAAAAAAAATATGTTTAATGTTCCTGCTAAGATATTCAACAAGAATTTGAAAATGTTCCTGAAAAGAATTTTCAACAAGAAACAATTTTTGTAAAAGTTCGGTCAAGAAAACGATTGAAATAATTTTAGCTCTCAAATGGCTAAAAGGTTTTAAAACAACCAATTATAATTAATTTTTGGAAACTTCATTCATCTGAAGATATTTTTGAAAAACTCTTCCTGCGGAGTTATACATTCAACAAGAAATAATTTTTGAATAAAAAGTCAAGAATGATTTTGAATTATATTTAGTGTTTTTTTTAATGTATTTCAACACGCAAAACGCGATATCTCGGCTAGGGATAATTCTTTCCTTTTACATTTTTAAACAGAAAATGTTATAAACATAATATATATAAACAAAAAAATAAATAACTAAAAAAAAAGAAACAATTGGATATATTAGGAACCGGATGTTTACAGGTTAGAAAGATAATCATAAATATATTTACAAAAATGGTTAAATCTGTGATAATTATCTCTAGAATTTACAAATTATTGTGAGTTAGTGTTTATCTCTCTCTCTCTCTCTTTTTAACATTTATAAAAAACAAATAAAAATAATTTTTGGCAACCTCTTTCTTTTATCCTATGAAGCAACTTGTAGCGGAACTATAGGAATAATTTAACGCCATATATATTAAACAGTAGTTAATTTTACTTGAGAAATTTTCAAATGCTTTATTTCTAATGCTTGGTTAAAACAGATATATGAAATGTCTAAAAAATAAGCCAATTTCACTAATTAAAATTAAAATATTCATAAAATAATTGCTAAAGTGTAAAAAAAATAATAATAACGAAAAATATCGATTAAAAATGATAAATATTATTTTTAAAGTGTAAAATGTTGTTATATTAAAATGAAAAACGTTTTCTTAAAACCTGTATACAATAGAAATATAATTTCAATCACAGAAAGGTTAAGTAAGGTATGAAAAATATAGTTATAAAAGCCATTTAATTTTCAAAAATGTAATTTGAATACGAATTAGGGAATAGCGACAAAATAATATATGGTAGAAAATCGGTCTGACTATCCTATAAAAAGTGCAAATTAATATTTTAAATTGTACAAGGTGCGTTCATTAATTTCCAGGACTGCTCTGTATCTTTGAAAAAATAAAACAAATAAAATACTAATTTAATATTTTTCAGAATATGCCCCTCCTGCCTCAATACACCTGTTCCATCTTTTTTTCCAATTGTCGAAGCAGGAGATAAAATCACTTTTTGAGAGGTTCCTCAAGGTTGCCTTCGATTCAGCTTGTATCATATCAACGTTGTCAAATTTCCTTCCTTTTAACTTCATTTTAAATTTAGGATAGAGGAAAAAGTCATTGGGGGCTAAGTCGGGGGAATAGGGTGGATGAGGGATCTGTATGGTTGAATGCTTGGCCAAGAACTGCAAAACAACATGGGCTGTGTGCGGTCGCGCATTATCGACGTGAAGCATCCAGTCATTGTTTTGCCATCTTTCAGGTCTTTTAAGGCGCACTGCCTCCCTTAAGCGCCTCATTATCCTCAAATAAACCTCTTGATTAATTGTACGTCCGAAAGGAATATATCCATGGTGAACCAAGCCATTAATATCAAAAAATGTAACAAGCAATGTCTTGACTTTGGATGTTGTACATCTTGCCTTTTTGGGTTTCGGTTCCCCTCTTTCAATCCATTGGCTGGATTGACGTTTGGTTTCCGAGTCATACTGATACACCCATGTCTCATCCCCGTTAATGATTTTTTGCATCCATTCTGGATCGGTCCGAGTCATTTCAACCATGTTTTTGCAGACATCCATTCTAATCTTCTTTTGTTCCTCTGTTAGAATCCCGGGAACAAATTTTGAAGTCGTCCGGATCATGTCCAAATCTTTTGTTACTATTTGATGACACAGTCCTACAGATAGTCCAGTCTCTGAAAATAAGCCTTTATTAGAAATTCTTCTGTTAGATTTAATTAATTCCTTTATTTTGAGCTTGTTTTCCTCGCAACGTAATGATCTTGGACGCCCAGTATGCTGATCATTGTTTACCTTTTCCTGACCTTTTAGGAAGCGTGAAAACCATTCAAAAGTTCTTGAACGGGATAAAGCTGCATCGCCAAAAGCTTCTTTAATCAATTCATACGTCTCAGTAGCACTTTTTTCAATTTAAAACAAAACTTAATGCAGATTCTCTGCTCTTCGAAAATGGCCATTTTAAAATTAGAAATGTGAACCTCACAAGGAAGTTGTTTTGTTCTATTTTTAGATCGGCGCGTGCGCCACGAGACTCGTGCTTTCAGTCAGGTGTGGTCGAATGTCCAATATTTAACTCTGTATAAAAATATTTTCTTTAGCTTTTTTATTTATTTTATTTTTTAACCAGTCCTGGAAATTAATGAACGCACCTTGTATAACTATTCGTTTTTATTATGTTTTTTTTTGTGTAGAAGCTAGAAGCTGAGACATAATTTAAAACATTAAATGAAGGAATTTAATTGAAGAAACTGAGCAATAGTGTATGTATTGTTATAGTTTTCTTTTAGATAAATAGAAGGAATTCGATAATTTGTTTTAGATAACCCCGATTTTTTTTCTCCATCACACTTGTGGAACGAGTTCCCTCCCCCCAATGTTTTTGTTTTGATATAAATTCATATCAACCAATAAATAACCTCACAGTTCGAAGATCCAAGACCTCCCACACTGAGTTAGCGGTCAAATTGTTTATATTCTTTCAAAGCCATCACAGGGAAATGTCTGCAAAAAAAAAATGATGTTGATTCAGGAGACCGCCATTTTTTTTTTCAAAATATTCGGCTGCTATTTTCTAGACCAGCGAGCCCATATCTTTCATCAAATTCTTGAAATTAAAAAAAAAGTGAGTCAGCAGATTTTTTTTTTACATTCATATTTTAATTTTTCTACTTGCCCCCTTTGGCTCGCGTCTTTTTTTGGGGAGCCATATTGATGTCTGGTACTTTTTTTCTATGTTAGATCTGGGTGTATACCTCTTCTTTTCTTCAAGAGTTATGTAAAATCTATTATTTTTATTTTATTTTTTATTTTAAAGAAAATATATGTGAAACGAAAAATTCTATAAAAAGGCAATCTTGGTGGTAGGATATAACAAATACTGCGTGTCTCTAGTCATATTATTTTTCTTAAATACAGTAGAACCTCTTTCTAAAGGGTAATACCTAATTACAGACACAAAATGTCCCCTTTTAAAGTGTTCTCTTCCCGAAGAGCTGATAATTAATTAATATTGATAATTTTGTTGATGAAAACTGACCTTTGTAGAGAGGTATCCTCTAATGGAGGTGCTTGTGCTGGGAACATTGGATGTTTTCCCACGTGCCGCGGCGGAGCGTGACCGTGCCTGCATGGGTGGGTAGTTGTGGTTTTGAACTCTGTATGGATGGACATTAAAACATGGTGGCAGCGATATAACTGGATAATATACGAACCCATATATTGCAAAATATCGATTTTTGTGTACCTTGGAAGATAATTCAACATGATTCAGATTCAACCTCCAGAAACTTTCGACTTCTCGACTCCCAACGAATGGCCCAAATGGAGGAAGAGATTCGAACGATACCTCGTGGTCAGTGGAATGAAGAAAAAAGAGGAGGCGGACAAGATCGATTTGTTCATGTACTTGATGGGTGACCGCGCGGATGATATATTCAGGACCTTCAAGTTCGAAAAGGAGGAAGAGGCAACGAAAATTGATTCCGTCCTCAAGGCGTTCGACAGCCACTTCTGTAGTAGCGAATTTGAGGGTCTTCATGAGCAGTTGATCCGTGACCGAATAGTGGTTGGAGTGAGGGACAAAGCTTTATCTGAAAGAATGCAGTTGGACAGCGAACTGACTTTGGAAAAGGCGGTGAAAATGGTTCGACAGCAGGAAGCCGTTCGACATCAGCAAGTCGACCTGCAGCGTCCCTGAACAAGCCAAAAGGTCAATCAGGTGAAGTTCAACTCGAAGAAACAATCACCGTAACAACAACAGCAGCCTTCGAGGAAGAAGGAGAAGTCAGCCAAAACAAGATCACGATGTCCAAAATGCGGAGGTTTCACCCACAGGGAAGGACAGGCTTGCCGTGCTGAAGGACAAAGATGTAACCTATGTTCAAAAACTGGCCATTTTGCAAATTGCTGCCCAGATAAGCAGGCGAAGACTGCGGAAGTCAAAGCTGTTTCTGAACTTGATGAAGAAATTGGTTTTCTCCTGGAGGTCTCAGCTGTGGAGGATTCATCTAATCTCGATGATGATGAAGGCGAGTGCAGGAGGAGATGGACAGCAGAAATCCAAATGAACGGGAAACAGGTGAAGTTCAAGCTCGACTCCCAGGCGGATGTTACATGTGTTCCTCTGTGTCTCTTCAAGAAGATAATGGGACAGCAACGACTAGTGGAAAGTGATATCAACATTAGAGCTGCTGAATTTTCCGAACTTCAGACTGTGGGTATGTTTATTTCAACGCTGCGAAAGGCAATTATGAAATCAAGGAGAAGATTTATGTCATTCGTCGTTTGAGTGAACCTCTTCTGAGTCGCCGGGCATGTGAGCTCTTGAACCTGGCGAGGCGGATTGAAGTGGTTGCGACGAGAATTAACCCGATCAAGGAATCACCTGAAGTATTTGAATGACTGGGACAGATCGGAAACCCTTACGAAATCAAATTGAAACCTGGAGCAAAACCATATGCTGTACATACTCCTCGACGGGTACCAATACCTTTGATGGAAAAGCTCAAAACAAGATTGGAAGAACTCGACAAAGACGAGATCTTGACGAAGATTTTTGAAGCTCAACAAGAAGATACGACCCTGAAAGCAGTAGTCAACTACCTTGAGCAAGGCTGGCCAGATAAGAAGAAGATCTCACAGGCTCTGCTCTCTTATTGGCATGTCAAGGAGGAACTCGGCGTTCAAAATGGACTACTGATGCGTAGCTGTCGTCTTGTTATTCCAGCAAGTATGAAACTGGAGATCCTAGATAAGTTGCACGCTGGGCTTGGGATTACAAAAAACAAGACTTCGCGCACGTGAGACGGTATGGTGGCCTGGAATTTCGGAAGAGATCGCGGAAACGGTCAGAAAGTGCAGTGTCTGTATCCAGGAAGCCGTCTCAAAACATGAACCTTTGATACCAACCAACTTTCCTACACGACCGTGGCAAAAGATTGGAATGGATTTGTTCAAGTTCGAGAATAAGTGGTATCTAGTCGTCATTGACTATTATTCTCGCTTTCCTGAAATGATTCAGCTGGATCGGCTCACAGCCAATGTGGTGGTGCGTAGTTGCAAATCCATATTTGCCCGACATGGAATACCAGAAACTGTTGTAAGCGATAATGGGACGCAATTTGGAGCTGCTCGTGAATTTGCAAATTTCGCAAGGCAGTACGGATTCACACATGTCACTTCAAGTCCTCGATTCCCGCAGAGCAATGGGATGGCAGAAGCAGGTGTGAAAATTGCTAAGTTGATCCTCAAGAAAAATCAAGACCCATCGCTTGGACTCCTGGAGTATCGATCGACCCCTTTGGAGAACGGTTACAGCCCTGCTAAGCTTCTCATGGGACGTAAACTCCGAACGACCTTGCCAAATGCACCAGAGACTCTTAATCCAAGATTGGTGGACTCTCAGACCCTGAAAAGAAAGGAGGGGAGAAGGATAAAGGATATGAAATCCAGATATGATCGACGCTGCGAAGCTACGGACATGGAGGAGCTATCCGAAGGTGACACAGTTTGGATTACAGATATGCGAATCTGAGGGATTGTAAAGCAGAAAGCATCGATACCAAGGTCATATATGGTTGATACTCCAGTTGGGACTGTACGTCGAAACAGGTTCCATCTACGAAAAGGAGATACAGTGCAATATCCAGCCGACCCATCGACGCCGACCTTTTCGGGGGAGGAACTGGTTGAAAATGAAAAGACCCCAGTTGTGGATTATCCCTCTAGCAACTCAGAAGACGGCCAGAAAAGAACCCGGAGTGGACCAATTGTTAAACCCGTGGATCGGCTTCATTATATTATGCATTTAAAGTTTGTAAGGTATATATATTTCAAATCTTAAAAAGGGGGATGTGCTGGGAACATTGGATGTTTTCCCACGTGCCGCGGCGGAGCGTGACCGTGCCTGCACGGGTGGGTAGTTGTTGTTTTGAACTCTGTATGGATGGACATTAAAACAGTTCTACTGTATTCATTAGATATTGCCACGTGGAAAATTAGTAAAGACAAACTTCGGGGTGACACAGCAATTTATTTGAGACAAAAACAAATTATGAATGATAAACAAAAGATAAGCAATGAGGGAAGTTTACAGAGTAGTAAAATATTTTTAAAAAATAATAAAATGATACTCTGTTAATACAAGTGTGAAATAATAAATACTTCGCTATAATATTTTATACGAATAAAAATTAATGTTTTTTTATCGAATAAAAAGCTGCCTGAGAGGTTAAACGTCAATATTTGTGTAATTAAATTACCTTTCAGCAAAAAGAAAATTAGATGGGACATGGATTGATGAAAAGTTGTAGAGAATAAAATGTAGAAGGAAATAAAACGGCATGAAGTAGAGGGAAACGAATTAGATGGGAAACTACGATAACTACTAAAGAGAAAGGTCTGGCACCACTGGAGACCAGGACAAGAGCAAATAAATCAAATAACTAATGGTTAGGGGAATCACACTATGCCATCTAGTGGAACAAAAATCAACTAAACGTTGATTTAACTTGTTCCATGATATTTGGCTAACCCAATTTCTTGATAAATCAAGAAAAGTTAACCACGTACGCGTTTCGAATTATCCACCTGATACCAGAGGTGTGGTCTGGGTCGCTATTTTAATCTAATTGAATTATATATTCAAAGATTAACAGGATGAAATTTAAACCCGAAGTATTGTCTTTTAAATGGAGCTTTTTTAGCATAACTTCTAAAAAAATATAAGTATTTGAATATGGAGTTTGCAATTATATCTCAATGGCGTTCATGACCATGGTGGACTTCGATGAGTTAAATTTTATTTTATCCATTCATTCTTTTTATTACGGTGTAAAATTGTGTGTATTTATCACACATAAAGACGTGCTCTATCAATTAAAAATATTGTACTTCAACATTTTCTATGTAATATAATGCAGTATTATAGAACAACCTGATACCAGTACAATTTCACTTTTGTACTATTTTTCACTTAGTAGGAATTGTTTCTTGAGCTGTAAATTCATTGTGAATATAGAGAATAAAGGAATATTTCAAACAAAGAACACTTCAATGATCCCTAGTTATGGAGTCTGTAACAATTAAATCCAGGATTTTATTGGACTGGGTTCAAATCCCTGGTCGATAAGTTAATATTTTTGGAAGCCACCGAAATGGCGACAAGAAACTTGGAGGTTTGAACTTCCTCGTCAACACATTAATCATTCTACATATTTCTTAAGGCTGAAGTGACGTCTTCTAACTCTTCTGATTTTTCTTTCTTACAGAAGACAGTAAGAAGAGCTGCAATCACAAGTTTGGTTATGAAGGTGTCAACAGCATGATGGGAAGTGAACAGATTTGATTCAAGAAAACTATTTTCCTTCGTGGAATTATCAATTATATTCTTGATGCTATATTTCTGGAGTGCTGTGAGATATCTTCTACCTCTTATTCAAATCCAAACTTACTGTTGACAAGTTGTAAGAACTGTTTAGATCCATAATAGAGAGATAAGATGATAACACCATGATAGAATTGAAACTATGTGATGTCAACTAAGCAAAAAGAACAAATGGATTGAGGAAGAGGGTCCCAAGAAGTTCATCATAATTTTCTAGTCTATTACACTCCACTTTTGTTAATCAAATTTCAACTAAAATTTAACAAATCAAGCAGTAATTAAGCAAATAACTATTCCCCAATATATTTCATATCAATATTCAAATATAAATATTTATTTATTAACGCCATAATTGAGCAAAATTTGAGAGAGGATATTCATTTGATATCAATATAGCTTCAATTTTATTTTGCCATATTCAAGAAGATATTTATAATACCCTTTAACAAAACATATTTTCAATAGAAATATCCATTTCAATCCCCCCATGATGTCTTGTAAATATTGTCCAACATTGGCCATTGCCAACCTGGTCCACTGGCAAAAGGCCTTCCATCAAGACACCGCTAAAGTTGAATTATCTATCCAATAATCATGTACAATTTGAAACTACAGAAAATGAACAACGAAATTTAAAAGATTCAATCATAAATATCAAGACAATAGCAATGCAATAGAAATAACTTCCATTCATGATGTCTTGAAAACATTTTACAACATTGATCATTGCCAGCCTGGTCAATTGGTAAAAGATCATCTATCAAGACATCGCAAAAAGTCATAAAATTTGAAGCCAGAGAAAATAAATACCAAAGTTTGAAAGAAATATTCCTCAATATTAAATAATAGCAATGCAATAGAAATAACAATTTTCATCACTCATGATGCCTTGAAAACAATAAACCCACATTGATCATTGCCAACCTGGTCAACTGGCAAAAGATCAACCATCAAGACATCCCTAAAGTCGAATAATCTATCAAATCAATATTTTATAATTTGAAGCTACACAGAATAAATAACAACGCAGTTTTAAAGAAATAATCCTCAATAGCAAAGCAATAGCAATGCATTATAAATGTCTTCTTATCAAAATGGCACATCAAACATCTCATTAAAACAATATTTGATCAACAAATGGGAAGAATAATTTTGAATTAGCGTTCTTTGAAATCTAAATTTTTATATGGTCATTTCATTATCAAATAATCTAACAGATTATACCAATAGTAACAGAATCCACAGGGGGATTTCAGTTCTGAAATAGTTTCCCTCACGTTTGTCTGGAAAAAGAATCTGGAACGAAAATGGAAGATTTGCGCTCTTTAGAAGAAATCAAAGTTATTAAAGAAGACTTCACTTTTCAGCCAAAAAACCATCAGAATGAAAGATGTCGAAGCAAGGAATGAAAACTGCCAAGTTTCTTGATCTAATTATTATTTATTTATTTTTTGGAAAAAGAAATCATGCGATTTCAACACATACATCTACCTGCACTTCTAAAGTGTGATGGCAATTTTTTGAAACGGAAATCATTGAATTGGTTTCAACTTACAAGTTTTTACTTGTATTTTTGCTCTAATGTGCAGTTATCAATATTTTTGGAATAAGTCGAGAGAGAGTTAATATTCATTTTTATGAATCTCCTATGTATTTTCATGGTGTTTAGAAATAAACGTCGTAGAAAATACAAATTTTTGGAAATATCAAGATCTTGATTTTTTTTTACTTGCGCGCAACAAGTAAAAAGCAATATCTTTATATCCTGTATATTCATGATGTTTGAAATATAACTTGATGGAATATACAAATTTTTGGAAACGTTTTTCAACTTATATTTATCGTTGAAAAAAAAATATTTTTTAATGTTCCTGCTAAGATATTCAACAAGAATTTGAAAATGTTCCTGTAAAGATATTTCAACAAGAAACAATTTTTGGAAAAGTTCGGTCACGAAAACGGCTGGAATAAATTTAGCTCTCAAATAGCTAAAAGATTTTAAAATAACCAATTATATTTAATTTTTGGAAACTTCATCCATCTGAAGATATTTTTGAAAAACTCTTCCTGCGGAGTTATACATTCAACAAGAAATAATTTTTGAATAAAAAATCAAGAATGATTTTGAATTATATTTAGTGTTTTTTTTTTTTTTTTCAACACGCAAAACGCGATATCCCGGCTAGTGATAATTCCTTCCATTTACATTTTTAAACAGAAGCTGTTATAAACATTATATATATACAAGAAAATAAATAAATAAATAAAAAGAAACAATTGGATATATTAAGAACCTGATCTTTACAGTTTAAAAAGATAATCATAAATATATTTACAAAAATGGTTAAATCAAAAATAGCTTCAATTGTCACGTCGGGCGGACGTGTTTTTGCAGCGCTCCGCGAATTCCGGTAAATATTACTTCATATTTGTTTTTTAGAGTTGTTTTTGAAATTTAAAATCTTTTATACCTAACTCATAATACTATACATATATTATCCAACTCTTAAGTACACTTAAACATTTTATATACAGCTGATTTGCATATCAGCAGACGGCGCGGCGCGACCGCTTGCCACTTGTTTGAACAATACTTGGGAAAAAAGAAAAAGGGCTAAAATAAAATGGATTCCATTTTAAAATCGATAGACGTTAAACTTGATGAAATTTTATTATATTTTGAAAATAAATTTAAAACTAATCAGAAAAATTTGAATAAGAATGATATTACTTTTTTGTCTTCAATGATAAATCAAACGAAAAATGGAATTGAGTCTATTACTGAAGTTTATAAACAAAGCATTACGGAGGGTTTGACTGACACATTAGGTAAAATGATTGGTCAAAAATTGGATAAATTTATCAAGGAAATACCGAAGTCTAAACCTTCATATGCCCAAACAGTTAGACAAGAAACCGAACTCATTGATAAAAAAACAGCAGACAATAAAAGATGAATCTACTTTAATTGTAGCATTAAATAACGAGAAGCGCAGTCAGGATGTGATTCAAGCTATTTCTAATAATATTAAAATTATTAGAGAGAAAGGTATAAATATTAAAATTAATGGAATTATAAACGCTAAGAAAACTATAATCATAAAATCTCCATGCCAAAAAGATACAAATATATTACTTGAGGAATTGAATAATTCAGAAGAAATAAAGAATATGAGCAAAATTTACATACCTAAGCCAAGAGATCCAACAATCATTGTCAAAAATGTATGCAAAATAACAGAAATCGCGACTTTTGTAAAAACGGTATGTAAAATGAATCCTGAATTGGAAGGCTTGGATGGTGAAATGAATGTACTCTTCACTATGAAATCCAATACACCCCAACACAACATAGCGTTGAGAGTATCACCTAAAGTATACCAAATACTTAAGAAAATGAAAAATACAATATATACTGAATTTGAAAGATGCTATATTCAGGATAGGGTTTTTGTTAGGCAATGCCAAAACTGTTTTCAATTTAACCCGAACCACAGACTGAAAGACTGTCAAAATGCTAGGGTATGTAAAAACTGTGGTGTTCAGGGTAGTCACAGCTGCACCGGAGAAAAAAATTGTTATAATTGTTCTAAACACCCAAAATTCAGAAACCATTCAGTAAATCATAGATCTAATTCCAACGAATGCCCACTGTACAAGATACAACTGGACAGAGTCATACAGAGAACGCAATATGCGCCTATTACCGAGGAATCTGTTTTGTCAAATATATAATTTAATGATATATGTCTTACCAATGTAAACAACAAGGAATGAAAACTTAAAATGTATTCAACAAAATGTTAGAAAGAGTATTAGGGCAATAAATGAATTACAAGGTTATATTGCAGATAACCCAACCGATATTCTCTTGATCCAAGAACCTTATGTTTTACACAACAAGATCATGTACGATATGGATTCACAGATATTGTGCTCGAATAGGATAGAAGAAAAATACACGGCAATTATTGTGTTAAATAAAAAGCTAAAATGCTCCATGGTAGAAAATTTTACTAATTCTTTTTGTACAACAATGATTTTATCTACTTCTAAAGAAAACATAATTATCTCAAATTTCTATATTCATCCTAATTCACTAAACAATTATCATCTGAATTTTATGAGCAGATTATTTTAAACCTATAAAATCAACCAGTAGTACTCTGTGGCGACTTTAATTCTCGTCACCCATTATGGTTCGACAAAGTAACTAACTCTAATGGATTTAGATTAAAACCAATTATAGATGAAAACAATCTCTATATACATAATCTGAAAGCGCCTACCTGTCGCGAAACTAGTATAATCGATCTTACTATTTCCAATAAGCAATCATTAAGCTTAATAAATAATTGGCAAACTTCAGAACTAACAAATATTTCGGACCATGTTGCTATAAAATTCGAAATAAAAAAAAACAAAAAACGAATACTCATTCAATAATCAAAAATCCACATGGAAATTCAAAGAAAAAGATGCTGATTGGTCTCGATTTTCTCATAATATATCTTTAACAGTAATAATCAGACTTAAAAGCAAATTGGAAAGAGTTAATTCAGATTTACATATTGATATGATAGTAAATGGACTTACAAACCTTTTAACAGAAGCTGCCTTTAAATCTTTGGAAGTTATATCCTCCGACTCTAAATATTATTCTAGAAATAACTGGTGGAATAATGAATTGAAAAAAATGAAAGATCATTTTCACTACATAAGAAACTTATATTATCGCCACGGAGCAATCAGTTATAACACATTCAAGTTGATTAGGAATCGATACACTAATGCAATTGATAAAGCAAAGAAAATTAACTGGCGATATCTTATAGAAGAAAATTATACAAACAATCCATTTGGTAACGCATATAAATTTTTTAATAAATTAAGAACACCAGATAAACAAAGGGGAATACCCTTAATTGACAATGCCCCAGAACGCCCTAAAAGAACGATCAATGAGCAATTTGTTAAATGAGTTGGTACCAGATGATAATTTCGATACGGATGATTCTTACCATCAACTAATTAGAAAACACAAACTAAAAATGATTAACAAGAATAAGGTCTTTGTTGAGGGAGGGGAAATAGTGAACCTAATATCTAACATAGACATTAAAAAAGCTCCTGGGGTAGACAGTATAAGTAATAACATGATCAAAAATGCCCTTCCAAATATTTTACCATTATTATGCGATTTATTTAATAAATGCATTCACTTCGGATACTATCCAGATAGATGGAAAGAGGCAGCTCTCAGAATAATTCCAAAACCTCACAAAACGAATTTAGAATTAGTAAAGAGTTATCGACCTATTTCATTAATTTCTAACTTATCAAAAATATTTTAAAAAATTTTGAAAAATAAAATATACGAATACTATGAAAATAATGATCTCCTTAGCCCCAGACAACATGGGTTCTTGAAGAATAAGTCAACAATTACCTGTTTGAAAGAAATCACAAAGATCATAATGGAACATAGACAGAAACAACTAGTTACGCTGATTGCAATTGATATACAAGGAGCATTTGATAATACATGGTGGCCAGCCTTGTTTAAAAATTAGACGAAGACAATTTACCAGTTGAATTGATCAAAATTTTACGTTCTTTTTTGAAAAATAGAAAAAACGATTTTCAAGTATAATAATATGAAAGTTTCAAAAATATTAACAAAGGGCTGTCCTCAGGGTGGACCATTGTCTCCGTTGTTATGGCTGATATATTTAAATGATCTGCTAATTAATTTGCAATCACCAAACTCTGAAATCATTTGCTATGCTGATGATGTAACAATTATATGTTGGGATAATGAGCTAACAAATCTAAAAAAGTCGATTGAGTTTAATTTGGAAAAGATAGAACAATGGTGTAATGATAATAAGCTAAATATCAATCTTGATAAAACTAGTATTTTACACTTGCACAATAAAGACAAAATATCAATTAATTTTAGAGACAATATTATTGTGCCCGTAGAAGAAATTAAAATTCTTGGAATTACGATTGCGAATCACAGAAGGAAAAACAAATTGAATTTTGGCCCTCACCTTAACATTATACTAAACAAAACTCAAAGATTAAAAAATCTTCTTTTTTCAATTTGTGGAAAATCTTGGGGTCTTAGCATCCAAAAAAGGCTTACACTTTATAAATCTATAATAAGACCAACGTTAACTTACGGAACAGAAAAATGGTTTGAATTTATTAGCAAAAAATATATGTACAAACTGAACTCAATGCAATATCAAATTCTGCTATGGTGTACCCAAACATATAAAACAACCAGTTATAACTGTGTTCACACCTTAGCTAATATTCCTTTGATCACTGATTATATGGAATCTAGAATTATAGGTTACGAGTTGAATAATTTATCAACAGAAGATAAACAATTTTATGATTTGTATATTCCAGGTATACTCAAAGATTTCATTATATCAAGGATTAATTTACTGAAAAAGAATACTAATCGAACATTTCAAAGTTTCTTTCCTTATGATATTCCGAAATATTTTCGACCAAACTATTATAATTCACAATTTATCACAGATCATGGAAATTTCAGGTTTTTTTCTTAAGAAAATTCAGGCTGTGCAAGATTCGACATGTTTCTGCGGATTGGGGGAACAAACTTCAATACATCTCTTGCTGGAGTGCCCTGTCTTTCAAGAATACAGAGTCAACAACGGTTTAACTGTTTTAGGCCCTAGTGAATTAATTTCAAGTAAAGACACATATATAAAATTTAATTTCCTTTGTAAATATATTTTGGACTTCATTAAGAAAAATGGTCTTTGATGTAACGATCTCATGGAAATATTGGACATATTATATGGTTGTAAACAATATATAGGTGTATGCGTGTATATGTGTGTACATATGTATATGTTTTTTTTTTAATTTAATGATGTAACTGTAAATAAAATTCAAAAAATATCTCTATATGTAAATAACATTTTTGAATCTTTCTAAGTCGCTTTCTGTGTATCTTTCCATGTTGAATATTTTCTTTGTTATATATATTTGTATGTACATTTAGCGCAAGTGTCCCTAGGGGGGACATAGCGTTTTGAATTGAAATAAAATTATTATTATAAAGTGATAAATATCTCTAGTATTTACAAATTATTATGAGTTAGTGTTTATCTCTCTCTCTCCTTTTTTTTACATTATAAAAAAAAACAAATAAAAATAATTTTTGGCAAACCTCTTTTTTTTATGTTATGAAGAAACATGTAGCGGAAATATAAAAAAATTAACTTGACTTGAGAAAATTTCAAATGCTTTATTTCTAATGCTTGGTTAAGACAGATAAAAATGTCTAAAATAGGCCAATTTCACAAATTAAAATTAAAATATTCATAAAATAATTTCTAAAATGTAAAAAAAAAAAGATAAGTGAGTTACAAAAAATTATAGTTAAAAGCCATTTGATTTTAAAAAATGTAATTTGAATATGAATTAAGCAATAGCGACATAATAATATATGGTAGAAAATCGGTTGACTATCCTATAAAAAATGCAAATTAATATTTTAAATTGTAAAACTATCCGTTTTTATTATTATTATTATTTTTTGTGTAGAGCGTGTTGGGAATCTTTTATGGTTCAGACGATGAAACAAATAATAATAAGTTTACTTACAGCTGAAATGGTTTTAAAGAATTAGGCGATTTTACCTTTTAAGAAAGTATTTTAAATTTATTATTTTCAAAGAGAGAGGAAAAAAAAAACATTTAACAATTTTACTTACTAATTATATAAACAAAAATATCAGTCGTTCTTTCTTATTTTTATATCACTAAAAGTATTTCAAGATCATTGATTTATTATTTTAAAACATTTTCCTTCTTTTTTTTTTTTTCCAACAGAGTGCGGGCTAGAAGCTGACTTATAATTGAAAATATTCAAAGAAGGAATTTATTTGAAGAAACTGAGCAATAGTGTGTGTATTGTTATAGTTTTCTTTTAGAGAGAGATACAAATAAAAGGAATTCAGCAATTTGTTTTAGATAATCCCGATTTTTTTTTCTCCATCACATTTGTGGAACGAGTTCCCTACCCCCAATGTTCTTGTTTTGATATAAATTCCTATCAGTTAATAAATAACCCCACCGTTTTAAGATCCAAGACCTCCCACACTGATTCAGCGGTCAAATTATTTATATTCTCTCAGAACCGTCACAGAGAAATGGCTGCAAAAAAAAAAAAAAAAAAAGATGTTGATTCAGGGGAACCGCCATTTTGTTTTCAAAATATTCGGCTGGTATTTTCTAGAGTAGAGAGCCCAAATCTTTCATCAAATACTTGAAATAATAAAAAAAAAAGTGAGTCAGCAGAATTTTTTTTTTGCATTCATTTTTTTTTCTTTTACTACTTGCCACCTTTGGCTCGCGTCTTTTTTTCATGAGCCATATTGATGTCTGGTACTTTTTTTCTATGTTAGATCTGGGTGTATACCTCTTCTTTTCTTAAAGAGTTATGTAAAGTCTTTTAGATTTATTATTATTATTTATTTTAAAGCATATATATATATGAAACGAAAAATCCTATAAAAAGGGCAATCTTGGTTGTAGGACATAACAAATACTGCGTGTCTCTAGTCATATTATTTATCTTAAATACAGGAGAACCTCTTTCTAAAGGGTAATACCTTATTACAGACCCAAAGTGTCCCCTTTAAAGAGAGGTGTCCTCTTCCTGAAGATCTGATAATTAATTTTAAATGATAATTTTGTTGATTAAAACTGTCCTTTGTAGAGAGGTATCCTCTAATGGAGGTTCTACTGTTGTTGTTGTTGTTCTTATCCCCTTGTGTAAAGATTACACGAATTCATGAGTTCATGCTCCTCGAGCTGTTTTATGATGAGTAGCAACTTTCCCAAAGGTCCTGTTTAGTACATCTAATGCAAGCCAAAATGTGTTCTGGAGCTGCAGGTACCAAACTACATTTTGGGCAAGTGGGGTAGATTTTGTTATTATTTTCTATCTTCAATGGCTTGAGATGGCCTGTTCTAAATCTAGGTTCTACTGTATTCATTAAATATTGCCACGTGGAAAATTAGGAAAGACAAACTTCGGGATGACACAACAATTTATTTAAGGCAAGAACAAACTATGAAGGATTAACAAAAGATAAGCAATAAGGGAGTTTATAGAGTAGTAAAATATCTTTACAAAATTATACTCTGTTAATACAAGTGTAAAATAATAAATGCTTTGCTATAATATTTTATACAAATAAAAATTAATGTTTTTTTAATAGAATTAAAAAGCTGCCTGAATGAGGTGAGACGTCAATATTTGTGTAACTAAATTACCTTCCAGCAAAAGGATATTAGATGGGACATGGATTGATGAAATGTTGTAGAGAATAAAATGTAGAAGGGAAATAGAACGGCATGAAGTAGAGGGAAATGGATTAGATGGGAAACTACCATAACTACTAAAGAGAAAGGTCTGGCACCACTAGAGACCAGAACAAGAGCAAAGAAACCAAATAACTAATGGTTAGGACAATTACTATGCCACCTAGTGGAACAAAAATCAACTAAACATTGATTTAACTTGTTCCATGATATTTGGCTAACCCAATTTCTTGATAGATCAAGAAAAGTTAACCACGTACGCGTTTCGAGTTATCCACCTGATACCAGTACAATTTCACTTTTGTGCTATTTTTCACTTAGTAGGAATTGTTTCTTGAGCTCTAAATTCATTGTGAATATAGAGAAAATTCAAACAATGAACACTTCAATGATCCCTAGTTACGAAGTCTATAACCAATTAAATCCAGGATTTTTTTTGCACTGGGTTCAAATGCCTGGTCAATAAGTCATTTTTTTTGGAAGCCATCGAACTGGCGACAAGAAACTTGGAGGTTTGAACTTCCTCGTCAAATCATCAATCATTCTACATATTTCTTAAGGCTAAAGTGACGTCTTCTAACTCTTCTGATTTTTCTTTCTTACAAAAGACAGTAAGAAGAGCTGCAATCACAAGTTTGGTTATGAAGGTGTCAACAACATGATGGGAAGGTGAACAGATTCAATTCAAGAAAACTGTTTTCCTCGTGGAATTATCAATTATTTTCCTGACGCCATATTTCTGGAGTGCTATGAGATATCTTCTACCTCTTATTCAAATCCAAAATTACTGTTGACAAGTTGGAAGATCTGTTTAGATCCATGATAAGCTGATAACACCATGATTGAATTGAAACTATGTGATGTCAACTAAGCGAAAAGAACAAATGGATTGAGGAGGGTCCCAAGAAGTTCATCATTACTCTCATATCTATCACTCCACTCTACTAAAATTTAACAAATTAAGCAGTAATTAAGAAAATATCTATTCCCCAATAGCTTCAATATTTTTTTGCCATATTCAAGAAGATATTTACAATACCCTTCAACAGAACATATTTTCAATAGAAATAACCATTTCCATCCCCCCATGATGTCTTGAAAACATTGTCCAACATTGGCCATTGCCAACCTGGTCAACTGGCAAAAGGCCATCCATCAAGACATCGCTAAAGTCGAATTATCTATCCAATAATCATGTACAATTTGAAGCTACAGAAAATTAACAACGCAATTTAAAAGAATCAATCCTAAATATCAAGACAATAGCAATGCAATAGAAATAACTTCCATTCATGATGTCTTGAAAACATTGTCCAACATTGATCATTGCCAACCTGGTCAATTGGAAAAGATCATCTATCAAGACATCGCAAAAAGTTATAAAATTTGAAGCCACAGAAAATAAATACCGAAGTTTAAAAGAAATATTCCTCAATATTAAATCAATATCAATGCAATAGAAATAACAATTTCCATCCCCCCCATGATGTCTTGAAAACATAATCTAACATTGATCATTGCCAACCTGGTCAACTGGCAAAAGATCAACCATCAAGACATCCCAAAAGTCGAATTATCTATCCAATAATATTGTACAATTTGAAGCCCACACAGAATAAATAACAACGCAGTTTAAAAGAAATAATTAATAATATCAAAACAATAGCGATAGAAATGTCTTCTTATCAAAATGGCACATCAAACATATCATCAAAACAATATTAATCACCAATTGGGAAGAATAATTCTGAATTAGCGTTCTTTGAAATCGAAAATGTTATGATACGATCAACTCATCAATAAATGATATAATAGATTATACCAATAATAATAATCTCCACAACGGAAATTCAGTTCTGAAATAGTTTCCCTCACGTTTGTCTGGAAAAAGAATCTGGAAACAAAAATGGAAGATTTGCGCTCTCTAGAAGAAATCAAAGTTATTAAAGAAGACTTAACTTTTCAGCCAAAATAACCATCAGAATGAAAGATGCCGAAATGAGGAATGAAAACTGCCAATTTCTTGATCTAATTATTATTTATTTATTTTTTGGAAAAGAAATCATGTGATTTCAACACAATCATCTACCTGCACTTCTAAAGTGTGATGGCAATTTTTTGAAACAGAAATCATTGAATTGGTTTCAACTTGCAAGTTTTAACTTGTATTTTGCTCTAATGTGCAATAATCAATTTTTGGAATAAGTCTAGAAACTTAATATTCATTTTTATGAATCTCCCATGTATTTTCATGGTGTTTAGAAGTAAACGTCGTAGAAAAATACAAATTTTTGGAAAGATCAAGATCTTGATTTTTTTTACTTGCGCGCAACAAGTAAAAGCAATTTATATCCTGTATATTCATGAGGTTTGAAATATAACCTGATGGAAATAAACAAATTTTTGGAAACGTTTTCCAACATATATTCATCGTTGAAAAAAATATTTTTTAATGTTCCTGCTAAGATATTCAACAAGAAACAATTTTTGGAAAAGTTCGGTCAAGAAAACGACTGAAATATTTTAGCTCTCAAATAGCTAAAAGGTTTTAAAACAACCAATTATATTTAATTTTTGGAAACTTCATTCAGCTGTAGATATTTTTGAAAAACTCTTCCTGCGGAGTTATATATTCAACAAGAAATAATTTTGGAATAAAAAGGCAAGAATGATTTTGAATTATATATTTATTTATTTTATTTGACATATCGGACGCGATATCCCAGCTCGAGATACTTGCGCCTAAATACATTTTAGTAGATTATATACAATTCATTTTATACAATTTAATAACTGACTAAAAACATAATTGAAACTTAACGATGGCACTCTAAAACAGAAGATAAAATCTAAAATGGATTATTTTAGCAACCTATATACAATTCATTATATACAGGGTGATCCAAAAGTCCCGCACAACTTTAAAAATTAATAACTCCGCGAATATTTGAGCTAGAGCAATGCGGTAAACACCATTGTGTTCAGGATGCAATGGGAATTTT
>CP092881.1:130675-223586 GCA_030710605.1 Cordylochernes scorpioides
TATACAAATAAAAGGAATTCAGCAATTTGTTTTAGATGATTCCGATTTTTTTTTCTCCATCACACTTGTGGAACAAGTTCCCTACCCATATTGCCATACTGAAGTCTGGTGCATTTTTTTTCTATGTGAGATCTGGGTGTATACCTATTCTTTTCTTCAAGAGTAATGTAAAATCTATCATATCATATTATTTTTTTTTTTATTTTAAAGCCTATATATATGTGATGCACTAGCGCGCCATCTGTTATCAAAATTCAAAACTATTTTAAAGGCGTAAGATTCTTTTGGTATGAATGGTAGATTAAACTGGCGAAACCGCTGAGAGGGTTCACCACTGATGAGCCAGGCCCTCTCATTAATTTTTCCATTGTAGTAAGGGCAGTAGAAATTGTTTAATATCAAAAAGAATCTTACGCCTTTAAATATATATATGTGAAACGAAAAATTCTATAAAAAGGCAATCCTGGTGGTAGGACATAACAACCCTACTGCGTGTCTCTAGTCATATTATTTATCTTAAATACAGTACATCCTCTTTCTAAGGGTAATACCTAATTACAGACCCAAAGTGTCCTTTAAAGAGAGGTGTCATCTTCCTGAAGAGCTGTAATTAATTAAAAATGATAATTTTGTGAATTAAAACTGTCCTTTGTAGAGAGGTATCCTCTAATGGAGGTTCTACTGTATTCATTAGATATTGCCACGTGGAAAATTAGGGAGGACAAACTTCAGAGTGACACATCAATTTAATTTATTTAAGGCAAAAACAAACTATGAATGATAAACAAAAGATAAGCAATGAGGGAAATTTAGAGAGTAGTAAAATATAAACAAAAAAGGATACTCTGTTAATACAAGTGTAAAATAATAAATGCTTCGCTATAATATTTTATATGAATAAATATTTATGTTTTTATTGAATTAAAAAGCTACTTGAGTGAGTTTAAACGTCAATATTTGTGTAACTAAATTACCTTCCAGCAAAAATAAGATTATATGGGACATGGATTGATGAAAAGTTGTAGGGAATAAAATATAGAAGGGAAATAGAACCGCATGAAGTAGAAGGAAATGGATTAGATGGGAAACTACGATAACTACTAAAGAGAAAGATCTGGCACCACTGGAGACCAGAACAAAAGCAAAGAAACCAAATAACTAATGGTTAGGGGAATTACTATGCCATCTAGCGGAACAAAAATGAATTAAACGTTGATTTAACTTGTTCCATGATATTTGGCTAACCCAATTTCTTGATAGATCTAGAAAAGTTAACCACGTACGCGTTTCGAGTTATCCACCTGATACCTGTACAATTTCACTTTTGTACTATTTTTCACTTAGTAGGAATTGTTTCTTGAGCTGTAAATTCATTGTGAATATAGAGAATATAGAAAAAATTCAAACAATGAACACTTTAATGTTCCCTAGTTACGAAGTCTGTAACAATTAAATAAGGATTTTATTGGACTGGGTTCATATCCCTGGTCAATAAGAGAATATTTTTGGAAGCCACCGAATTGGCGACAAGAAACTTGGAGGTTTGAACTTCCTCGTCAAATCATCAATCATTCTACATATTTTTTAAGGTTAAAGTGACGTCTTCTAACTCTTCTGATTTTTCTTTCTTACAAAAGACAGTAAGAAGAGCTGCAATCACAAGTTTGGTTATGAAGGTGTAACAACATAATGGGAAGTGAACAGATTCAATTCAAGAAAACTGTTTTCCTCGTGGAATTATCAATTATTTTCCTGACGCCATATTTCTGGAGTGCTATGAGATATCTTCTACCTCTTATTCAAACCAAATTCACTGTTGACAAGTTGGAAGATCTGTTTAGATCCATGATAAGTGATAACACTATGATTGAATTGAAACTATGTGATGTCAACCAAGCGAAAAGAACAAATGGATTGAGGAGGGTTCCAAGAAGTTCATCATAATTTTCAAATTTATCACTCCACTCTACTAAAATTTAACAAATGAAGCAGTAATCAAGAAAATAACTATTCCCCAATAGCTTCAATATTATTTTGCCTTATTCAAGAAGATATTTATAATACCCTTCAGAACATATTTTCAATAGAAATAACCATTTCCATTCCCTCATGATGTCTTGAAAACATTATCCAACATTGGCCATTGCCAAACTGGTCCACTGGCAAAAGGCCATCCATCAAGACATCGCTGTAGTCGAATTATCTATCCAATAATATTGTACTATTTGAAGCTACAGAAAATAAATACCGCAGTTTAGAAGAAATATTATCAAAACATTAGCAATTCAATAGAAATAACCATTTTCATCCCCACATGGTGTCTTGAAAACATTGTCCAACATTGTCCATTGTCAACCTGGTCAATTGGCAAAAGGTCATCCATCAAGACATCCCAAAATTCGAATTATCCAATAATATTGTAATATTTGAAGACACACAGAATAAATAACTACGCATTTTAAAATAAATACCTACTATTATCAAAACAATAGCAATGCAATAGAAATAACTTTCATCCATGATGTCTTGAAAACATTATCCAACATTGATCATTGTCAGCCTGGTCAACTGTCAAAAGATCAACCATCAAGTCATCGCAAAAAGTTATACAATTTGAAGCTACAGAAAATGAACAACGCAGTGTAAAAGAAATAATCCTCAATATCAAAGCAATAGAAATGTCTTCTTATCAAAATTGCACATCAAACATCTCATTACAATAATATTTGAACACCAAATGGGAAGAATAATTCTGAATTAGTGTTCTTTGAAATCGAAATTGTTATGATATGATCAACTCATTATCAAATAATCTAGAAGATTATACTAAAAGTGATATGCTCCACAGGAGGAATTCATTTGTGAAATAGTTTCCCTCACGTTTGTCTGGAAAAAGAATCTGGAACGAAAATGGAAGATTTGCGCTCTTTAGAAGAAATCAAAGTTATTAAAGAAGACTTCACTTTTCAGCCAAAATAACCATCAGAATGAAAGATGCCGAAACGAGGAATGAAAACTGCCAAGTTTCTTGATCTAATTATTATTTATTTATTTTTTTGGAGAATAAATCATAAATGTGATTTCAACACAATCATCTACCCGCACTTCTAAAGTGTGATAGCAATTTTTTAAAACAGAAATCATTGAATTGGTTTCAACTTGCAAGTTTTCACTTGTATTTTGCTCTAATGTGCAATTATCAATTTTTGGAATAAGTCGAGAGAGACTTAATATTCATTTTTATGAATCTCCCATGTATTTTCATGGTGTTTAGAAATAAACGTCGTAGAAAATACAAATTTTTGGAAAGATCAAGATCTTGATTTTTTTTTACTTGCGCGCAACAAGTAAAAAGCAATATTATAATTTATCTGCTGTATATTCATGAGGTTTGAAATATAACCTGATGGAATATACAAATTTTTGGAAAGGTTTTTCAACTTATATTTTTTGTTGAAAAAAAATATTTTTAATGTTCCTGCTATGATATTCAACAAGAATTTGAAAATGTTCCTGAAAAGAATTATTAACAAGAAACAATTTTTGGAAAAGTTCGGTCAAGAAAAGGACTGAAATATAATTTTAGCTCTCAAATAGCTAAAATGTTTTAAAACAACCAATTATAATTAATTTTTGGAAACTTCATCCATCTGAAGATATTTTTGAAAAACTCTTGCGGAGTTAACATTCAAAACAAGAAATAATTTTTCAATTAAAAATCAAGAATGATTTTGAATTATATATAATGTTTGTTTTTTCATTTATTTCAACACGCAAAACGCGATATCTCGGCTAGGGATAATTCCTTCCATTTACATTTTTAAACAGAATCTGTCATAAACATTATATATATACAAGAAAATAAATTTTAAAAAAAAGTAACAATTGAATATATTAGTAACCTAATCTTTACAGGTTAGAAAGATAATCATAAATATATTTACAAAGGTGGTTAAATCTGTGATAATTACCTCTAGTATTTACAAATTATTATGAGTTGGTGTTTATCTCTCTCACTCTCTCTCTTTTTTTTACATTTATAAAAAAATAAAAAAAAAATTTGGCAAACCCTTTTCTTTTATGTTATGAAGAAACTTGTAGTGGAAATATAGAAAAAATTTAACGCCATATTAAACAGTGGTCAACTTGAGAAAATATCAAATTCTTTATTTCTAATGCTTGGTTAAAACAGATATAAAAATGTCTAAAATAGGCCAATTTCACAAATTCAAATTAAAATATTCATAAAATAATTGATAAAATGTAAAAAGAAAACGAAAAAAATATTGATAAAAAATGATAATTTTACTATTAAAGTGTAAAATGTTGTGCAAGTGCAAACCTGTATATAATAAAAATATAATTTCACTGACAAAAAGATAGTGAGTTATAAAAAATTATAGTTAAAAGCCATTTGATTTAAAAAATTTAATTTGAATATGAATTAAGGAATAGCGACAAAATAATATATGGTAGAAAATCGGTTGACTATCCTATAAAAATGCAAATTAATATTTTAAATTGTATAACTATTCGTTTTTATTATTATTTTTTTTGTTTAGAGCGTGTTGGGATTCTTTTATGGTTCAGACGATGAAACAAATAATAATAAGTTTACTTACAGCTGAAATGGTTTTAAAGAATTAGGCGATTTTACCTTTTAAGAAAGTATTTTAAATTTATTATTTTCAAAGAGAGAGAGAGAGAGAGAGAAAAACATTCAAAAATAATACTTACTAATTATATAAACAAAAATATCACTTCTTTCTTCTTTTTATATCACAGTTTTGTCAGCCTAAAAGTATTTTAAGATCATTGATTTATTATTTTAAAACATTTTCCTTTTTTTTCCAACAGAGCGCGCGCTAGAAGCTGACTTATAATTGAAAACATTCAATGAAGGAATTTATTTGAAGAAACTGAGAAATGGTGTGTGTATTGTTAAAGTTTTCTATTAGAGATAGATACAAATAAAAGGAATTCAGCAATTTGTTTTAGATAATCCCGTTTTTTTTCCATCACACTTGTGGAATGAGATTCCTTCCCCCAATGTTCTTGTTTTGATATAAATTCCAATCAACCAATAAATAACCCCACAGTTTGAAGATCCAAGACCTCCCACACTGAGTCAACAGTCAAATTGTTTATATACTTTCAGAACCGTCACAGAGAAATGGCTGCAAAAAAAAAAAAAAAAACGATGTTGATTCAGGAGAACCGCCATTTTGTTTTCAAAATATTCGGTTGGTATTTTCTAGAGCAGAGAGCCCAAATCTTTCATCAAATTTTTGAAATTTCAAAAAAAAAGTGAGTCAGCAGATTTTTTTTTTACATTCATATTTTTCTTATTTCTACTTGCCTGCCCCCTTTGCCTCGCGTCTTTTTTTTCGGAGCCATATTGATGTCTGGTACATTTCTTTTCTATGTTAGATCTGGGTGTATACCTCTTCTTTTCTTAAAGAGTTATGTAAAATCTATTAGATTTTATTATTATTATTATTATTTATTTTAAAGCATATATATATTAAAACTAAAAATTCTTTGAAAATGCAATCTTGGTGGTAGGACATAACAACCCTACTGCGTGTCTCTAGTCATATTATTTATCTTAAATACAGTACAACCTCTTTCTAAAGGGTAATACCTAATTACGAGGTGTGTTCAAAAAGTATCGCGACTTTTGTGTTTTTTCAAAAATTATTTATTTATTCATGAATACCTATTTTGTCCCCTTCAAAGTAATCCCCATGAGATATTATACACTTGTGACAACGGTTTTTCCAATCTTCGAAGCACTTCAAAAAATCATTTTTAAAAATCTTTTTCAGCTCCTCCTTTGATGCCGTCTTTATCTCGTCAAGCGTAGCGTAACGTCGTCCTTTCATGGGCCTCTTCAGTTTAGGGAACAAGAAAAAGTCACAGGGGGCCAGATCTGGGGAATACGGTGGCTGCGGCATCATTAGTGTGTTGTTTTTGGCCAAAAGGTCGCGCACAAGCAACGATGTGTGAACAGGGGCGTTATCGTGGTGCAAAAGCCAATTTTTGTTCTTCCACAAATCCGGGGTTTTCTGGCGGATTGCTTCGCGCAAATTGCGCATAACTTGCAGGTAATATTCCTTATTGACCGTTCTACCCTGTGGCAAGAACTCATGATGCACCACCCTCCTGCAATCGAAGAGAACTGTCAGCAAAACTTTCACATTCGACCGAACTTGGCGTGCTTTTTCCGGTCTTGGTTCATGCGGCAGCTTCCATTGAGATGATTGAGCTTTGGTTTCCACGTCATAACCATGAACCCACGCTTCGTCACCAGTTATGACCCTCTGGAGCAAATTTGGGTCGTCGCGGACAGAGTCCAACATCTCATTAGCAATGTTCATGCGATGCTGTTTTTGGTCGCAATTGAGCAATTTTGGTACGAATTTCCGGGCGAACTGTCTCATGCCCAAATCATTGATAAAAATCGAATGGCACGAGCCAATCGATATGTTCAGGTTCTCAGCAACTTCTCTAACGGTGATTCGACGATTGGCCAATATCATTTTCTCCACTTCATTAATTTTTTCGTCTGTTGTTGAAGTGCTCGGGCGTCCGGCAAGCTCTTCGTCGTTTACATCTTCTCGGCCTTCTGAGAACATTTTGTACCACCGATAAACGTTGCTTCGGTCCAAGGTAGCTTCTCCGTATGCCACAGTCAATATTCGGAATGCATCCGCGCACTTAGTTTCGTTTTTCACACAAAATTTGATACAGGTTCTTTGATCAATTTTTTTAATAGGTAAAAATCGAAGACGATCCAAAACACCTGCAAGCAAAGCAGCTGTCAACAATTAAGTGAACATTAAAAAAATGGCCGAGCTTCTCGGCATAAGTGAGAGACATGAGAACCAACATAAAGCCACAAAAAGATCGAAATTCGAATATACGTAACCCGCGAAAATTCAAAAGTCGCGATACTTTTTGAACACACCTCGTACAGACCCAAATTGTCCTTTAAAGAGAGGTGTCCTCTTCCCAAAGAGCTGATAATTAATTAAAAATAATAATTTAGTTGATGAAAACTGTTCTTTGTAGAGAGCTATCCTCTAATGGAGGTTCTACTGTATTCATTAGATATTGCCACGTGGAAAATTAGGAAAGACAAACTTCGGGGTGACACAGCAATTTATTTAAGACAAGAACAAATTATGAAGGATAAACAAAATATAAGGAATGAGGGAAGTTTACAGAGTAGTAAAATATAAAAAAAAATAAAATGATACTCTTTTAATACAAGTGCAATATAATAAAAACTTCGCTATAATATTTTATACAAATAAAAATTAATGTTTTTTTATTGAATTAAAAAGCTGCCTGAGAGGTTAAACGTCAATATTTGTGTAATTAAATTACCTTCCAGCAAAAAGAAAATTAGATGGGACATGGATTGATGAAAAATTGTAGAGAATAAAATGTAGAAGGAAATAGAACGGCATGAAGTAGAGGGAAACGAATTAGATGGGGGAAACTACAATAACTACTAAAGAGAAAGATTTGGCACCACTGGAGACCAGAACAAGAGCAAAGAAATTAAATAACTAATGGTCAGGGGAATTACTATGCCATCTAGTGGAACAAAAATCAACTACACGTTGATTTAACTTGTTCCATGATATTTGGCTAACCCAATTTCTTGATAGATCAAGAAAAGTTAACCACGTACGCGTTTCGAGTTATCCACCTGATACCAGAGGTGTGGTCTGGGTCGCTATTTTAATCTAATTGAATTATATATTCAAAGATTAACAGGATGAAATTTAAACCCGAAGTATTGTCTTTTAAATGGAGCTTTTTTAGCATAACTTCTAAAAAAAATATAAGTATTTGAATATGGAGTTTGCAATTATATCTCAATGGCTTTCATGACCATAGGGGACTTCGATGGGTTAAATATTATTTTATCCATTCATTCTTTTTATTACGGTGTAAAATTGTGTGTATTTATCACACATAAAGGCGTGCTCTATCAATGAAAAATATTGTACTTTAACATTTTCTATGTAATATAATGCAGTATTATAGAACCACCTGATACCAGTGCAATTTCACTTTTGTACTATTTTTCACTTGGTAGGAATTGTTTCTTGAGCTGTAAATTCATTGTGAATATAGAGAATATAGAAAAAAATTCGAACAATGAACACTTCAATGATCCCTAGTTACGAAGTCTGTAACAATTAAATCCAGGTTTTTATTAGACTGGGTTCAAATCCCTGGTCAATAAGACAATATTTTTTGGAAGCCATTGGCGACAAGAAACTTGGAAGTTTGAACTTCCTCGTTAACTCATCAATAACTTCTACATATTTCTTAAGGCTGAAGTGACGTCTCCTAAAATCTGATTTTTCTTTCTTACAGAAGACAGTAAGAAGAGCTGCAATCACAAGATCGGTTATGAAGGTGCCAACAGCACGATGAGAAGTGAACAGATTTTATTCAAGAAAACTGTTTTCCTCGTGGAATTATCAATCATTTTCCTGATGCCATATATCTGGAGTGCCATGAAATATTTTCTACCTCTTATTCAAATCCAAACTCACTGTTGACAAGATGGAAGATCTGTTCAGATCTATGATAACACCATGATAGAATTGAAACTATGTGATGTCAACCTAGCGAAAAGAACAAATGGATTGAGGAGGAGGGTCCCAAGAAGTTCATCATAATTCTCATGTCTATCACACTCCACTCTACTAAAATTTAACAAATGAAGTAGTAATTAAGAAAATATCTATTCCCCAATAGATTCAATATTATTTTGCCATATTCAAGAAGATATTTATAATACCCTTTAACAGAACATATTTTCAATAGAAATAACCATTTCCATCCGCCCATGATGTCTTGAAAACATTGTCCAACATTGGCCATTGCCAACCTGGTCCACTGGCAAAAGGCCATCCATCAAGACATCGCTAAAGACAAATTATCTATCAAATGAATATTGTAGAATTTGAAGCCCACACAAAATGAATAACGCAATCTGAAAGTAGGAATCCTCAATATCAAAACAATAGCAATGCAATAGAAAATCCATTTCCATCCCCCCCATGATGTCTTGAAAACATTATCCAACATTGATCATTGCCAACCTGGTCAACTGGTAAAAGATCAACCATCAAGACATCGCAAAAAGTCATACAATTTGAAACCACACAAAATAAATAACGCAGTTTAAAAGAAATATCATCAAGACAATTGCAGTTCAATAGAAATAACAATTTCCACCCATGATGTCTTGAAAACATTGTCCAACATTGACCATTGCCAACCTGGTCCACTGGCAAAAGGCCATCCATCAAGACATCGCTAAAGTCAAATTATCCAATAATATTGTACAATTTGAGGCTAAAGAAAATAAATAACGCAGTCTGAAAGTATGAATCCTCAATAGCAAAACAATAGCAATGCAATAAAAAAAAACAATTTCCATCCCCCCCATGAGGTCTTGAAAACATTGTTCAACATTGGCCATTGCCAACCTGGTCAACTGGCAAAAGTTCATCATCAAGACATCACAAAAAGTCATACAATTTGAAGCCACAGAAAATAAATACCGCAGTTTAAAAGAAATATTATAAAAACAATATCAATGCAATAGAAATAACCATTTTCATCCCTAATGATGTCTTGAAAACATTATCCAACATTGATCATTGCCAACCTGGTCAACTGGCAAAAGATCATCTATCAAGACATCCCTAAATTCGAATTATCTATCAAATTGTTTAATTTGAAGCCGAAAAAAATAAATAACGCAGTTTAAAAGAAAGAATCCTCAATATCAAAGCAATAGAAATGCAATAAAAATGTCTTCTTATAAAAATGGAACATCAAACATCTCATAAAAACAATATTTGATCACCAAATGGGAAGAATAATTCTGAATTAGCGTTCTTTGAAATTGAAATTGTTATGATACGATCAACTCATTATCGAATAATCTAGAAGATTATACCAATAGTATCAGGCTCCTCAGAGGGAATTCGGTTCTGAAATAGTTTCCCTCACGTTTGTCTGGAAAAAGAATCTGGAACGAAAATGGAAGATTTGCGCTCTCTAGAAGAAATCAAAGTTATTAAAGAAGACTTAACTTTTCAGCCAAAATAACCATCAGAATGAAAAATGTCGAAACGAGGAATAAAAACAGCCAAGTTTCTTGATCTAATTATCATTTATTTATTTTTTGGAAAAGAAATCGTGATTTTAACACAATCAACTATCTGCACTTCTAAAGTGTGATAGCAATTTTTTGAAACAGAAATCATTGAATTGGTTTCAACTTGCAAGTTTTTTCTTGTATTTTGCTCTAATGTGCAATTCTAAATTTTTTGAATAAGTCGAGAGACTTAATATTCATTTTTATGAATCTCCCATGTATTTTCATGGTGTTTAGAAGTAAACGTCGTAGAAAATACAAATTTTTGGAAAGATCAAGGTCTTGATTTTTTTTTACTTGCGCGCAACAAGTAAAAAGCAATGTATCTCTTGTATATTCATGAGGTTTGAAATATAACCTGATGGCATATACAAATTTTTGGAAACGTTTTTCTACTTTTATTTATCGTTGAAAAAAATATGTTTAATGTTCCTGCTAAGATATTCAACAAGAATTTGAAAATGTTCCTGAAAAGAATTTTCAACAAGAAACAATTTTTGTAAAAGTTCGGTCAAGAAAACGATTGAAATAATTTTAGCTCTCAAATAGCTAAAAGGTTTTAAAACAACCAATTATAATTAATTTTTGGAAACTTCATTCATCTGAAGATATTTTTGAAAAACTCTTCCTGCGGAGTTATACATTCAACAAGAAATAATTTTTGAATAAAAAGTCAAGAATGATTTTGAATTATATTTAGTGTTTTTTTTAATGTATTTCAACACGCAAAACGCGATATCTCGGCTAGGGATAATTCCTTCCTTTTACATTTTTAAACAGAAAATGTTATAAACATAATATATATAAACAAAAAAATAAATAACTAAAAAAAAAGAAACAATTGGATATATTAGGAACCGGATGTTTACAGGTTAGAAAGATAATCATAAATATATTTACAAAAATGGTTAAATCTGTGATAATTATCTCTAGAATTTACAAATTATTGTGAGTTAGTGTTTATCTCTCTCTCTCTCTTTTTAACATTTATAAAAAACAAATAAAAATAATTTTTGGCAACCTCTTTCTTTTATCCTATGAAGCAACTTGTAGCGGAACTATAGGAATAATTTAACGCCATATATATTAAACAGTAGTTAATTTTACTTGAGAAATTTTCAAATGCTTTATTTCTAATGCTTGGTTAAAACAGATATATGAAATGTCTAAAAAATAAGCCAATTTCACTAATTAAAATTAAAATATTCATAAAATAATTGCTAAAGTGTAAAAAAAATAATAATAACGAAAAATATCGATTAAAAATGAAAAATATTATTTTTAAAGTGTAAAATGTTGTTATATTAAAATGAAAAACGTTTTCTTAAAACCTGTATACAATAGAAATATAATTTCAATCACAAAAAGGTTAAGTAAGGTATGAAAAATATAGTTATAAAAGCCATTTAATTTTCAAAAATGTAATTTGAATACGAATTAGGGAATAGCGACAAAATAATATATGGTAGAAAATCGGTCTGACTATCCTATAAAAAATGCAAATTAATATTTTAAATTGTACAAGGTGCGTTCATTAATTTCCAGGACTGCTCTGTATCTTTGAAAAAATAAAACAAATAAAATACTAATTTAATATTTTCAGAATATGCCCCTCCTGCCTCAATACACCTGTTCCATCTTTTTTTCCAATTGTCGAAGCAGGAGATAAAATCACTTTTTGAGAGGTTCCTCAAGGTTGCCTTCGATTCAGCTTGTATCATATCAACGTTGTCAAATTTCCTTCCTTTTAACTTCATTTTAAATTTAGGATAGAGGAAAAAGTCATTGGGGGCTAAGTCGGGGGAATAGGGTGGATGAGGGATCTGTATGGTTGAATGCTTGGCCAAGAACTGCAAAACAACATGGGCTGTGTGCGGTCGCGCATTATCGACGTGAAGCACCCAGTCATTGTTTTGCCATCTTTCAGGTCTTTTAAGGCGCACTGCCTCCCTTAAGCGCCTCATTATCCTCAAATAAACCTCTTGATTAATTGTACGTCCGAAAGGAATATATCCATGGTGAACCAAGCCATTAATATCAAAAAATGTAACAAGCAATGTCTTGACTTTGGATGTTGTACATCTTGCCTTTTTGGGTTTCGGTTCCCCTCTTTCAATCCATTGGCTGGATTGACGTTTGGTTTCCGGGTCATACTGATACACCCATGTCTCATCCCCGTTAATGATTTTTTGCATCCATTCTGGATCGGTCCGAGTCATTTCAACCATGTTTTTGCAGACATCCATTCTAATCTTCTTTTGTTCCTCTGTTAGAATCCCGGGAACAAATTTTGAAGTCGTCCGGATCATGTCCAAATCTTTTGTTACTATTTGATGACACAGTCCTACAGATAGTCCAGTCTCTGAAAATAAGTCTTTATTAGAAATTCTTCTGTTAGATTTAATTAATTCCTTTATTTTGAGCTTGTTTTCCTCGCAACGTAATGATCTTGGACGCCCAGTATGCTGATCATTGTTTACCTTTTCCTGACCTTTTAGGAAGCGTGAAAACCATTCAAAAGTTCTTGAACGGGATAAAGCTGCATCGCCAAAAGCTTCTTTAATCAATTCATACGTCTCAGTAGCACTTTTTTCAATTTAAAACAAAACTTAATGCAGATTCTCTGCTCTTCGAAAATGGCCATTTTAAAATTAGAAATGTGAACCTCACAAGGAAGTTTTTTTGTTCTATTTTTAGATCGGCGCGTGCGCCACGAGACTCGTGCTTTCAGTCAGGTGTGGTCGAATGTCCAATATTTAACTCTGTATAAAAATATTTTCTTTAGCTTTTTTATTTATTTTATTTTTTACCCAGTCCTGGAAATTAATGAACGCACCTTGTATAACTATTCGTTTTTATTATGTTTTTTTTGTGTAGAAGCTAGAAGCTGAGACATAATTTAAAACATTAAATGAAGGAATTTAATTGAAGAAACTGAGCAATAGTGTATGTATTGTTATAGTTTTCTTTTAGATAAATAGAAGGAATTCGATAATTTGTTTTAGATAACCCCGATTTTTTTTCTCCATCACACTTGTGGAACGAGTTCCCTCCCCCCAATGTTTTTGTTTTGATATAAATTCATATCAACCAATAAATAACCCCACAGTTCGAAGATCCAAGACCTCCCACACTGAGTTAGCGGTCAAATTGTTTATATTCTTTCAAAGCCATCACAGGGAAATGTCTGCAAAAAAAAAATGATGTTGATTCAGGAGACCGCCATTTTTTTTTCAAAATATTCGGCTGCTATTTTCTAGACCAGCGAGCCCATATCTTTCATCAAATTCTTGAAATTAAAAAAAAAGTGAGTCAGCAGATTTTTTTTTTTACATTCATATTTTAATTTTTCTACTTGCCCCCTTTGGCTCGCGTCTTTTTTTGGGGAGCCATATTGATGTCTGGTACTTTTTTTTCTATGTTAGATCTGGGTGTATACCTCTTCTTTTCTTCAAGAGTTATGTAAAATCTATTATTTTTATTTTATTTTTTATTTTAAAGAATATATATGTGAAACGAAAAATTCTATAAAAAGGCAATCTTGGTGGTAGGATATAACAAATACTGCGTGTCTCTAGTCATATTATTTTTCTTAAATACAGTAGAACCTCTTTCTAAAGGGTAATACCTAATTACAGACACAAAATGTCCCCTTTTAAAGTGTTCTCTTCCCGAAGAGCTGATAATTAATTAATATTGATAATTTTGTTGATGAAAACTGACCTTTGTAGAGAGGTATCCTCTAATGGAGGTGCTTGTGCTGGGAACATTGGATGTTTTCCCACGTGCCGCGGCGGAGCGTGACCGTGCCTGCATGGGTGGGTAGTTGTGGTTTTGAACTCTGTATGGATGGACATTAAAACATGGTGGCAGCGATATAACTGGATAATATACGAACCCATATATTGCAAAATATCGATTTTTGTGTACCTTGGAAGATAATTCAACATGATTCAGATTCAACCTCCAGAAACTTTCGACTTCTCGACTCCCAACGAATGGCCCAAATGGAGGAAGAGATTCGAACGATACCTCGTGGTCAGTGGAATGAAGAAAAAAGAGGAGGCGGACAAGATCGATTTGTTCATGTACTTGATGGGTGACCGCGCGGATGATATATTCAGGACCTTCAAGTTCGAAAAGGAGGAAGAGGCAACGAAAATTGATTCCGTCCTCAAGGCGTTCGACAGCCACTTCTGTAGTAGCGAATTTGAGGGTCTTCCTGAGCAGTTGATCCGTAACCGAATAGTGGTTGGAGTGAGGGACAAAGCTTTATCTGAAAGAATGCAGTTGGACAGCGAACTGACTTTGGAAAAGGCGGTGAAAATGGTTCGACAGCAGGAAGCCGTTCGACATCAGCAAGTCGACCTGCAGCGTCCCTGAACAAGCCAAAAGGTCAATCAGGTGAAGTTCAACTCGAAGAAACAATCACCGAAACAACAACAGCAGCCTTCGAGGAAGAAGGAGAAGTCAGCCAAAACAAGATCACGATGTCCAAAATGCGGAGGTTTCACCCACAGGGAAGGACAGGCTTGCCGTGCTGAAGGACAAAGATGTAACCTGTGTTCAAAAACTGGCCATTTTGCAAATTGCTGCCCAGATAAGCAGGCGAAGACTGCGGAAGTCAAAGCTGTTTCTGAACTTGATGAAGAAATTGGTTTTCTCCTGGAGGTCTCAGCTGTGGAGGATTCATCTAATCTCGATGATGATGAAGGCGAGTGCAGGAGGCGATGGACAGCAGAAATCCAAATGAACGGGAAACAGGTGAAGTTCAAGCTCGACTCCCAGGCGGATGTTACATGTGTTCCTCTGTGTCTCTTCAAGAAGATAATGGGACAGCAACGACTAGTGGAAAGTGATATCAACATTAGAGCTGCTGAATTTCCCGAACTTCAGACTGTGGGTATGTTTATTTCAACGCTGCGAAAGGCAATTATGAAATCAAGGAGAAGATTTATGTCATTCGTCGTTTGAGTGAACCTCTTCTGAGTCGCCGGGCATGTGAGCTCTTGAACCTGGCGAGGCGGATTGAAGTGGTTGCGACGAGAATTAACCCGATCAAGGAATCACCTGAAGTATTTGAATGACTGGGACAGATCGGAAACCCTTACGAAATCAAATTGAAACCTGGAGCAAAACCATATGCTGTACATACTCCTCGACGGGTACCAATACCTTTGATGGAAAAGCTCAAAACAAGATTGGAAGAACTCGACAAAGACGAGATCTTGACGAAGATTTTTGAAGCTCAACAAGAAGATACGACCCTGAAAGCAGTAGTCAACTACCTTGAGCAAGGCTGGCCAGATAAGAAGAAGATCTCACAGGCTCTGCTCTCTTATTGGCATGTCAAGGAGGAACTCGGCGTTCAAAATGGACTACTGATGCGTAGCTGTCGTCTTGTTATTCCAGCAAGTATGAAACTGGAGATCCTAGATAAGTTGCACGCTGGGCTTGGGATTACAAAAACAAGACTTCGCGCACGTGAGACGGTATGGTGGCCTGGAATTTCGGAAGAGATCGCGGAAACGGTCAGAAAGTGCAGTGTCTGTATCCAGGAAGCCGTCTCAAAACATGAACCTTTGATACCAACCAACTTTCCTACACGACCGTGGCAAAAGATTGGAATGGATTTGTTCAAGTTCGAGAATAAGTGGTATCTAGTCGTCATTGACTATTATTCTCGCTTTCCTGAAATGATTCAGCTGGATCGGCTCACAGCCAATGTGGTGGTGCGTAGTTGCAAATCCATATTTGCCCGACATGGAATACCAGAAACTGTTGTAAGCGATAATGGGACGCAATTTGGAGCTGCTCGTGAATTTGCAAATTTCGCAAGGCAGTACGGATTCACACATGTCACTTCAAGTCCTCGATTCCCGCAGAGCAATGGGATGGCAGAAGCAGGTGTGAAAATTGCTAAGTTGATCCTCAAGAAAAATCAAGACCCATCGCTTGGACTCCTGGAGTATCGATCGACCCCTTTGGAGAACGGTTACAGCCCTGCTGAGCTTCTCATGGGACGTAAACTCCGAACGACCTTGCCAAATGCACCAGAGACTCTTAATCCAAGATTGGTGGACTCTCAGACCCTGAAAAGAAAGGAGGGGAGAAGGATAAAGGATATGAAATCCAGATATAATCGACGCTGCGAAGCTACAGACATGGAGGAGCTATCCGAAGGTGACACAGTTTGGATTACAGATATGCGAATCTGAGGGATTGTAAAGCAGAAAGCATCGATACCAAGGTCATATATGGTTGATACTCCAGTTGGGACTGTACGTCGAAACAGGTTCCATCTACGAAAAGGAGATACAGTGCAATATCCAGCCGACCCATCGACGCCGACCTTTTCGGGGGAGGAACTGGTTGAAAATGAAAAGACCCCAGTTGTGGATTATCCCTCTAGCAACTCAGAAGACGGCCAGAAAAGAACCCGGAGTGGACCAATTGTTAAACCCGTGGATCGGCTTCATTATATTATGCATTTAAAGTTTGTAATGTATATATATTTCAAATCTTAAAAAGGGGGATGTGCTGGGAACATTGGATGTTTTCCCACGTGCCGCGGCGGAGCGTGACCGTGCCTGCACGGGTGGGTAGTTGTTGTTTTGAACTCTGTATGGATGGACATTAAAACAGTTCTACTGTATTCATTAGATATTGCCACGTGGAAAATTAGTAAAGACAAACTTCGGGGTGACACAGCAATTTATTTGAGACAAAAACAAATTATGAATGATAAACAAAAGATAAGCAATGAGGGAAGTTTACAGAGTAGTAAAATATTTTTAAAAAAATAATAAAATGATACTCTGTTAATACAAGTGTGAAATAATAAATACTTCGCTATAATATTTTATACGAATAAAAATTAATGTTTTTTTATCGAATAAAAAGCTGCCTGAGAGGTTAAACGTCAATATTTGTGTAATTAAATTACCTTTCAGCAAAAAGAAAATTAGATGGGACATGGATTGATGAAAAGTTGTAGAGAATAAAATGTAGAAGGAAATAAAACGGCATGAAGTAGAGGGAAACGAATTAGATGGGAAACTACGATAAATACTAAAGAGAAAGGTCTGGCACCACTGGAGACCAGGACAAGAGCAAATAAATCAAATAACTAATGGTTAGGGGAATCACACTATGCCATCTAGTGGAACAAAAATCAACTAAACGTTGATTTAACTTGTTCCATGATATTTGGCTAACCCAATTTCTTGATAAATCAAGAAAAGTTAACCACGTACGCGTTTCGAATTATCCACCTGATACCAGAGGTGTGGTCTGGGTCGCTATTTTAATCTAATTGAATTATATATTCAAAGATTTACAGGATGAAATTTAAACCCGAAGTATTGTCTTTTAAATGGAGCTTTTTTAGCATAACTTCTAAAAAAATATAAGTATTTGAATATGGAGTTTGCAATTATATCTCAATGGCGTTCATGACCATGGTGGACTTCGATGAGTTAAATTTTATTTTATCCATTCATTCTTTTTATTACGGTGTAAAATTGTGTGTATTTATCACACATAAAGACGTGCTCTATCAATTAAAAATCTTGTACTTCAACATTTTCTATGTAATATAATGCAGTATTATAGAACAACCTGATACCAGTACAATTTCACTTTTGTACTATTTTTCACTTAGTAGGAATTGTTTCTTGAGCTGTAAATTCATTGTGAATATAGAGAATAAAGAAATATTTCAAACAAAGAACACTTCAATGATCCCTAGTTACGGAGTCTGTAACAATTAAATCCAGGATTTTATTGGACTGGGTTTAAATCCCTGGTCGATAAGTTAATTTTTTTGGAAGCCACCGAAATGGCGACAAGAAACTTGGAGGTTTGAACTTCCTCGTCAACACATTAATCATTCTACATATTTCTTAAGGCTGAAGTGACGTCTTCTAACTCTTCTGATTTTTCTTTCTTACAGAAGACAGTAAGAAGAGCTGCAATCACAAGTTTGGTTATGAAGGTGTCAACAGCATGATGGGAAGTGAACAGATTTGATTCAAGAAAACTATTTTCCTTCGTGGAATCATCAATTATATTCTTGATGCTATATTTCTGGAGTGCTGTGAGATATCTTCTACCTCTTATTCAAATCCAAACTTATTGTTGACAAGTTGTAAGAACTGTTTAGATCCATAATAGAGAGATAAGATGATAACACCATGATAGAATTGAAACTATGTGATGTCAACTAAGCAAAAAGAACAAATGGATTGAGGAAGAGGGTCCCAAGAAGTTCATCATAATTTTCTAGTCTATTACACTCCACTTTTGTTAATCAAATTTCAACTAAAATTTAACAAATCAAGCAGTAATTAAGCAAATAACTATTCCCCAATATATTTCATATCAATATTCAAATATAAATATTTATTTATTAACGCCATAATTGAGCAAAATTTGAGAGAGGATATTCATTTGATATCAATATAGCTTCAATTTTATTTTGCCATATTCAAGAAGATATTTATAATACCCTTTAACAAAACATATTTTCAATAGAAATATCCATTTCAATCCCCCCATGATGTCTTGTAAACATTGTCCAACATTGGCCATTGCCAACCTGGTCCACTGGCAAAAGGCCTTCCATCAAGACACCGCTAAAGTTGAATTATCTATCCAATAATCATGTACAATTTGAAACTACAGAAAATGAACAACGAAATTTAAAAGATTCAATCATAAATTTCAAGACAATAGCAATGCAATAGAAATAACTTCCATTCATGATGTCTTGAAAACATTTTACAACATTGATCATTGCCAACCTGGTCAATTGGTGAAAGATCATCTATCAAGACATCGCAAAAAGTCATAAAATTTGAAGCCAGAGAAAATAAATACCAAAGTTTGAAAGAAATATTCCTCAATATTAAATAATAGCAATGCAATAGAAATAACAATTTTCATCACTCATGATGCCTTGAAAACAATAAACCCACATTGATCATTGCCAACCTGGTCAACTGGCAAAAGATCAACCATCAAGACATCCCTAAAGTCGAATAATCTATCAAATCAATATTTTATAATTTGAAGCTACACAGAATAAATAACAACGCAGTTTTAAAGAAATAATCCTCAATAGCAAAGCAATAGCAATGCATTATAAATGTCTTCTTATCAAAATGGCACATCAAACATCTCATTAAAACAATATTTGATCAACAAATGGGAAGAATAATTTTGAATTAGCGTTCTTTGAAATCTAAATTTTTATATGGTCATTTCATTATCAAATAATCTAACAGATTATACCAATAGTAACAGAATCCCCAGGGGGATTTCAGTTCTGAAATAGTTTCCCTCACGTTTGTCTGGAAAAAGAATCTGGAACGAAAATGGAAGATTTGCGCTCTTTAGAAGAAATCAAAGTTATTAAAGAAGACTTCACTTTTCAGCCAAAAAACCATCAGAAAGAAAGATGTCGAAGCGAGGAATGAAAACTGCCAAGTTTCTTGATCTAATTATTATTTATTTATTTTTTGGAAAAAGAAATCATGCGATTTCAACACATACATCTACCTGCACTTCTAAAGTGTGATGGCAATTTTTTGAAACGGAAATCATTGAATTGGTTTCAACTTACAAGTTTTTACTTGTATTTTTGCTCTAATGTGCAGTTATCAATATTTTTGGAATAAGTCGAGAGAGAGTTAATATTCATTTTTATGAATCTCCTATGTATTTTCATGGTGTTTAGAAATAAACGTCGTAGAAAATACAAATTTTTGGAAATATCAAGATCTTGATTTTTTTTTTACTTGCGCGCAACAAGTAAAAAGCAATATCTTTATATCCTGTATATTCATGATGTTTGAAATATTACGTGATGGAATATACAAATTTTTGGAAACGTTTTTCAACTTATATTTATCGTTGAAAAAAAAATATTTTTTAATGTTCCTGCAAAATATTCAACAAGAATTTGAAAATGTTCCTGTAAAGATATTTCAACAAGAAACAATATTTTGGAAAAGTTCGGTCAAGAAAACGGTGGAATAAATTTAGCTCTCAAATAGCTAAAAGATTTTAAAATAACCAATTATATTTAATTTTTGGAAACTTCATCCATCTGAAGATATTTTTGAAAAACTCTTCCTGCGGAGTAATACATTCAACAAGAAATAATTTTTGAATAAAAAATCAAGAATGATTTTGAATTATATTTAGTGTTTTTTTTTTTTTTTCAACACGCAAAACGCGATATCCCGGCTAGTGATAATTCCTTCCATTTACATTTTTAAACAGAAGCTGTTATAAACATTATATATATACAAGAAAATAAATAAATAAATAAAAAGAAACAATTGGATATATTAAGAACCTGATCTTTACAGTTTAAAAAGATAATCATAAATATATTTACAAAAATGGTTAAATCTGTGATAAATATCTCTAGTATTTACAAATTATTATGAGTTAGTGTTTATCTCTCTCTCTCTCCTTTTTTTTACATTATAAAAAAAAAACAAATAAAAATAATTTTTGGCAAACCTCTTTTTTTTTATGTTATGAAGAAACTTGTAGCGGAAATATAAAAAAATTAACTTGACTTGAGAAAATTTCAAATGCTTTATTTCTAATGCTTGGTTAAGACAGATAAAAATGTCTAAAATAGGCCAATTTCACAAATTAAAATTAAAATATTCATAAAATAATTTCTAAAATGTAAAAAAAAAAAGATAAGTGAGTTACAAAAAATTATAGTTAAAAGCCATTTGATTTTAAAAAATGTAATTTGAATATGAATTAAGCAATAGCGACATAATAATATATGGTAGAAAATCGGTTGACTATCCTATAAAAAATGCAAATTAATATTTTAAATTGTAAAACAATCCGTTTTATTATTATTATTATTTTTTGTGTAGAGCGTGTTGGGAATCTTTTATGGTTCAGACGATGAAACAAATAATAATAAGTTTACTTACAGCTGAAATGGTTTTAAAGAATTAGGCGATTTTACCTTTTAAGAAAGTATTTTAAATTTATTATTTTCAAAGAGAGAGGAAAAAAAAAACATTTAACAATTTTACTTATTAATTATACAAACAAAAATATCAGTCATTCTTTCTTATTTTTATATCACAGTGTTGTCAGCCTAAAAGTATTTTAAGATCATTGATTTATTATTTTAAAACATTTTCCTTCTTTTTTTTTCCAACAGAGTGCGCGCTAGAAGTGACTTATAATTGAAAACATTCAAAGAAGGAATTATTTGAAGAAACTGAGCAATAGTGTGTGTATTGTTATAGTTTTCTTTTAGAGAGAGATACAAATAAAAGGAATTCAGCAATTTGTTTTAGATAATCCCGATTTTTTTTTCTCAATCACATTTGTGGAACGAGTTCCCTACCCCCAATGTTCTTGTTTTGATATAAATTCCTATCAGTTAATAAATAACCCCACCGTTTTAAGATCCAAGACCTCCCACACTGATTCAGCGGTCAAATTATTTATATTCTCTCAGAACCGTCACAGAGAAATGGCTGCAAAAAAAAAAAAAGATGTTGATTCAGGGGAACCGCCATTTTGTTTTCAAAATATTCGGCTGGTATTTTCTAGAGTAGAGAGCCCAAATCTTTCATCAAATACTTGAAATAAAAAAAATAAAAAAGTGAGTCAGCAGAATTTTTTTTTTGCATTCATTTTTTTTTCTTTTACTACTTGCCACCTTTGGCTCGCGTCTTTTTTTCATGAGCCATATTGATGTCTGGTACTTTTTTTCTATGTTAGATCTGGGTGTATACCTCTTCTTTTCTTAAAGAGTTATGTAAAGTCTTTTAGATTTATTATTATTTTTTATTTTAAAGCATATATATATATGAAACGAAAAATCCTATAAAAAGGCAATCTTGGTTGTAGGACATAACAAATACTGCGTGTCTCTAGTCATATTATTTATCTTAAATACAGGAGAACCTCTTTCTAAAGGGTAATACCTAATTACAGACCCAAAGTGTCCCCTTTAAAGAGAGGTGTCCTCTTCCTGAAGATCTGATAATTAATTTAAAATGATAATTTTGTTGATTAAAACTGTCCTTTGTAGAGAGGTATCCTCTAATGGAGGTTCTACTGTTGTTGTTGTTGTTCTTATCCCCTTGTGTAAAGATTACACGAATTCCATGAGTTCATGCTCCTCGAGCTGTTTTATGATGAGTAGCAACTTTCCCAAAGGTCCTGTTTAGTACATCTAATGCAAGCCAAAATGTGTTCTGGAGCTGCAGGTACCAAACTACATTTTGGGCAAGTGGGGTAGATTTTGTTATTATTTTCTATCTTCAATGGCTTGAGATGGCCTGTTCTAAATCTAGGTTCTACTGTATTCATTAAATATTGCCACGTGGAAAATTAGGAAAGACAAACTTCGGGATGACACAACAATTTATTTAAGGCAAGAACAAACTATGAAGGATGAACAAAAGATAAGCAATAAGGGAGTTTATAGAGTAGTAAAATATCTTTTAAAAATGATACTCTGTTAATACAAGTGTAAAATAATAAATGCTTCGCTATAATATTTTATACAAATGAAAATTAATGTTTTTTTAATAGAATTAAAAAGCTGCCTGAATGAGGTGAGACGTCAATATTTGTGTAACTAAATTACCTTCCAGCAAAAAGGATATTAGATGGGACATGGATTGATGAAATGTTGTAGAGAATAAAATGTAGAAGGGAAATAGAACGGCATGAAGTAGAGGGAAATGGATTAGATGGGAAACTACCATAACTACTAAAGAGAAAGGACTGGCACCACTAGAGACCAGAACAAGAGCAAAGAAACCAAATAACTAATGGTTAGGACAATTACTATGCCACCTAGTGGAACAAAAATCAACTAAACATTGATTTAACTTGTTCCATGATATTTGGCTAACCCAATTTCTTGATAGATCAAGAAAAGTTAACCACGTACGCGTTTCGAGTTATCCACCTGATACCAGTACAATTTCACTTTTGTACTATTTTTCACTTAGTAGGAATTGTTTCTTGAGCTCTAAATTCATTGGGAATATAGAGAAAATTCAAACAATGAACACTTCAATGATCCCTAGTTACGAAGTCTATAACAATTAAATCCAGGATTTTATTGGACTGGGTTCAAATGCCTGGTCAATAAGTCATTTTTTTTGGAAGCCATCGAACTGGCGACAAGAAACTTGGAGGTTTGAACTTCCTCGTCAAATCATCAATCATTTTACATATTTCTTAAGGCTAAAGTGACGTCTTCTAACTCTTCTGTTTTTTCTTTCTTACAAAAGACAGTAAGAAGAGCTGCAATCACAAGTTTGGTTATGAAGGTGTCAACAACATGATGGGAAGGTGAACAGATTCAATTCAAGAAAACTGTTTTCCTCGTGGAATTATCAATTATTTTCCTGACGCCATATTTCTGGAGTGCTATGAGATATCTTCTACCTCTTATTCAAATCCAAAATTACTGTTGACAAGTTGGAAGATCTGTTTAGATCCATGATAAGCTGATAACACCATGATTGAATTGAAACTATGTGATGTCAACTAAGCGAAAAGAACAAATGGATTGAGGAGGGTCCCAAGAAGTTCATCATTACTCTCATATCTATCACTCCACTCTACTAAAATTTAACAAATTAAGCAGTAATTAAGAAAATATCTATTCCCCAATAGCTTCAATATTTTTTTGCCATATTCAAGAAGATATTTACAATACCCTTCAAAAGAACATATTTTCAATAGAAATAACCATTTCCATCCCCCCATGATGTATTGAAAACATTGTCCAACATTGGCCATTGCCAACCTGGTCAACTGGCAAAAGGCCATCCATCAAGACATCGCTAAAGTCGAATTATCTATCCAATAATCATGTACAATTTGAAGCTACAGAAAATTAACAACGCAATTTAAAAGAATCAATCCTAAATATCAAGACAATAGCAATGCAATAGAAATAACTTCCATTCATGATGTCTTGAAAACATTGTCCAACATTGATCATTGCCAACCTGGTCAATTGGCAAAAGATCATCTATCAAGACATCGCAAAAAGTTATAAAATTTGAAGCCACAGAAAATAAATACCGAAGTTTAAAAGAAATATTCCTCAATATTAAATCAATATCAATGCAATAGAAATAACAATTTCCATCCCCCCATGATGTCTTGAAAACATAATCTAACATTGATCATTGCCAACCTGGTCAACTGGCAAAAGATCAACCATCAAGACATCCCAAAAGTCGAATTATCTATCCAATAATATTGTACAATTTGAAGCCCACACAGAATAAATAACAACGCAGTTTAAAAGAAATAATTAATAATATCAAAACAATAGCGATAGAAATGTCTTCTTATCAAAATGGCACATCAAACATATCATCAAAACAATATTTAATCACCAATTGGGTAGAATAATTCTGAATTAGCGTTCTTTGAAATCGAAAATGTTATGATACGATCAACTCATCAATAAATGATATAATAGATTATACCAATAATAATAATCTCCACAACGGAAATTCAGTTCTGAAATAGTTTCCCTCACGTTTGTCTGGAAAAAGAATCTGGAACGAAAATGGAAGATTTGCGCTCTCTAGAAGAAATCAAAGTTATTAAAGAAGACTTAACTTTTCAGCCAAAATAACCATCAGAATGAAAGATGCCGAAACGAGGAATGAAAACTGCCAATTTCTTGATCTAATTATTATTTATTTATTTTTTGGAAAAGAAATCATGTGATTTCAACACAATCATCTACCTGCACTTCTAAAGTGTGATGGCAATTTTTTGAAACAGAAATCATTGAATTGGTTTCAACTTGCAAGTTTTAACTTGTATTTTGCTCTAATGTGCAATAATCAATTTTTGGAATAAGTCTAGAAACTTAATATTCATTTTTATGAATCTCCCATGTATTTTCATGGTGTTTAGAAGTAAACGTCGTAGAAAATACAAATTTTTGGAAAGATCAAGATCTTGATTTTTTTTTACTTGCGCGCAACAAGTAAAAAGCAATTTATATCCTGTATATTCATGAGGTTTGAAATATAACCTGATGGAAATATACAAATTTTTGGAAACATTTTTCAACATATATTCATCGTTGAAAAAAATATTTTTTAATGTTCCTGCTAAGATATTCAACAAGAAACAATTTTTGGAAAAGTTCGGTCAAGAAAACGACTGAAATAATTTTAGCTCTCAAATAGCTAAAAGGTTTTAAAACAACCAATTATATTTAATTTTTGGAAACTTCATTCAGCTGTAGATATTTTTGAAAAACTCTTCCTGCGGAGTTATATATTCAACAAGAAATAATTTTGGAATAAAAAGGCAAGAATGATTTTGAATTATATATTTATTTATTTTATTTGACATATCGGACGCGATATCCCAGCTCGAGATACTTGCGCCTAAATACATTTTAGTAGATTATATACAATTCATTTTATACAATTTAATAACTGGACTAAAAACATAATTGAAACTTAAACGATGGCACTCTAAAACAGAAGATAAAATCTAAAATCGATTATTTTAGCAACCTATATACAATTCATTATATACAGGGTGATCCAAAAGTCCCGCACAACTTTAAAAATTAATAACTCCGCGAATATTTGAACTAGAGCAATGCGGTAAACACCATTGTGTTCAGGATGCAATGGGATTTTTTATGGAAAATAATGAAAAATTCGAAATTTATTTTAGTTACAACTTTATTCGCTAGATGGCGCTCTACCAGAATTAGAGATTGAGCGGCCAAATTGTTTGATAAATTGAAAAACATAACTGAACGACACGTATTTTTCCTTTTTGAATACCAGGAAAGAACCTTAATAATATCAAATGATAAATTAATAAAACACCATTTCGCCAAAGGTTATAAAAATTGGTTGACGATTTTTAAATACAATCTAAGATATGCAAAATAGGTATATGCAAATTAAAACATTTAGCAAAAAATATTTATATTTTAGATGGAGTTTTGTGAAATAGATTGAATGTTTGAAAAACACTGCTGATATCAATACACGATTTTTGTATTATTTTTTTTGCACAAAATTTCTAAAGTTGAGGGGGTACAGGGAATATTCCTTATGTGCTATTTCTTCTTAATGAGCGAAAAGCGATAAACTAAACATAATGGGTAAAATTGTGTATACCAGTATTATTCGAGAAGTTATAACACTTTGGCCTGCACGACATAATATAAGATGTGGGAAAATGACAAACAAAAATTACTGTTCACAGAAAAAAAAAAAGAGTCAAGATGTGAGGACAGCATTTATTATCCCCATAAACCAAAACAAAGAGCTGCAAAATATAACACATCAGGTAAATGCCTTCTCTCTTGTATTAGGTCACAATCCTTGCTCAATGTGGCGCCCTTCATTCTCAAACACCGCCTGCAGACGATAGATGACAGAATGGTCACAATTGAATAGTTGAAATTTATAAAACGTGCCATCTGATAGAAGCCTTCAACATGGCCAATTTGGTAGGCCGGCATCGATAAAAAGGCGACTTAATGTACCCCCATAACCGAAATTGTAAGGCGTCAAGTCTGGTGATATTGGAGGCCACTGGTATATAAAGTGGCGACTTATCCCACGATTTTCCCCGAACGTATCCTTCAGCAATTGTTTGGCACCGCGGGAGATATGAGGAGGTCCTCCATTTTGCATGAATGTTATTTCGCTTAGTGCTTGTCTGTCCTGCAATATGGGAATAACCTTTTCTCTCAAAAGTTTAACATAACGTTCACCAGTTACAAAAACGGTTTTAAAAGTTCTTCCATTGATTTTTTCAAAGAAAAATGGCTCAATAATAAAAGAAGAAGTGAAAACACACAAAACTGTAACTCTGGGCTTATGAAGTGGTATTTCTGTAAAAATCCCAGGGTTTTCTGTTGCCAAAATGAGGCAGTTTTGAATGTTAAATTCTTCCTTTAGATAAAGGTGAGCATCATCTGTTCTTAGAACATTTGACATCCAGTTTTCATCAATATCATTTTGCCGGAAAACCCATGCAGCGAATTCTTGACGCTTCTCAAAATCGCTGACTTTCAACTCGTGAAAACTTTGAATTTTGTTAGGGTATTTTGATAGAAAAATTCTAAATGTATGTTCTCTCCAAACTGTTCCATACGAAATCCCCGTTTGTCGAGAAACTTGTCTAGCACTTACTTCTCCATACGTGGATAACGTTTCAATAGCTTCAGCATTCTGCAAAACCGTATCAGCCACTAACTTGCATGTCGATGGTCTTCCACTCCGAGGTTTTGCTTCCAGAGATCCAGTTTCCTCAAAACTTTTAATCATTCGCCTTATAGAGTAGCAACTCATTGGTCCTTTACCGCTTCGAATATCTTTAAAGGAAGGAAACGCTCGTAAAGCTTCAGTGGCAGATTCTGAATCACAATTTAAAAAATTCACCAAGAGTGCTTTATCCTGTAGTGACGGCATTCCAGGGGGAAGGAGAGAGGTCCAACCACACCTCCTTGCGGTCCCCCCTGGACCCTTGAAATATTTGACCAAATTCTGGTTCGTTTCCAAGGTGACTAACATTGCAACGGCACCCATTTTCAAATGAAGAGCAAAACTGATATCTCCAGTAATGCTACCGCGTCCGGCGTAACCGCCGCGTCAGGAGCTGCAGCTCGAGCTCATGATGAGAAATCTACTACGATGACACAATTCAATCTACTACAACTCAATATAAATGGTACCCTGAGGAAAATAAAGAGCTGACTTGTCTTCTCTGTGACAACAATGTGCATATTGCTTGTCTTCAGGAGACAAAATTGAATCCGAATCTGAGATTCAATACCAAAGGTTATACAACACTGCGAAAAGACAGACCAGGAAAATTTGGAGGAGGACTTGCCGTTTTGATTAAAACTCTAGAAATCAAATATAAGGAAATCGCCTATAATCAGAGTAAGCCTAGAGAAAGCACAACAGAAGCTCAGGCAATAGATATCTACCTCCCTGAAAAAAAAAACAATAACAATCATAAATGTTCATCAACACGATAATACTAGCATCAATACAGGCCTGATAGAGACATTAAGTGAAGCGTCTTCGGATATCGCAATCAAACTTGGTGATTTTAACGCCGAAAGACCAAATTGGGGATCACCTGTCCAGGATAACAAAGGTCAGCAGGTTGAGGACATGTTAACCGACCTCGACCTTACGCCGTTAAATAACGAAATGGACTTGGATAGAAGTCCACAGGCACAGAACCCGCAATAGACATCACAGCGATAAATTACAACATCGCACCCACAACACAATGGAAAATTCTGAAAAGTGCAATCAGTGACCACGGACCACACACACACACACACACACACACACACAATTTTAACAACCATAAAATTCAAAATTGAGAATGTCCAACAGAATAAAAGAACACTGTAAAAAAATTCACAGAAAAGCTTGAAGAACTGTGCAACGAAGAATTAAATCACAGAACGATTGACAAAAAATTGGAAAATTTCTCTTCGAACATATCCAAACTGCAAAAATATCGATACCTAGAGGTAGACGTAAAGACCTGTGAATACCTTACTGAAAGGACCACAACATCGAGGCAATGATTGCAGAGAGAGACAATATCAATGAACTTCTTAAAACAAATAAGACAGAAGAAATCATAAAGGAACTCATTGAAATTAGTCACAAAATAGAACACGAAATTTGGATATTCAAACAAGAGAGAGAAAAATGGGCAGAATTCTGCGAAAAAAATGGATCCAAAAAGGAAAGCCATCACTGGAATATAATTAGTGTTATAAAACAATCAAAACCAACACTAATCCTCCAAAACTCTAACCGATATGAATAGCGAGAACGAACAAACAGTTGGCTGACATAATTGCTGAATATCTTTCAAGCACTTCCAGACTCAGCTATACGAATGAAGGCAGGACTCTAAAAAATAATGTAAACAAGTTAGTTAAAAAAGCAAGAAATTACCATCAACAAGATATTTTCTCTAGAGACTTCACACAGAATGAGCTAAGCTCATCAATTGAAAAGTTAAATCCAAGATGTCACCTGGAGATGCTCTAATCTTTGGTCAAATGATTAAACACTTTGGAGACGAAGCTAAAAATCAACTCCTACGAATACTGAACATTTCATGGCAAACTGGTAAACTACCAAAGAATTGGAAGATATCAATTATAGTGCCAATACTGAAACCAAACAAAGATGCCAAGGAATGCAAGAACTATCGGCCAATTGCTCTTACCAGCATACTTTGTAAAATAACAGAATGAATTATCCACTCTAGGCTCATAGTCTGGCTCACTAACAATAATAAAATAAACTTCTACCAAACTGCCTAAAGATCCAGACACTGTACAACTGATCAACTGTTCTACTTCTGCCAATCAATAATATATTCTTTCCCTGCTACGTAGATGATATTTTGGTTGCAGGAAAAGATTTTGAAGATAATGAACAAAAGTTGGATCTAGTGATTAGATGATTGCTTGAAAAAGGTTTAAAGTTAAACAGATATAAATGTAAATTTAAAAAGAAATCGGTGGAATATTTATGGTTTAAAATGGATAAATATGGACTGCATCCCTTAGAAAATAAAATTAAAGCAGTGATAGAGGCGCCTGAATCTCTAAAGAATGTTTCGCAATTAAGATCTTTCATAGGACTCTTAATTTATTATTATAGATTCATAAAGAATATAGCAAACATTTTAGCGCTATTCTATCAACTTTTGAATAAAAATTGTAGATGGAATTTTGGACGAAAGAATATCGAATGTTATTTTAAAAATGTAAATCATTATTAAAGGACTATGGACTAGGCGTAATTCTGAGTCATAGAAATCATAGAAAGGAAGAATGCCCTATAGCTTTTGCTTCTAGAACATTAACTGAAGCGGAAAAACGTTTCTCTCAACTAGAAAAGAAAGCGTTGAGCATAACTTATGGCGTTGAGAAATTCAGACAATACTTATTGGGACGAAAATTTGTATTGGTCACAGACAACCGACCCTTAATTCATATATTTTCACCTCAGAAACCAATTCCCATATGTGCATCATCTAGAATTAAAAGATGGTCCTTAAAATTAGCTGCATTTAATTATACTGTGGAATTTCCAAAAACTAGTGATAATTCCATTGTTGACGCATTGTCACGTCTTCCTTTAGAATCGAGTGTCAGGGAGTCTCTTGATGAAGACCAGGTACTTCTTCTCAGGAAGTTGAATGAGGTACCGTTCTCTTTTATGGAGGTGGCATATGAGACGTCCAAAGATAAAATACTGTCTATAGTATTAAGGAATGTTAGAGAAGGCAACTGTGTGTGTGTGTGAAAATTCACAAGGGTACCGAGGGAATATCCACTAGCTCCTCATTATAAGATCAATGAGGAATTAAGTTTGGAGTTTGGTTGTTTTCAATTGCGTGAAAGAGTGGTAAATCCCCAAAAATTAAGATCTTTAAAATCAAATGACTTGCATGAAATACACATGGGGATTGTTAAAATGAAGATGATTGCCAGACGGTATTTTCAGGTGGCCAGGCATAGACAGTAACATCGAGGAGTTAACTAGAGAATGTAGAGTATGCCAAGAATCGGCAAGCATGCCCCTGGCTACCATCTCGGAATGGACTTTGCCCGAAAAACCGTGGCATCGACTTCATCTTGATCTAGCGGGTCCGTTCATGGGAAGAATGTTTTTGGTTCTCATGGACGCATACTCAAAGTGGATAGAAACTTTTATCAAAGATATTTCCAGCAAAAACGATTATAAATCATCTTAGAGAAATATTTGCCAGAATTGGATTGCCTGAATTTTTGGTTACAGATAACGGAAGACAGTTTGTCTCCGGTGAATTCGAGAAATTTACCAAAATGAATGGTATACGGCACACTAAGACCAGTCCGTATAATCCTAGTACAAATGGTTTAGCTGAGAGATATGTAAGAGAGTTTAAAAACCTTTTGAGAAAGAATAATGGGAAGGATGATTTAGAGACGAATCTACAAAGATTCTTATTTGGTCATAGAGCATTCCCCCAAACTGTAATAAAGGAATCCCCCCGCGGAACTGCTAATGAAGAGAAGTTTAAGATCAAAATTCTCGAATTTAATACCAAGATGGGAAATCCGCGAGAGGTATTTCATGAGGCCGTAAGAAGGCAGGAGCAGTTTACAACAGGTTGCGAGGTTTTATTTCCGCAACTATGCAACTGGACCTAAACGGTAAAAAGGTACCATTTTGAAATTATTGAGCTACCGTCACTACCTTATAAGTTGCGAGGGCCTCGTGTATAAGAGGCATATCAATCAATTGCGACCTGTGAGAAAGAAACAAGTGGAGACAAGAAATTTGATACTTCCTCTAACATCAGGAGAGAAGCCTGTAGTTGAAGTCAGAATGAAAGTGAAGAGGAGGTTCCAGAGGTTACATCAGGAAACAAGGAGGAGACTGCTTCTGTGCACGTACCCTCTTGCACTCCTAAACCGGAGCCTGCCGCTGTGCAAGTGCCCGTCCGCAGACCTAGACCTCAGAGAGCCAGGAAACTCCCATAACGACTGGAGTATTATTAAGGGGAGAGATGTGTTGTGTATGTAAATATATGAAGATTATTTGCATTATTTAAAGTCTCATTATGTAAGAATATATATGTATATAAATTGGACATTAATTGTTGGCCAAACGAAAAGAATAAGAGCTAAAAAAGAGTCATAGTCAAGTTTGAGTTGTTGTATATCTAATTACGACACAACCTTAACAACATCCATCCTTACCTCACTGAAGACACAAAAGTTGCCTGTTATGCAGGTTATATAGCCATATGGCACACAAGTAGCAGTATAGAAATATCAGAAAAATACTGAACACATCAATGAGAGGACTGGAGAAGTGGGCAATGAAACTCAAAATGACCATAAACCCAATAAACACAAACCTATAGGTTTCCTTCACTGACAGGAAAAAAGGCATGGATTTAACTCCAAAATAAGCATAAACAACCATATAATTGATAAATATTAGATATCCAAAATACCTAGGTGTGATACTTGATGAGGAATTGCGATTTACAGAACACATAATTAGCACCTCAAATAGAGCTACCAGAAACCTAAACATTCTGAGAAGGCTATGTGGAACAAATTGGGGAGCAAAACCCAAAATTCTCAGAACAACATATATCACCTTAATAAGGCCAATAATGGAATATGCAACACCTGTCTCGGCTCCCTCAAGTTTATCTCTAAAAAGAAGACTAGACAGTGTTCAAGCAAAAGCGGCCAAATTAATCACTGGTTCTGTTTCAAATACCAACAATGAGAAAATTCAGAGAGAATGTGGTCTAGACCTACTTGAAAGCAGAAGACAATTAAAAACAATAAAATTCACCAATAGCTTAAAAACTAAAGAAATCGAACACATATCCCATAGAACCTATTTAAACTGGACATAAAAAGAAAGGCTCAAAAGATCTTCAACATTTCAGTACGACAACAATATTAGAAAGGGCATAAATATGAAACATAATGAATTTCAAATTCGAGAATAACCAATATTTCCCACCCCATTTCCATCAAATGTATAATCAATCTTAACCTGAATGCACCCTGAAATAAAAAAAAAAAAAGAGAACAAAAACATACTTAAAAAGAAAGGACTTGACACAATTGGTTTATGCGATCAGATAAATTATTTAACAGCATATACAGATGGATCATCAGACCTTACCATAAGTAATGAAGGGGCTGCAATTAACATAATACTGCAAGATGGAACATACATCAAAATCAAAGAAGGAGCAAGAAAGATTTCGTCTAACTTCACTTGTGAACTGACAGCAATCTGGAAAGCTCTTGATGTATGCCTTAACCAACCATCCCTGCATCAAGCAGAAGGAATTATAATATACAGCGACTTCATATCCGATCTAGAAGCAATTCAGAAGGGCAATACTAAAATCACACAGAAAATACACTCGTTGCTTACTCAACTGATATCATTGGAGAATAAGTGCATTCTACAATGGATTCCTGCCAGTGTTTGGATCTGGGGTAATGAAATGGCAGTTGAATTTGCAAAGGAAGCTAGAAAGTTGAGCCAAAGGAAAGAACAAATGTTATTATTTGACGCTAATGCTTTTGCAAAATACAAGATAATTAAACAAAAATAAGAAAAGATCAAAATGTGAAATAAACTCCGAGAGAAAAATGACAAAACTATAACAAGATTTAGAACAAAACATTATAAAGGAATGACAATGCATCCAGATGGCACAATAACCTATAGAACATGCAACAACTGTCCTGGTGGGGAACTAACATCTACCCACATATTCTCATGCCCGCAGCCTTGCAGAAAATTGACATAGACCCAGAGCAGCTGCTTTACACACCCAAGATAGTGGACAATGCTGCTGCTGCTGTGATAGAGATGCATGGAGACATCTGAGGCTCTTTATTGGACAGGCAAAAACAACAACGGCATTCCAGAGTAAAATAAATCATCCGAGATAGATAAATATTTTTCAAATGAATTAAAATAAATATAATCGATACTGAGAGAGAGTTGAATTTTAAAAATTATAAAATTATTATTTCCGAAATTTAAATAGCTGAGAGGATTCCAGAAAACCGCACCTAAAATATCAGTTGTTTTTTTTTTGCTACATGTTTTAATTTGCATATACCTATTTTACATATCTCAGATTATATTTAAAAATCGTTAACCATTTCTTCTAACTTTTGGCGAAATGGTGTTTTATTAATTTATCATTTGATATTATTAGGGTTCGTTCCTGGTATTCAAAAAGGAAAAATACGTGTCGTTCAGTTATATTTTTCAATTTATCAAACAATTTGGCCGCTGAATCGCTGATTCTGGTAGAGCGCCATCTCTAGCAAGTAAAGTTGTAACTAAAATCAATTTCGAATTTTTCATTATTTGCCATAAAAAATCCCATTGCATCCGCGGAGTTATTAATTTTTAAAGTTGTGCGGGACTTTTGGATCACCCTGTATAACTCAATAACCGACTAAAACACAATTAAAACTGAAACGATGGTTTTCTCAAACAGAAGAGAAAATCCAAAATAAATTATTTTAGCAACCTATATACAATTCATTATATACAACTCAATAACCGACTAAAAACACAATTAAAACTGAAACGGTGGTTTTCTCAAACAGAAGAGAAAATCTAAAATGAATTTACAAAAATTATTGAATTTTACATAAGTGTCTTTGTTATATACAAATTCGCAAATTTCTTCGATGGGATAAAAATGATTACTTCTGTAGCTGTGAAATATCGGACATTCTATTAATAAATGCATTGAGTCTTGGTTTTCTTTTCCACAGAAACAGCTAGGATCATCCGTTGCCCCGATTTTCGACAGAAATCCTCCAAAATTACTATGACCCGTGACGAACTGTGAGTTATAAAAATTCGGACGAAAATAAAAAGGAATTCCAAATGGGAAAAAAAATTCAGAATGTTTCATTAGTGTTAGCTATTGTATCAGCCATTCTTGATTCTATGAAGTTATGAATTATAGTTGGGGCATGCGGTCTGAATACATTAATTTCTTCTTTTGATAAATTGGTCAAATCGTATTTTATTATCAACGATTCTATGTGATCTGTGAGAATAGGTATTTTTGCCAAACTATGAATACAATTTGATGAGGTCGTTTTATAGGCTCTCACTACCCAAAGAAGAATCTGATATTGCTGAGAGTTAAATCTTTGCTTGCTTCTTTTATTAAAAAATTTATACCATATTTCAGATCCATAGGTTAGTATTGGCCTGAAAAGAGTTTTGTATAAAATGAATCTTTTTTTAGCATCCAATCCCCACATTTTCCCACAGAGTGAAAATAACAGATTTTTCATACGGTTGATTTTACAAAGAATATCATTAATGTGGGGTGTGAAGTTAATTTTTGACTTAATTCTGTGATTAGAAAATTTTATACCTAAAATTTTTACTTCTTTCGCTGGTTTTATTATGAAGTTTGGAGTTCCCATTGGAATATTTTGTTTGCCGTGCATATGTATTTAGCCGGTTTTCTCCGGGCTTAGCTTTAGCTTATTTCTTGTACACCATTGTATTATATAATTTAAAGTACTTTCTGTTTCATTTTTTTAACCCTTCTATGGTCCTGTGCCAGCAAACAATGGAAACATCATCCGCATAACAGATTATTTCAGAATTTGGGGATGCGAAGTTGATCAACAAATCATTCAGGACTATATTCCACAATAAAGGTGATAATGGTCCGCCTTGAGGACATCCCTTTGATAAATATTTTGAAATTGTTGTATTCGAGAAGGTGAGACTTTTTTTTCTTCTCCGATTTAAAAATGATTGGATAATTTTATAAGAACTGCTGGGACGTGGTCTTCGTCCATTCTTTGAATTATATATAATGTTTGTTTTTTTATTTATTTCAACACGCAAAACGCGATATCTCGGCTAAGGATAATTGGGTCGATTTACATTTTTTAACAGAAGCTGTTATAAACCTTATATATACAAGAAAATAAATTAATTAAAAAAAACAATTGGATATATTAGGAACCTGATTCTTCCTGGCTAGAAAGATAATCATAAATATATTTACAAAAATGGTTAAATCTATGATAATTATCTCTAGTATTTACAAATTATTATGAGTTAGTGTTTATCTCTCTCTCTCTCTCTCTTTTTTTTTTTTACATTTATAAAAAAAAAACAAATAAAATAATTTTTGGCAAACCCCTTTCTTTTATGTTATGAAGAAACTTGTAGTGGAAATATAGAAAAAAATTAACGCCATATTAAACAGTGGTTAACTTGAGAAATTTTCAAATGCTTTATTTCTAATGCTTGGTTAAAACATAAAAAAGTCTAAAATAGGCCAATTTCACAAATTCAAATTAAAATATTCATAAAATAATTGCAAAAATGTAAAAAAAAAACGAAAAAAATATAAATAAAAAATTACAATTTTACTATTAAAGTGTAAAATGTTGTGCAAGTGCAAACCTGTATATAATAAAAATATAATTTCACTGACAAAAAGATTAGTGAGTTACAAAACATTATAGTTAAAAGCCATTTGATTTTAAAAAATGTAATTTAAATACAAATTAAGGAATAGCGACAAAATAATATATGGTAGAAAATCGGTTGACTATCCTATAAAAAATATAAATTAATATTTTAAATTGTATGACTATTCGTTTTTATTATTATTATTTTTTTGTGTAGAGCGTGTTGGGAATCTTTTATGGTTCAGACCATGAAACAAATAATAATAAGTTTACTTACAGCTGAAATGGTTTTAAAGAATTAGGCGATTTTACCTTTTAAGAAAGTATTTTAAATTTATTATTTTCAAAGAGAGAGAAAAAAAAATTAACAATAATACTTACTAATTATATAAACAAAAATATCACTTCTTTCTTCTTTTTATATCACAGTTTTGTCAGCCTAAAAGTATTTTAAGAATGTTGATTTATTATTTTAAAACATTTTCCTTCTTTTTATCTCCAACAGAGCGCGCGCTAGAAGCTGACTTATAATTGAAAACATTCAAAGAAGGAATTTATTTGAAGAAACTGAGCAATAATGTGTGTATTGTTATAGTTTTCTTTTAGATAAATAGAAGGAATTCGGTAATTTGTTTTAGATAACCCCGATTTTTTTTCTCCATCACACTTGTGGAATGAGTTTCCTCCCCCCAATGTTCTTGTTTTGATATAAATTCCAATCAACCAATAAATACCCCACAGTTTGAAGATCCAAGACCTCCCACACTGAGTCAGCGGTCAAATTGTTTATATTCTTTCAAAGACGTCACAGAGAAATGTCTGCAAAAAAAAAAAATATATGTTGATTCAGGAGAACCGCCATTTTATTTTCAAAATATTCGGCTGGTATTTTCTAGAGCAGAGTGTCCGAATCTTTCTTCAGATTCTTGAAATAAAAAAAAAGTGAGTCAACAGATTTTTTTTTACATTCATATTTTTCTTTTTTCTACTTGCCCCCTTTGGCTCGTGTCTTTTTTTCGGGAGCCATATTGATGTCTGGTGCATTTTTTTTCTATATGAGGTCTGGGTCTATACTTCTTCTTTTCTTCAAGAGTTATTTAAAATCTATTAGAATTTATTATTATTTATTTTTTATTTTAAAGCATATATATTTGAAACGAAAAATTCTATAAAAAGGCAATCTTGGTGGTTGGACATAACAAATACTGCGTGTCTCTAGTCATATTATTTATCTTAAATACAGTGCAACCTCTTTCTAAAGGGTAATACCTAATTACAGACCCAAAGTGTCCCCTTTTAAAGAGAGGTGTCCTCTTCCGGAAGAGCTGATAATTAATTAAAAATGATAATTTTGTTGATGAAAACTGTCCTTTGTATAGAGGTATCCTCTAATGGAGGTTCTATTGTATTCATTAAATATTATTAAGTGGAAAATTAGGAAAGACAAACTTCGGGGTGACGCAGAAATTTATTTAAGGCAAAAACAAATTATGAAGGATAAAAAAAGCAATTAAAAATAATAAAATGATACTCTGTTAATACAAGTGCAAAATAATAAATACTTCGCTATAATATTTTACGATAACTACTAAAGAGAAAGGTCTGGCACCACTGGAGACCAGAACAAGAGCAAAGAAACCAAATAACTAATGGTTAGAGGAATTACTATGCCATCTAGAGGAACAAAAATAAACTAAACGTTGATTTAACTTGTTCCATGATATTTGGCTAACCCAATTTCTTGATAAATCAAGAAAAGCCAATGATTTATCAAGAAATTGGGTTGGCCAAATATCAGGGAACAGGTTAAATCAATGAATAGTTGATTTCTGTTCCACCAGATGGCGCTTTGCCTTTTGAAAAGCACAAGTGCTCCTGGTCAGGATATGCCTTTTTTATTTTTACATATATAGATATTAATAATAAAAAAGGCATTTCCTGACCACGAGCACATGTGCTTTTTAGATGGCAGAGTGCCATCTATTGGAAAAAAACAGCGCGAAACGCGTTCGTGGATGGCTTTTCTTGATAAATCAAGAAATTGGGTTGGCCAAATATCGCGGAGCAAGCTAAATAAACGTTTAGTTTATTTTTGCTCCACTAGATGGCGCTCTGCCATCTAAAAAGCACATGTGCTCGTGGTCAGGAAATGCCTTCTTTATTTTTAATAACAACTCCTGACCCACTTATCTTTTATTTTTTTCTATTGTTTTTCATATACCACTATGTACGATTAACATGGCGCCACTGCCACCGCAGCAGAGTTTGGTGGAGAATTGCCAGCGGGAAAACGTAAATCGCGTGTGAATGAACTAGAAGACACACAGTTGTTGTTATTGCCTATCCACCAATATGTATATATAACTGTGGTTACCTATTTACATATTGGTACTTTCTTCCTTTTCAAATTGAAAATTTATCAATATAATAAGAGATTGAGAGAAAAAGACATCTCCTGATTGTACAACAAAAAGATGCTGATGGCCCCTGTCAGAATATATATCAACTAATCATTGATTTTTGATTACTACAGAATAGGCCCAAACCCCTTTTTTTATTTGGCCAATTCTGGAATAATAAAAAATAAAATCAACGATTAGTTGGTATTTATTCTAATAGATGGCGCAAGCCTTTTTTCCCCTCTTAATTTATCCACCTGATACCAGTACAATTTCACTTTTGTACTATTTTTCACTTAGTAGGAATTGTTTCTTGAGCTGTAAATACATTGTGAATATAGAGAATATAGAAAAAATTCAAACAATGAACAATTCAATGTTCCCTAGTTACGGAGTCTGTAACAATTGAATCCAGGATTTTATTGGACTGGGTTCAAATCCCTGGTCAATAAATCAATTTTTTTGGAAGCCACTGAACTGGCGACAAGAAACTTGGAAGTTTGAATTTCCTCGTCAACTCATCAATCATTCTTCATATTTCTCATGGCTGAAGTGACGTCTTCTAACTCCTGATTTTTCTTTCTTACAAAAGACAGTAAGAAGAGCTGCAAATCAAAAGATTGGTTATGAAGGTGTCAACAGCATGATGGGACGTGAACAAGATTCATTCAAGAACATTGTTTTCCTCGTGGAATTATCAATTATTTTCCTGACGCCATATTTCTGGAGTGCTGTGAGATATCTTCTACCTCTTATTCAAATCCAAACTTACTGTTGACAAGTTGGAAGATCTGTTTAGATCCATGATAGAGAGATAAGATGATAACACCATGATAGAATTGAAACTATGTGATGTCAACCTAGAGAAAAGAACAAATGGATTGAGGAGGAGGGTCCCAAGAAGTTCATCATAATTCTATCACTCCACTCTACTAAAATTTAACAAATGAAGCAGTAATTAAAAATAACTATTCCCCAATAGCTTCAATATTATTTTGCCATATACAAGAAGATATTTATAATACCCTTTAACAGAACATATTTTCAATAGAAATAACCATTTCCATTCCCTCATGATGTCTTGAAAACATTGTCCAACATTGGCCATTGCCAACCTGGTCCACTGGCAAAAGGCCATTCATCAAGACATCGCAAAAGTCGAGTTATTTATTAAATGAATATTGTAGAATTTGAAGCCCACACAAAATGAATAACGCAGTCTGAAAGTATGAATCCTCAATAGCAAAACAATAGCAATGCAATAAAAATAACAATTTCCATCCCCCCATGATGTCTTGAGAACATTGTCCAACATTGATCATTGTCAGCCTGGTCAATTGGCAAAAGATCAGCCATCAAGACAATCATTAAAGTCGAATATCCAATAATATTGTACCATTTGAAGCTACAGAAAATGAATAACGCAGTGTAAAAGAAATATTATCAAAACAATAGCAATTCAATAGAAATAAGAATTTCCATCCCCCCATGATGTTTTGAAAACATTATCCAACATTGCCCATTGCCAACCTGGTCAACTGGCAAACGGCCATCCATCAAGACATCGCAAAAGTTGAATAATTAAATGAATATTTTACTATTCGAACTACAGAAATTGAACAACGCAGTTTAAAAGAAATAATTACTAATACCAAAACAATAGCAATGCAATAGAAATAACAATTTCCATCCCCCATGATGTCTTGAAAACATTATCCAACAGTGATCATTGCCAACCTGGTCAACTGGCAAAAGATCATCTATCAAGACATCGCTAAAGTCGAATATCCAATAATATTGTACCATTTGAAGCTACAGAAAATGAATAACGCAGTTTGAAAGAAAAAAATACTAATATCAAAACAATGCAATAGAAATGTCTTCTTATCAAAATGGTACATCAAACAACTCATTAAAGCAATATTTGATCACCAAATGGGAAGAATAATTCTGAATTAGCATTCTTTGAAATCGAAATTTTTATGATATGATCAACTCATTACCAAATAATCTAGCAGATTATACCATCAGTAATAGTTTCCACAGGGGGAATTCAGTTCTGAAATAGTTGCCAACACGTTCACCTGGAAAAATAATCTGGAACGAAAATGGAAGATTTGCGCACTTTAGAAGAAATCAAAGTTATTAAAGAAGACTTCACTTTTCAGCCAAAATACCATCAGAATGAAAGATGCTGAAACGAGTATTGAAAACTGCCAAGTTTCTTGATCTAATTATTATTTATTTATTTTTTTGGAGAAGAAATCATAAATGTGATTTCAACACAATCAACTACCTGCACTTCTAAAGTGTGATAGCAATTTTTTGAAACAGAAATCATTGAATTGGTTTCAACTTGCAAGTTTTCACTTGTATTTTGCTCTAATGTGCAATTATCAATTTTTGGAATAAGTCGAGAGAGACTTGATATTCATTTTTATGAATCTCCCATGTATTTTCATGGTGTTTAGAAATAAACGTCGTAGAAAATACAAATTTTTGGAAAGATCAAGATCTTGATTTTTTTTTTTACTTTCGCGCAACAAGTAAAAAGCAATTTATCTCCTGTATATTCATGAGGTTTGAAATATAACCTGATGGAATATACAAATTTTTGGAAACGTTTTTCAACTTATATTTATCATTGAAAAATAAAATATTTTTTAATGTTCCTGCTAAGATATTCAACAAGAATTTGAAAATGTTCCTGAAAAGATATTTCAACAAGAAACAATTTTTGGAAAAGTTCGGTCAAGAAAACGGCTGGAATAAATTTGGCTCTCAAATAGCTAAAAGGTTTTAAAATAACCAATTATATTTAATTTTTGGAAACTTCATCAATCTAAAGATATTTTTGAAAAACTCTTCCTGCGGAGTTATACATTCAACAAGAAATAATTTTTGAATAAAAAGTCAAGAATGATTTTGAATTATATATAATGTTTGTTTATTTATTTCAACACGCCAAACGCGATATCCTGGGTAGGGATAATTCCTTCCATTTACATTTTTAAACAGAAGCTGTTATAAACATAATATATATGCAAGAAAATAAATAAATAAATAAAAAAGCAACAATTGGATATATTAGGAACCTGATGTTTACAGGTTAGAAAGATAATCATAAATATATTTACAAAAATGGTTAAATCTGTGATAATTATCTCTAGTATTTACAAATTATTATTAGTTAGTGTTTATCTCTCTCTTTTTAACATTTATTAAAAACAAATGAAAATAATTTTTGGCAAACCTCTTTCTTTTATCTTATGAAGAAACTTGTAGTGAAAATATAGAAAAAATTTAACGCCATATTAAACAGTGGTTAAATTGAGAAAATTGCAAATACTTTATTTCTAATGCTTGGTTAAAACAGATATATAGAATGTATCAAAAATAGGCCAATTTCACAAATTAAAATTAAAATATTCATAAAATAATTGCTAAAATGTAAAAAAAAAAACGAAAAATTAATGATAAAAAATGACAATTTTTACTATTAAAGTGTAAAATGTTGTGCAAGTGCAAACCTGTATATAATAAAAATATAATTCACTGACAAAAAGATTAGTAAGTTACAAAAAATTATAGTTAAAGCCATTTAATTTTTTAAAATGTAATTTGAATATGAATTAAGGAATAGCGACAAAATAATATATGGTAGAAAATCGGTGAAAATGCATATTAATATTTTAAATTGTATAACTATTCGTTTTTATTATGTTTTTTTTTGTGTAGAGCGTGTTGGGGATCTTTTATGGTTCAGACGATGAAACAAATAATAATAGGTTTACTCACAGCTGAAGTGGTTTTAAAGAATTAGGCGATTTTACCTTTAAGAAAGTATTTAAAATTTATTATTTTCAAAGAGAGAGAGAGAGAAAAAAAAGACATTTAACAATAATTCTTACTAATTATATAAACAAAAATATCACAGTGTTGTCAGCCTAAAAGTATTTTAAGATCGTTGATTTATTATTTTAAAACATTTTCCTTCTTTTTTTTTCCAACAGAGCGCGCGCTAGAAGCTGACTTATAATTGAAAACATTCAATGAAGGAATTTATTTGAAGAAACTGAGAAATAGGGTGTGTATTGTTATAGTTTTCTTTTAAAGAGAGATACAAATAAAAGGAATTCAGCAATTTGTTATAGATAACCCCGATTTTCTTTTCTCCATCACACTTGTGGAACGAGTTTCCTTCCCTCAATGTTCTTGTTTTGATATAAATTCCAATCAACCAATAAATAACCCCACAGTTTGAAGATCCAAGACCTCCCACACTGAGTTAGCGGTCAAATTGTTTATATTATTTCAGAACCATCATAGAGAAATGGTTGCAAAAAAAAAAAAAACTATGTTGATTCAGGGGAACCGCCATTTTGTTTTCAAAATATTCGGCTGGTATTTTCTAGACAAGCGAGCCCGAATCTTTCATCAAATTCTTGAAATAAAAAAAAAAGTGAGTCAGCAGATTTTTTTTTTTTTACATTCATATTTTTTACTTTTTCTACTTTCCCTCTTTGGCTCGCGTCTTTTTTTCAGGAGCCATATTAATGTCTGGTGCTTTTTTTTTTCTATGTGAGATCTGGGTGTATACCTCTTCGTCTCTTCAATAGTAATGTAAAATCTATTAGATTTTATTATAATTATTTTTATTTTAAAGAATATATATGTGAAAAACGAAAAATTCTATAAAAAAGGCAATCTTGGTGGTAGGACATAACAACCCCACTGCGTGTCTATTCTCTAGTCATATTATTTATCCTAAATACAGTATAACCTCTTTCTAAAGGGTAATACCTAATTACAGACCCAAAGTGTCCTCTTTAAAGAGAGGTGTCCTCTTCCCGAAGAGCTGTTAATTAATTAAAAATGATAATTTTGTTGATGAAAACTGTCCTTTGTAGAGAGGTATCCTCTAATGGAGGTTCCACTGTATTCATTAAATATTGCCAGGTGGAAAATTAGGAAAGACAAACTTCGGGGTGACACAGCAATTTATTTAAGGCAAGAACAAACTATGAATGATAAACAAAAGATAAGCAATAAAAATAATAAAATGATACTCTGTTAATACAAGTGTAAAATAATAAATACTATTAATTATTTATACTATAATATTTTATACGAATAAAAATTAATGTTTTATATCGAAAAAAAAAGCTACCTGAGAGGTGAGACGTGAATATTTATATAACTAATTTACCTTCCATCAAAAATAAGATTAGATGGGACATGGATTGGTGAAAAGTTGTAGAGAATAAAATGTAGAAGGGAAATAGAGAACGGCATGAAGTAGAGGGAAACGGATTAGATGGGAAACTACGATAACTACTAAAGGGAAAGGTCTGGCACCACTGGAGACCAGAACAAGAGCAAAGAAACCAAATAACTAATGGTTAGGGAAATTACTATGCCCCATCTAGTGGAACAAAAATTAACTAAACGTTGATTTATCTTATTCCATGATATTTGGCTAACCCAATTTCTTGATAGATCAAGAAAAGTTAACCACGTACGCGTTTCGAGTTATCCACCTTGTTAAAAGTCGTAGCATAGAATATGTAAATATCTTTTTGAGTGTATAACTTGGAATGTAAATTTCTTTTAAATGAATTATTATTATGTCAAATATATTTTGAATGGATTATTATTATGTAAATTTCCCTTTTGTATATAACTGAGCAGTGTTGTTGAAATAGAGAGTTTCTTAGTAGAGCGAGAGCTTTACGTGTGTAGCCGCTGGTTTTTCTCTTCGTTATTTTCTTTCTCGCTTGATCATCCGAAGCAGTCCAAACAATATCAAGACTTTGGGTAAAAGTCTTACTTGTTAAGAGGAGGTTTCTTCAATCTGACCTATCGTACCTTAACATTTAGTGGCGTCCCCGGGTGGGCTGCGTGGGCTGGTCAAGTAGAGAAGACGGGAAGACCTGGAGGCGCTGTCTCCCGAGGAACAGAAGGCGGGAAGACCTGTAGGCGCTGTCTCCCGAGGAACAGAAGACGGGAAGACCTGGTAGCGCTGTCTCCCAAGCTAAAGAAGCTCAAGGGAAGAGAGGCTAAAGAAGCTCAAAGGCAAAGAAGCTAAAGAAGCTCAAGGTTTAAAGGAGCTCAAGAGGCCCTTTGTTAAAGGTTTAAAGGAGCCCAAGAAGCCCTTTGTTAAAGGTTTAAAGGAGCTCGGGAAGCCCTTTGTTAAAGGTTAAAAAGAGCTCAGTGAAGCTCAAGGTTTAAAAGAGCTCAAGAAGCCCTTTGTTAAAGGTTTAAAGGAGCTCGGGAAGCCCTTTTTAAAGGTTAAAAAGAGCTCAGTGAAGCTCAAGGTTTAAAGGAGCTCAAGAAGCCCTTTGTTAAAGGTTAAAAAGAGCTCAGTGAAGCTCAAGGTTTAAAGGAGCTCAAAAAGCCCTTTGTTAAAGGTTAAAAGGAGCTCAAAAGGCCCTTTGTTAAGGGTTAAAAAGAGCTCAGTGAAGCTCAAGGTTTAAAGGAGCTCAAGAAGCCCTTTGTTAAAGGTTGAAAAGAGCTCAGTGAAGCTCAAGGTTTAAAAGAGCTCAAGAAGCCCTTTGTTAAAGGTTTAAAGAAGCTCAAGAAGCCCTTTGTTAAAGGTTTAAAAGAGCTCAAAAAGCCCTTTGTTAAAGGTTAAAAGGAGCTCAAAAGGCCCTTTGTTAAAGGTTAAAAAGAGCTCAGTGAAGCTCAAGGTTTAAAGGAGCTCAAAGGCAAAGAAGTTGAAGAAGCTACAGGGTGAAAGGCTACCTACAAGGTAAAAAGGATACCTACAAGGTGAAAGGATAACTACAAGGTGAGATGGAGGAAGTTAGCAGAAGGCGTAGAAAGGCGATAAAAGGCGTTTTTACCGAGGTGGTAAATGATATGAATACAGAGTTAAGGGATCCTCTTATTGATAAAAGTGGCATATATGCCAAATTTGATAGATTAGAATCTCTCCATTTGGAGCTGGTGGCATTGAATGAACGATGCCAGGCAATTTTATTGGCCAAAGATGAGGCTACTGACGATGAAATTGATAAAGAATTTGAGGATTGTGAAGTCTACATCACGGAAAGATTTTATTTGAAGGCTAGAATTCTCGTATTGCGTGAGCAGGATAGGGATGCTCAGGTCAAGACTTCTCAAATTCCACCAGGGGCGTCTAGTGCCTCTCCGAATTCAGAGACCGATAATCAGAAAGTTATCAAACTTCAGACTATTTCTACGTCTCTATCGAAAAGCCCGGAAGAGTCCATGAAAAATGAAATTGAAGGCGTGGAAAAAGAGGATTCTGTAAAAACTGCTAGAGCTACGGATGTGAAGCCTGCTCTAGCTAAAGCTAGAATACTAAAGGAAGCTTGTTCAGCTCCCTCTATAATAGATATTGAATATGAGGACAAAAAAGGTGCTGTGAATGCTATTAAAGAAAAGGAATTGAACGCAGCAGTTGAAGGCGGTGAAGGGAAGGAAACAGAAGCGGCAGTTAAATGCAATAAAGTGAAGGATTCTGAGACTGCAGTTGATAGCTATGTAGGTGTGAAGGAAGCTGAGGCTAAAGACAAAGCAAATGAAGCGGAAGCAAAACCTGATAAAGTGAATCCTAAGGGCGACGGAGTAGGTGATTCTGAAGATGAGCCTAAGGGCGACGGAGTAAAGGATTCTAAAGATGAGCCTAAGGGCGACGGAGTAAGGGATTTTGAAGATGAGCCTAAGGGCGACGGAGTAAATGATGCTGAAGCAAGACCAACTGGAGATACGGAATCTAAAATAAAGAATAAGGGAGATCTACAAAGACTTAAGGGCAACCCAGGAGATTGGCTCTCAAGGTGGAGGCAATTTGGTAGAAATAATGCCAATGAAAAATATGAAGAGGCAAATTTAAAGGATAAGGAAGATTTTGAAGCGAAGCCTAAGGGCGACGGAGTAAAGGATTCTGGGGCTGTAATTAAAGATTATGAACCAGTGAGCAATTCTAGAGCAGTAGCTGAGGGTACTGATTCAAAGGTGGAAGAAGAAAAGCTAGATGTAGAACAAGGTACTGATTCAGCGGTGGAAGAAAAGATAGATGCAGAACAGGGTACTGATTCAAGGGTGGAAGAAAACCCAGATGCAGAACAAGGTACTGAATCAAGGATGGAGGAAGGGATTATTAATACAAAGGATTGGTTGAATGATGGGTTCATCGAAGGAGTTGATGAAATTCCACCTGAGGGAAAAGGATACTGGTTTCCTGATCGCCCTGTTTTTGGGTGTGAGTCCGAAACGACGCCTATACGGCCAGTATGCGACGGCGCTTCCTGTCGAGGACGCAGCGGACTATCCTTGAGGCGATATTTAAAAAAGATACCCAATCTACTGAGGAGAATCCCGGAAATAGGGATAAAACTTCGGAAAAATAAGTACGGAGTTTTGGCCGACGTGAGGAGATATTTCCAGGTGATGGCCATCAGGGAAAATGATTGGGACTACCTCCGATTTCTTTGGAAGAAGAAGATGGACGCTTATGGGGCAACCTCCGTGGTGTGTATGGAGAGGGTGCCGCAGTGTGCCGAGGAGAGGATGGTTTTCCTGGATGAGAGCCTGGGCTCCCTGCAACGGTGTCCCACCTGCCTGGATCCCCCCATCACGGTGGAACGGATTTTTTTCTTTTTACAAAAAAGAAAGGTGGGGGTATGTTAAAAGACGTAGCATAGAATATGTAAATATATTTTTGAGTGTATAACTTGGAATGTAAATTTCTTTTAAATGAATTATTATTATGTCAAATATATTTTGAATGGATTATTATTATGTAAATTTCCCTTTTGTATATAACTGAGCAGTGTTGTTGAAATAGAGAGTTTCTTAGTAGAGCGAGAGCTTTACGTGTGTAGCCGCTGGTTTTTGTCTTCGTTATTTTCTTTCTCGCTTGATCACCCGAAGCAGTCCAAACAATATCAAGACTTTGGGTAAAAGTCTTGCTTGTTAAGAGGAGGTTTCTTCAATCTGACCTATCGTACCTTAACACACCTGATACCAGTACAATTTCACTTTTGTACTTTTTTTCGCTTAGTAGGAATTGTTTCTTGAGCTGTAAATTCATTGTGAATATAGAGAATATATAAAAATGAATGTTTGTATGTTTGTCTGTATGTCCGGTATACAAATTCGCAGTAATTCACTAATTCAAACCAAAATTTCCATACATAGGTAAAAAAATACGGGGAAGACGATAGGCTATTTTAAATATATATATATAAATCAATTAACAACAACAACAAAAAACCTTTATTAAGACACTATTGTCTTACAAGGGGATTCCCTTAAAGGTTATATATGTACATGAGTGAGGAGGAAAAGCAATTTAGAGGGGAGGAGGAGCAATCAGCCGTTGTCTGTGGAGTTGAGCACCTCTTCTCTCATTTTATCAATCGCCTTGAAAAATTTAAAATATTTATAAACAAATGTTTTATCCAGCAGGAGAGCATTAAAGATTTTATATACATGTTGTTCATTGTAGTGAGCTAGCTCCGAAAATTCGCGAATTTCCAGTCTCTTTTCATGTAGGAATGGGCAATGGAATAGATAGTGGACCAAATTGTCTTGGATGCCAACATTGCAGAAGTAGCAATTTAAAGGGTCGCTGTTCCAAAATCCCGTGATATCCTCGCGGAAAAGTAGCCATAGAATCCTTTGACGGGCTATAAATCGTTTAATTTTCAAAGGGAGGTTTGATAGTAAGTAGTCCTCCGTCATAAAGGAGCTACTTAGAGATTGGTAATGAATAAAATGAGTTGAGCCTTGTATCTTAGCTCGGTCAAATTGGAGTAGCTGGTCCAACGTGGTTTGAATAATTCTAGGCATTTCTCCTCGCACAACCATATATTCTTCACAGTTCTTAAGAAAAGAAAAACCCCTAGAGTCAATGATGCTATTTAAGTTATGAATAAAGTTGTTTCCCGCTTTTCCCACAATTGAAACTTTCCAGAGCTGGGACAAGCAAACATAGGGTAATCTTGTCCTGTCCATTTTTAAAATCCGTATCCAGAACTTTAGAATCAATTTCGTAATGTTTAATTCAAGGGACATCCTTCCGGTTTCTGTTCGTAAGATGTAGCCCGGAGTATATTTGGGTAGGTCAAGAAATCGCCGTAGGAAAATATCCTGGATCTGGTTTACAACTACTATCTGATTTGTCGCCCACATGGGGGCCGAGTATAACAACGTGGATAAAACTATGGAGTCAAGTAATTTCATCACTGCTCCGAACGATTTGGTTCTTGACTTAGATAGTATTCTCCATACTGCGTTTGTAGCAACCAATGCTTTGCTTTTAAAGTGCTGCGCCACGTAAGCAGTTGTATTGTTGGTAGTTAAGGGGTAGCCAAGATATGTATATTTTGAAGATACTGTCAAGGGTTGTTGGCCCCAAAACCAAACGTCAGATCTGGCCAAGCGGCCTCCATTTCGAAACACTACGATTTTAGACTTGGATTGGTTCAGAGTTAAACCATTTTCCTCAAAATATCTTTTATTAGATTAATCTTTATTTGAAGATTTATCTTAGATTCACCAAAGAGGACTATATCATCCGCGAACAGGAGGAGGTGTATAGTTCCATGACCCGGTAAGTATAAACCTGGCAGGTCAGAATCATCCAATGTAGCAACCAGATCGTTAATGAAAATAATAAATAAATACGGTGAAAGAGGTTCACCCTGAAGAACACCTGATTGTATTTTGATGAATTCTGTAAAAGAGCCGTTCCATCTGACCGCTGCCATCATTTGAGCATAGTAGTTCTGTATGAGTTTGATAAATCGCCCACTTAAACCAACAAGCGCAAGCTTTCTCCATAATAGTAAATGTGGAACCGTATCAAACGCTTTTTTAAGATCAACAAAGAATGCGTAAAGTTTCCTTCTTTTGCGGTTTAATGTCATTTGGATTAGTGATGTAAGCGTGAAGATATGGTCTTGGCACGAGTAACCCCTTCTGAATCCTGCCTGGTTTTCCGCTATGAGTTTTCTATTCTTAATCCAATTACTTAGTCTATTTTTTAATATGGATGTAAAAGGTTTTGACACGTTGCTTATAAGCGCAATGCCCCTATAATTTGATGGTGCATTCGGATCACCATTTTTCAATATTGGATATATAAATCAATTATTAAAACTATATATTCAAATTATTCTACTTAGCTCACGAACAGCGCCCTCTATCAAAGATTAGATTAAATTATGCTGATGCAAACAAATAGATAATGCTAATAACAAACAATTATAAAAAAAACCTTATCTAAATATATATCACTCAGGTAAATATGCACACGGGTCAATCCCGGGTCACCCGTCTAGTAGAGAATATAGAAAAAATTCAAACAATGAACACTTAAATGATCCCTAGTTACGGAGTCTGTAACAATTAAATCCAGGATTTTATTCGACAGGGTTAAAATCCCTGGTCAATAAGTCAATTTTTTTTTTTGGAAGCCACCGAACTGGCGACAAGAAACTTGGAGGTTTGAACTTCCTCGTCAACTCTTCAATCATTCTACATATTTCTTAAGGCTGAAGTGACGTCTTCGAACTTCTGATTTTTCCTTCTTAAAGAAGACAGTAAGAAGAGCTGCAATCACAAGAATGGGCTATGAAGGTGTCAACAGCATGATGGGAAGTAAACAGGAGATTCATTCAAGAGAAAACTATTTTCCTCGTGGAAGAATCAATTATTTTCCTGACGCCATATTTCTGGAGTGCTATGAGATATCTTCTACCTCTTATTCAAATCCAAACTTACTGTTAAGAAGTTGGAAGATCTGTTTAGATCCATGATAACACCTTGATAGAATTGAAACTATGTGATGTCAACTAAGCGAAAAGAACAAATGGATTGAGGAGGAGGGTCCCAAGTAGTTCATCATAATTCTCATATTTATCACTCCACTCTACTAAAATTTAACAAATGAAGCAGTAATCAAGAAAATAACTATTCCCCAATAGCTTCAATATTATTTTGCCATATTCAAGAAGATATTTATAATACACTTTAACAGAACATATTTTCAATAGAAATAACCATTTCCATTCCCCCATAATGTCTTGAAAACATTATCCAACATTGGCCATTGCCAACCTGGTCCACTGGCAAAAGGCCATCCATCAAGACAATCACTAAAGTCAAATTATCCAATAATATTGTACAATTTGAAGCCCACACAGAATAAATACCGCAGCCTGAAAGTATATATCCTCAATATCAAGACAATATCAATTCAATAGAAATAACAATTTCCATCCCCCCATGATGTCTTGAAACAATTATCCAACATTGATCATTGTCAGCCTGGTCAACTGGCAAAAGATCATCTATCAAGTCATCGCAAAAGTCGAATAATCTATCCAATAATATCGTATAATATGAAGCCTCACAAAATGAATAACAACGCATTTTAAAAGAAATAATTACTATTATCAAAACAATAGCAATGCAATAGATATAACTTCCATTCATGATGTCTTGAAAACATTGTCCAACATTGATCATTGCCAACCTGGTCAACTGGCTAAAGGTCATTCATCAAGACATCCAAAAAGTCGAATTATCTATCCAATTGTACTATTTGAAGCTACAGAAAATAAGTAACGCAGTTTAAAAGAAATAATCCTTAATATCAAAGCAATAGAAATGCAATAGAAACGTCTTCTTATCAGAATGGCACATCAAACATATCATTAAAACAATATTTGATCACCAAATGGGAAGAATAATTCTGAATTATTGTTCTTTGAAATCGAAATTTTTATGATATGATCATTTCATTATCAAATAATCTAGCAGATTATACCATTAGTAACAGGCTCCACATGGGGAATTCAGTTGTGAAATAATTGCCAACACGTTCACCTGGAAAAACAATCTGGAACGAAAATGGAAGATTTGCGCTCTTTAGAAGAAATCAAAGTTATTAAAGAAGACTTCATTTTTCAGCCAAAATAACCATCAGAATGAAAGATGCCGAAACGAGGAATGAAAACTGCCAAGTTTCTTGATCTAATTATTATTTATTTATTATTTGGAGAAGTAATCATGTGGTTTCAACACAATCTCTACCTGCACTTGTAAAGTGTGATAGCAATTTTTTGAAACAGAAATCATTGAATTGGTTTCAACTTGCAAGTTTTCACTTGTATTTTGCTCTAATGTGCAATTATCAATTTTTGGAATAAGTCGAGAGACTTAATATTCATTTTTATGAATCTCCCATGTATTTTCATGGTGTTTAGAAGTAAACGTCGTAGAAAATACAAATTTTTGGAAAAATCAAGATCTTGATTTTTTTTACTTGCGCGCAACAAGTAAAAAGCAATATTATATCTCCTGTATATTCATGAGGTTTAAATTATAACCTGATGGAAATATACAAATTTTTGGAAACGTTTTTCAACTTATATTTTTTGTTGAAAAAAAAAGTGTAATGTTCCTGCTAAGATATTCAACAAGAATTTGAAAATGTTCCTGAAAAGAAATTTCAACAAGAAACAATTTTTGGAAAAGTTCGTCAAGAAAACGACTGAAATAATTTTAGCTCTCAAATTGGTAAAAGGTTTTAAAACAACCAATTATAATTAATTTTTGGAAACTTCATCCATCTGAAGATATTTGTGAATAACTCTTCCTGCGGAGATTTATATTCAACAAGAAATAATTTTTGAATAAAAAGTCAAAAATGATTTTGAATTATATTTAGTGTTTTTTTTTTTTTATTTATTTCAACACGCCAAACGCGATATCCCGAGGAGGGATAATTACTTCCATTTACATTTTTCAACAGAAGCAGTTATAGACAATATATATATACAAGAAAATAAATAGATTAAAAAAAAAAGAAACAATTGGATATAATAGGAACCTGATTCTTCCAGGTTAGAAAGATAATCATAAATATATTTACAAATATGGTTAAATCTGTGATAATTATCTCTAGTATTTACAAATTATTATAAGTTAGTGTTTATCTATCTCTCTCTCTCTTTAACATTTATAAAAAACAAATAAAAATAATTTTTGGCAAACCTCTTTCTTTTATCTTATGAAGCAACTTGTAGCGGAAATATAGGAAAAATTTAACGCCATATATATATTAAACAGTAGTTAACTTTACTTGAGAAATTCTCAAATGCTTTATTTCTAAAATTTTATTAAAGCAGATATATAAAATGTCTAAAAATAAGCCAATTTGTTGACTTTGCTTAGTATTATTAATGAAACTGATTCCAATAATTATTAATTAAACATTATATTTATTGATTAACAAGAAAGATAACAAAATATAAAAAGGAAACTTATATTGAAAACAAAGGAACTCTTTTTTTCTTGTTTTTAGCACCTATTTACCCGTGAGCTTAAACACACTCTGTGGTAACAAATAATTAAAATATGTACAACACACGCTCCCCTGTGTGTAAGCCCTAATCAGTAAGTCCAAGGCTATCTGCACATTTCTGTAGTTTGTCTTTAGGTATACTCTTCGTTAGTATATCCGCCTCCATGTCTTCACTTTTGGTGTATGCCAGCTTGATTCCTTTTTGAATTTCCTCTTTCACAAAATAATACTTTCGGTTTATGTGCTTTGTTCGTGAAGAAATTTTGTCAGATTGTATCCAGTTTATTGCCGCCTGGCTGTCACTTTTCAAGGTAATTGGGAAAGTTAAATTTTCACAAAGTTCTTCTAGTAATCCCTTTAACCATAATACTTCTGAAATGCCTTCACATATTGAAATAAGTTCTGCTTCACATGTAGACAAGGCTACTAAATTTTGCTTCTACTTCTCCAGTTTATTAAGTTGTCGCCAAGTTTGACTGTATAGCCTGAATAGGATTTTGCGTCTCGGGTTGTGCACCAGCTCGCATCAGTACTTATTGTGATATTGTTGTCTTTTGACTTATATGCCAAAATTTTATTTCTTGTTCCCTTCAGATATCTATAAATCCTTTTAACTCCAGTTAAGTGTATTTCTCTTGGATCATTACTATACTGTGATAAATTGCTGACGTTGAAGGATATGTCCGGTTGAGTACCCGTAGAAAGGTACATTAGTGATCCAATCATTTCCTGGTATACAGTTTTATCTACTGGCTTAGAGTCCAAATATTCATCCAAATTTTGATTTTGATCTCCAGGTGTCTGCACACTGTTGCATTCTTCCAGTCCAAATCTGTGAAGAATTGTATGAATATAATGAGTCTGAGATAGATAAAATCCATCTTCTTCCCTTTTTATTTCAATTCCAATAAATGGTTCGCTATCTTTCTTTTCTGTTAGAGTAACATATTTTTCTATTTCTGAGGCTAGGTTGTCATTAATTTCCTTACTAGTTCCAGCAATGATGAGATCATCTACATATAGACCCAGTATTGCATACTCTTCTCCTCTCTGGAGTTTATAGACACATGGATCACATTTGGTTCTAATCATTCCCAACTGGTATAAAATTTCATTGATCTTTTTGTTCCAACATTTTCCTGATTGTGGTAGACCATACAGGCTTTTTTCCAATTTACACACTTTGTTTTCTTCTCCTTTTTGTATAAAACCATCTGGTTGTCTCATGAATACTGTCTCTTTTAACTCACCATAGAGATAAGCCGTCTTCACATCATAAGTCTTTATGATTAAATTCTGTTGTGTTGCAAGAGCTACTATTGTTCGCAAGCTTTCCTTTTTGAGTACAGGTGAAAAAGATTCCTTATAGTCCACACCATATCTTTAATTGCATCCAACAGCAACCAGTCTGGCCTTTCGTTTATATATGCCGTCACTTGGTGTTTTCTTCGTACTGTAGACCCATTTACTATTGATGACTTTCATACCATTTTCCCTTGGTACTAGTGTCCATACTTTATGTTTCTCTATCTCACTGAGCTCATATTCCATTGCTTTGTGCCATTCATTTCTTTCTCCACTATCCATTGCTTCTTTAAAGTTCTCCGGAATAAAATGATCAATTTCCATAATTAAGTTTGCATTATTCCTATCCTTTATTCTTTGTGAGCGTCGAACTCCTTCTTCAATCAATTTCCTTTCTTGTTCTTCAAGTCTTGCTTTGTGCCGTTCTTCTAAGATGCTCTTTGTTTCTCCTTTCTTTCTTCCTCCTTTTACACATCTTTCCTGTATCGGTTCAGTTTGTGATGAGTCATTTTCACAGTCACCACCTAGTTTTACTGAAGTATCCTCCTGAGACTTCATTTTACTCTCTGTGACAGGATTGTCTTCTTTCAAGATAAGAAAGTCTTCAACTATTTCTTCACAATTTCTTTATAGGTCAAATTATCACAATTAGTATCTTCCTGAATATCATTTGCATAATCAATTCCTCTCTTATCTTCACTAAATTTTACTGATCTGACTTCATGGATTCTCTTTGTCATTATATCATATATTCTGTAGGCTTTTCTTTTAATGGAATAACCAATAAATATTCCCTTTCTACCCTTTGGTGAAAACTTGTTTCTTCTTGGTTTGCTCTCAAGCCAATGTGTCAAACATCCAAATATTCGAATGTGTTTGACCGATGGTTTCCTGCCATTCCATCTCTGCATAGGTGTATTTTGCTTGATAGACCTGTGGGGTGTACAATTCTTAATGTATGCAGCTGTAGCAATTGCCTCTGCCCAAAACATCATGGGTAATTTTGAGTCAATTAGTAAGTGTTAGGATTTTATAAGTTGTTTTTTCCTAGATTAGTTTATTTATATTTTGACCAGATGACTGGACGATTTTACATGTATATAAATTGGTTTTTAATGATGTAAATTAGTTAGTCATGAAAGGAAATTAAAAGTGTTGATTTTCTTAGTGGTGTTTGAGTTTACTCTGCTCGATTGGTAGACTAGGAAAGAATTGGTTCCTAACAGGTTATGGGCCCAGCAGAACGCTTCCACTGCGCCGTAGAAAGAATTTAGAGCTGAAGAAAGAAAATTTGAAGTTTATGTTAAGCTAAAGAAGAAACAGCTGAAGAAAAAGCTAAAAGGGAAAGCCAAGAAGAAAAGTTTATGCTAGACTGAAGAAGATAAAGCTAACTAAGATAGAGAAAAGAATTTGATTATAAGAAATTTGAGTGATTTAAAGACTGAACTTTGTGCAACGAAGAAGAAGAAGAAAAGCTTTGAGTTATAATTTTTTTTGTCAGATTTGCATAACTGGAAATATCGATGGCTGACGAGTTCAGAATACCTAAACTTGATGGTAATAATTATTATTCCTGGGCTATAAGAACTAAATCTATTTTGATCCAGAAGGATATATGGGATGCGATTGAGCCTGGATTTCCTAGGGAAACTACAGAAAAACAGAAGCGGAAAGATAGCTTGGCATTATCCGTCATATTATTAGCAGTTGAAGATTCATTCCTAGATGATATCGGTGATTGCAAGCGAGCGATTGATGCTTGGCAGATACTGGAGGATATCCACACAAAATATGGCTTGCTGCACATATTACAGTTACTGAGAGAATTTTTCAATATTGTCAAAAGAAATGACGAAGACATGAAGAAATATTTTGCGAGAATAATGGAATGTCATAGAAAATTGGCAAAGTGTCACCATGGATTTGAGGATGGCGAATTGGCGTTGATTATGCTATTGGGACTACCAAAGAGTTACGAGCCGCTGATTCTCAGTTTAGAACAGCAAGAAGAGAAGCTATCAACTAGTATGATAAAATCCAAGTTACTTTTAGAAGAAAAAAGACAGAAACAGCGTCAAATTCCTCAAGAAGATCCTAATTGCGCTTTTGCGGTAAGAAGAAAAGAGGATACATGCAAATCACCATGTCAAGAGCGAAAAATATTTGAATATGATCAACCAAGGAATTATCATAATACGTGGACGGAAAGGAAAAGGGAAAACTATAATTATTCCAGGCAGATAAGATGTTTCAATTGTGGCAAATTGGGACACATAGCTAGGAATTGCAGGAAAAGGGAAAACTATAATTATTCCAGGCAGATAAGATGTTTCAGTTGTGGCAGATTAGGGCACATAGCTAGGAATTGCAGATTTGCCAACTCCTCAAGGAGAATTAGCGAAGGTATGCTGAAACAAGGTACGCTAGACCTGAATCATAAGGTCCTATTTGCGAACGGCTTTGAAAACAATAATTCGCGGAATATCTGGTTTCTGGACAGTGGAGCTACTGAACATATGACGTCGAACAGACTGAAATTGACGAACACAAAAAGTATTTCAACTTCAGTAGAAATGGCTAACAATGAGAAAATAAAAGTATCAGAGATGGGTGATGTAACGGTCAAACTCGGTCACGAATATAGAGGTGAAACCTTGTTCTTGGAAAACGTTTTATACGTTCCTGAGTTAGACGGAAATATTTTGTCTGTTGGAAGGATTGAGGAAAGAGGAAACAAAGTATTATTCCATAATGGCAAGGCCTCTGTTTTTGGAAGTGATGGCAGGTTAATTTTGAAATCTAATAGAAGAGGAAGAATCTATACAGTGGAAGAACTAAAGAAGGAAGATGAAGGGGAATACCAAAATGAAGCTGCGATCCCAAGAGGATATTCAGGGGCTGATGGGGAAACAATATCGGTAGAGAAAGATCTGAATAACTTAGAACGAAGAGAGGATGGAGAGCAGGCCTATGAAGACGAAGCACTGAGGAGAGAAGACGAAGGCCAGAATGAAACAATAATCCCAAGAAGATCTTCAAGAATTGCGGCTAGGCAGAAGGAGTATTGTAGATCAGCCTTCCACCGTGGGATAGTTGAACATAAGAGCCATCAAGATGAAATGCCGTCATCATACGAGGAGGCGCTTAATATGCCCAAAGCACAAAATCGGCTGAGGTCTATAGAATGTGAAATGGCATCACTTCGGGAACACAGAGTATGGGATGTTGACTTGCCGGGTGGTGTTAAACGAAGACCTAACCAGGATCTTGACCACTCTAGGCCTCCGATGAGGGTATGAAAACAACTTTAAAATGGGGGGGCATTGTTAGGATTTTATAAGTTGTTTTTTCCTAGATTAGTTTATTTATATTTTGACCAGATGACTGGACGATTTTACATGTATATAAATTGGTTTTTAATGATGTAAATTAGTTAGTCATGAAAGGAAATTAAAAGTGTTGATTTTCTTAGTGGTGTTTGAGTTTACTCTGATCGATTGGTAGACTAGGAAAGAATTGGTTCCTAACAGTAAGGTTCTCGCTGTATCTATAAGAGTCCTATTCACTCTCTCTGCGGCTCCATTACTTTGTGGTGAGTATGTGGTGGTAAGTTGGTGATGGATCCCACTTCTCTTGAAAAGTCCTTCAAATCTAGAGTTACAAAATTCAGTTCCATTGTCCGTTCTTACATCTTTTATTCTAAGACTTAATTCGTTTTCAGCTCTTGCTTTAAATTCTTCAAATCTTTCAAAAGTCTCATCTTTAGATCTCAGGAAATATAAAAAGATTCTTCTACTGTAATCATCTACTATAACAAGGAAATACTTAGATCCTCCTAAAGATTGACATGGCATTGGTCCACATAAATCCATATGAATCAACTGCAGGGGCTTAACTGTATAATTATCTGTAATATTATATGGCTTCTGCACCAGTTTTCCCATTATGCATGCTTCGCACTCTGGTAACCTTTCAAATTTTAGATCCAATCCTCTTACAATATGTCCTTGAATCATTTTTTTCATGTATTCTTCATTTATATGGTTTAATCTCTTATGTCATAAACTTATATTGCTATTTTTATTTGATAAATGTGTATTTATAACCATGACATTTTCATTTTTTACTATTGGTACATTTCTTTGTTTTGTTTCCATCATAAACATTCTATCTTTAATATATGCTTCAGCAACTAAATCATTCCCTTCATTATACATTTTTGCTCCATCCTTATTGAAAATAACTGAATTTCCCTTGTTGACTAATTCGTATACTGACAAGAAATTATTCCTTAAACTTGGTACATGTAAGATATCTTTGATGCGAATATTTTCTTGGCCTTCACTTGTGCATGTAGTAAGTCTCATATCTCCTTTGGCTATGGCTTGGGTAGTTTTGCCCTTTTCAGCTAGGTTGATTTCACTTTCATAATCTACCACATTTTCCATCAAAGTTAGGTTTGGGGTTAGATGTGCGGTGCATCCTGAATCTATACACCATATTTGTCTATCATTTCTCTCATCTGTGGAATCTTCAAATTCTTTTACATATGTTTCAAATGCTTGCTCATTAATTCCACTTTTCATAGTATCCACTAGGTTATTTGAATGTTCCCTACTGTATTTGTGATTTCTATCACCAGGAGTCCATTTCTTTTGGTATCCTTGTTTCTGTTTATCTCGAAACCAGCAATCATTAGCTAGATGTCCCTTTTTATTACAAACAAAACATCTTTTTGGCTGAGATTGTTGAACTTTTCTATCTTTAATTCTGTATGCTTGTTCATGCCCATTCTTAAACGATTGATTTAATCTCATATTTCTTCTTGACTCCTCTTCTCTTAGAGTTTGTTGAATCTCTTCAATTGTTGCCTCTCTTTTTGATCGTAAGACAATAGCAATATTTTCATACCTTGGATGTATGCTTCTGACAATATGAAATGAAAGTTCTCTTGAGGAAAATTGATGCCCTAATGATGAACTTCTAGCAGCAATATTTTTTGCCCTTGTTATATTATCATCTACAGTTTCATTATCTTTCTTTCTAATGTTCTTTAATTCTAAGCCTATATCAATAATTTTATCTTCCAAATTGCCTGTGTATGTTTTTCTCAGTGAGTCCCATACTTTCTTAGCATTTGTTTCTCCTATGAACATTCCAGCTTGTTCATTTGTCAACGTAGTGATGATTATCCCAAAAGCTTCATCATTTTTATCACTCCAAATCTCCCAAGAACTTTTGTCTTCCATATCAGGTTCTGGATCTGAAATTACACATTTAAATAATTTTCTTCCTCTCAGAACTGCGCCGATTTTCAACGCCCATATTTGATAATTATTTCCTGTTAATGGTTCAATTTTTGTTTGGGATAAAACATTATATTCAGCCATTTTCGTCTTTTGAGCTAATATAAACAAACCAATATATAATTTAAAACAAATATATATTTTAAATTTATTTAAATATTGGGTAGCTTTTAAACATGCAATATATAGATATAATTTAACTTAATCTATATAAATACCTTTAATCTTCTTATAAGTGCTTCAGTTTACCGATCAGAATAAACTTCTTGCTTAATCTTCAGATTAAATATTTTCGTTTTTGAGCTTTATATCAATAAACCACGCTCTGCTACCAATTGTTGACTTTGCTTAGTATTATTAATGAAACTGATTCCAATAATTATTAATTAAACATTATATTTATTGATTAACAAGAAAGATAACAAAATATAAAAAGGAAACTTATATTGAAAACAAAGGAACTCTTTTTTTCTTGTTTTTTAGCGCCTATTTACCCGTGAGCTTACACACACTCTGTGGTAACAAATAATTAAAATATGTACAACACAATTTCAGAAATTAAAATTAAAATATTCATAAAATAATTGCTAAAGTGTAAAAATAAAAATAAATAACGAAAAATATCGATTAAAAATGAAATATTTTGGTATTAAAGTGTAAAATGTTGTTATATTAAAATGAAAAACGTTTTCTTAAAACCTGTTTATAATAGAAATATAATTTCAATCACAAAAAGATTAAGTAAGTTATGAAAAATATAGTTATAAAAGCCATTTAATTTTTTAAAATGTAATTTGAATACGAATTAAGGAATAGCGACAAAAATATATTGTAGGAAATCGGTTGACTATCCTATAAAAAATGTAAATTAATATTTTAAATTGTTTATCTATTCGTTTTTATTATGTTTTTTTTGTGTAGAAGCTAGAAGCTGAGACATAATTTAAAACATTAAATTTACCCGTGAGCTTACACACACTCTGTGGTAACAAATAATTAAAATATGTACAACACAATTTCAGAAATTAAAATTAAAATATTCATAAAATAATTGCTAAAGTGTAAAAATAAAAATAAATAACGAAAAATATCGATTAAAAATGAAATATTTTGGTATTAAAGTGTAAAATGTTGTTATATTAAAATGAAAAACGTTTTCTTAAAACCTGTTTATAATAGAAATATAATTTCAATCACAAAAAGATTAAGTAAGTTATGAAAAATATAGTTATAAAAGCCATTTAATTTTTTAAAATGTAATTTGAATACGAATTAAGGAATAGCGACAAAAATATATTGTAGGAAATCGGTTGACTATCCTATAAAAAATGTAAATTAATATTTTAAATTGTTTATCTATTCGTTTTTATTATGTTTTTTTTGTGTAGAAGCTAGAAGCTGAGACATAATTTAAAACATTAAATGAAGGAATTTATTGAAGAAACTGAGCAATACTGTATGTATTGTTATAGTTTTCTTTTGGATAAATAGAAGGAATTCGGTAATTTGTTTTAGATAACCTCGATTTTTTCCCCCATCACACTTGTGGAATGAGTCCCCTCCCCCCAATGTTCTTGTTTTGATATAAATTCCAATCAGCCAATAAATAACCCCACAGTTTGAAGATCCAAGACCTCCCACACTGAGTCAGCGGTCAAATTGTTTATATTCTTTCAAAGGCGTCACAGAGAAATGTCTGCAAAAAAAAAAAGATGTTGATTCAGGAGAACCGCCATTTTGTTTTCAAAAGATTTGGCTGGTATTTTATAGACCAGCAAGCCCGAATCTTTCATGAAATTCTTGAAATTAAAAAAAAAAGTGAGTCAGCAGATTTTTTTTTTTTACATTCATATATATATATATGTAATATTGTTGCAAATGCGATGTATGGATGAACTGGCAGTCGTGTACGTGAGGCGAGTGTTGATGTTCTTCCCACACGCGGACAATAAGAAGCAGTGGCAGGGCTAGATGTTAGCACCGAGAGTGATCAGGTACAGCCCACGGGACAGAGGTAGAGGCCATGACACAAACTTGGATGCTTATCACCGAGACATGGAGGGAGAGACTGTGTGAGACAGAAGCCGTATGTCGATGGCTACACCCTAGAACCATCTGCTGCTGACCCCCAGCCAAAATCTGTCCTGTTTTCGTCTACAAAAAGTCCCTGGGGGCCGGTCCCACATGGGCGTTGGCATTTTCCTCCCCTCTGTCCCTGCCACCAGCTGACCGAGCATTCTTTGGATCTTTATTTTGACGTCAACATTTTTGGTGTTACATACAAATAGAGGTTTACTAGAATTATCAATAAAGATATAGCATATATACAAAATATGGGGGTGGCAGCAAACAGAAACGGTGTACCTTCCAAAAGAAGGGCAGGATCTCTTTTAAGGTATCGACTCTAACTAATTAAAAGATATGTAATATGTACTAAAAGTGTCATACAGTTTAAAATATACGATATATATATATTTTTTCTATTTGCCCCCTTTGGCCCGCACTTTTTATCGGGAGCCATATTGATGTCTGGTACTTTTTTTCTATGTTAGATCTGGGTGTATACCTCTTCTTTTCTTCAAGTGTTATGTAAAATCTATTATATTTTATTTTATTTTTATTTTAAATCATATAAGCAATGAGGGAAGTTTACAGAGTAGTAAAATATAAAAAATAAATAAAATTATACGCTGTTAATACAAGTGTAAAATAATATATGCTTGTGTGTGTGTGTGTGCGTAAATAATAAATAATTCGCTATAATATTTTATACGAATGAAAATTAATGTTTTTTTTTTAATCAAATAAAAAGCTGCCTGAGAGGTGAGACGTCAATATTTGTGTAACTAAATTACCTTCCAACAAAAAGAGGATTAGATGGGACATGGATTGATGAAAAGTTGTAGAGAATAAAATATAGAAGGGAAATAGAACGGCATGAAGTAGAGGGAAACGGTTTAGATGGGAAACTACCATTACTACTAAAGAGAAAGGTCTGGCACCACTGGAGACCAGAACAAGAGCAAAGAAACCAAATAACTAATGGTAAGGGGAATTAATATGCCATCTAGTGGAACAAAAATACCTAAACATTGATTTAACTTGTTCCATGATATTTGGCTAATCCAATTTCTTGATAGATCAAGAATTTAACCACTTACGCGTTTCGAGTTATCCACCTGATACCAGAGGTGTGGTCTGGGTTGCTATTTTAATCTAATTGAATTATATATTCAAAGATTAACAGGATGAAATTTAAACCCGAAGTATTGTCTTTTAAATGGAGCTTTTTGAGCATAACTTCTAAAAAAAGCATAAGTATTTGAATATGGAGTTTGCAATTTTATCTCAATGGCGTTCATGACCATAGGGGACTTCGATGGGTTAAATTTTATTTTATCTATTCATTATTTTTATTACGGTGTAAAATTGTGTGTATTTATCACACATAAAGGCGTGCTCTATCAATTAAAAATATTGTACTTCAACATTTTCTATGTAATATAATGCAGTATTATAGAACCACCTGATACCAGTGCAATTTCACTTTTGTACTATTTTTCACTTGGTAGGAAATGTTCTTTTGAGCTGTAAATCATTGTGAATATAGAGAATATAGAAAAATTCAAACAATGAACACATTAATGTTCCTTAGTTACGGAGTCTGTAACAATTAAATCCAGGATTTTTTTGGACTGGGTTCAAATCCCTGGTCAATAAGAGAATATTTTTGGAAGCCACCGAATTGGCGACAAGAAACTTGGAAGTTTGAACTTCCTCGTCAACTCATCAATCATTCTACATATTTCTTAAGGCTGAAGTGACGTCTTCTAACTTCTGATTTTTCTTTCTTACAGAAGACAGTAAGAAGAGCTGCAATCACAAGATTGGGTTATTTAGGTGTCAACAGCATGATGAGAAGTGAACAGGATTCATTCAAGAAAACTGTTTTCCTCGTGGAATTATTAATCATTTTCCTGATGCTATATTTCTGGAATACTGTGAGATATCTTCTACCTCCTATTCAAATCCAAACTTACTGTTGACAAGATGGAAGATCTGTTTAGATCCATTATAACACCATGATAGAATTGAAACTATGTGATGTCAACTAAGCGAAAAGAACAAATGGATTGAGGAGGAGGGTCCCAAGTAGTTCATCATAATTCTCATATTTATCACTCCACTCTACTAAAATTTAACAAATGAAGCAGTAATCAAGAAAATAACTATTCCCCAATAGCTTCAATATTATTTTGCCATATTCAAGAAGATATTTATAATACCCTTCAGAACATATTTTCAATAGAAATAACCATTTCCATTCCCTCATGATGTCTTGAAAACATTATCCAACATTGGCCATTGCCAACCTGGTCCACTGGCAAAAGGCCATCCATCAAGACATCGCTGTAGTCGAATTATCTATCCAATAATATTGTACTATTTGAAGCTACAGAAAATAAATACCGCAGTTTAGAAGAAATATTATCAAAACATTAGCAATTCAATAGAAATAACCATTTTCCTTCCCACATGGTGTCTTGAAAACATTGTCCAACATTGACCATTGCCAACCTGGTCAATTGGCAAAAGGTCATCCATCAAGACATCCCAAAATTCGAATTATCCAATAATATTGTAATATTTGAAGCCACACAGAATAAATAACAACGAATTTTAAAAGAAATAATTACTATTATCAAATCACTAGCAATGCAATAGAAATAACTTCCATCCATGATGTCTTGAAAACATTATCCAACATTGATCTTTGTCAGCCTGGTCAACTGTCAAAAGATCAACCATCAAGTCATCGCAAAAAGTCATACAATTTGAAGCTACACAAATTAAATAACGCAGTTTAAAAGAAATATTCCTCAATATTAAAACAATAGCAATGCAATAGAAATAACAACTTCCACCCATGATGTCTTGAAAACATTATTCAACATTGATCATTACCAACTTGGTCAACTGGTAAAAGATCATCCATCAAGACATCCCTAAAGTCATATTATCTATCAAATGAATACTGTACAATTTGAAGCAACACAAAATGAATAATAACGCAGTTTAAAAGAAATATTATCAAAACAATAGCAATGCAATAGAAATGTCTTCTTAACAAAATGGTACATCAAACATCTCATTAAAACAATATGTGATCATCAAATGGGAAGAATAATTCTGAATTAGCGTTCTTTGAAATCGAAAATGTTATGATACGATCAACTCATTATCAAATAATCGAGCAGATTATACCAATAGTGATATGCTCCACAGGAGGAATTCAGTTCTGAAATAGTTTCCCTCACGTTTGTCTGGAAAAAGAATCTGGAACGAAAATGGAAGATTTGCGCTCTTTAGAAGAAATCAAAGTTATTGGAGAAGTCTTCACTTTTCAACCAAAATAACCATCAGAATGAAAGATGCCGAAACGAGGAATGAAAACGGCCATGTTTCTTGATCTAAATATTATTTATTTTTTGGAAAAGAAATCATGTGATTTCAACACAATCATCTACCTGCACTTCTAAAGTGCGATGGCAATTTTTTGAAACAGAAATCATTGAATTGGTTTCAACTTGCAAGTTTTTTCTTGTATTTTGCTCTAATGTGCAATTATCAATTTTTGGAATAAGTCGAGAGAGACTTGATATTCATTTTTATGAATCTCCCATGTATTTTCATGGTGTTTAGAAATAAACGTCGTAGAAAATACAAATTTTTGGAAAGATCAAGATCTTGATTTTTTTTACTTGAACGCAACAAGTAAATAGCAATTTATCGCCTGTATATTCATGAGGTTTGAAATATAACGTGGCGGAATATACAAATTTTTGGAAACGTTTTTCAAACGTTTGAACGTTTGAAAAAAAAAATATATTTTAATGTTCCTGCTAAGATATTCAACAAGAATTTGAAAATGTTCCTGAAAAGAGTTTTCAACAAGAAACAATTTTTGGAAAAGTTCATCAAGAAAACGACTGAAATAATTTTAGCTCTCAAATAGCTAAAAGGTTTTAAAACAACCAATTATATTTAATTTTTGGAAACTTCATCCATCTGAAGATATTTTTGAAAAACTCTTCCTGCGGAGTTATATATTCAACAAGAAATAATTTTTGAATAAAAAGTCAAGAATGATTTTGAATTATATATAATGTGTGTTTTTTATTAATTTCAACACGCAAAACGCGATATCCCGGCTAGGGATAATTCCTTCCATTTACATTTTTCAACAGAAGCAGTTATAAACATGTTATATATATACAAAAAATAAATAAAAAAAGAAACAATTGGATATATTAGGAACCTGATCTTTAGAGGTTAGAAAGATAATCCCTATATATATAAAAGTCAGTGTATGTATGTATGTGGGTATCTATGTCGGCTATACACGTCCACAATACGTAACTAATCTGATTGAAATTTTAACAGTATATAGAGTAGAATCTGGAAAAACTTATAATGAAAGTTTCAGGTCTCTATCCGGAATATTCTTCGAGTTATTTGCAAATTGCGTTGCAAATTTGCCTTTTCGCTCGCAAGCAGCGCCTCTAGCGGTGAAGATGGGAGGTAATATCAGCTGACCTAATGTACATGTAAAACGTGTTTTGACGGGACATAGAGAAAAATCTGGAAAATATATTTATCGGATTTTTAGCCAATAAAATATAAAATTGACAGGTTCTGGGCAAAAACAGTTGTTTTTTTAGTCAGAAAATGATGATGACAATATTGCTGTATTATGTTTGATTATCAGATACAAAATTATATCGGGAAAAATATCAAAAAGCAGAGATCACGGGTGAAACCAGTTCATTTTTGTACGCAGGAACAAAATTCTAACAGAAAAACATTCATTCGAGCAGAAAACAAAAGCCAGAATATCTTTCTATAAAAATAACGCTTCCCAGACACAAAGTTTGGAGCGGGACGTTTCACAAGAGTGACATCCACGGCGCCAATTTATAATTGTAAGGAATAATATTTGAAAATCAAAATAATATAATTTTCAAATATCGTTGTGAAAATTTACTTTTTTTTTATATATTTTAAAAACACACAAAGTTTGGAGCGGGACGTTTCACAAAAGTGACATCCACGGCGCCAATTTATAATTGTAACGAATAGTATTTGAATAAAAACATTTAATCGGGTAAAACCTGGGCGTTGCCCAGGTCATTTGGCTAGTCATAAATATATTTACAAAAATGGTTAAATCTGTTATAATTATCTCTAGTATTTACAAATTATTATGAGTTAGTGTTTATCTCTCTCTCTCTCTCTCTTTTTTTACATTTATAAAAAAAAATAAAATAATTTTTGGCAAACCTCTTTCTTTTATGTTATGAAGCATCTTGTGTAGTGGAAATATAGAAAAAATTTAACGCCATATATATTAAACAGTATTTAACTTTACTTGAGAAATTCTTAAATTCTTTATTTTTAATGCTTAATTAAAACAGATATATAAAATGTCTAAAAAATAGGCCAATTTCACAAATTCAAATTAAAATATTCATAAAATAATTGCTAAAGTGTAAAAAAAAAAGAATAACGAAAAATATCGATTAAAAATGAAATATTTTGTTATTAAAGTGTAAAATGTTGTTATATTAAAAAGAAAAACGTTTTCTTCAAACCTGTATATAATAGAAATATAATTTCAATCGAAAAAATATTAAGAAAGTTATGAAAAATATAGTTATAAAAGCCATTTATTTTTTAAAATGTAATTTGTATACGAATTAAGAAATAGCGACAAAATAATATATGGTAGAAAATCGGTTGACTATCCTTTAAAAAATGCAAATTAATATTTTAAATTGTATAACTATTCGTTTTTATTATGTTTTTTTTTTGTGTGTGTGTGTAGAAGCTAGAAGCTGAGATATAATTTAAAATATTAAATGAAGCAATTTAATTGAAGAAACTGAGAAATAGTGTGTGTATTGTTATAGTTTTCTTTTAGAAAAATAGAAGGAATTCGGTAATTTGTTTTAGGTAACCCCGCGATTTTTTCTCCATTACACTTGTGGAACGAGTTTCCTCCCCCAATGTTCTTGTTTTGATATAAATTCCAATCAACCAATAAATAACCCCACAGTTTGAAGATCCAAGACCTCCCACACTGAGTCAGCGGTCAAATTGTTTATATTCTTTCAAAATCGTCACAGAGAAATGGCTGCAAAAAAAAAAAACGATGTTGATTCAGGAGAACCGCCATTTTGTTTTCAAAATATTCGGCTGGTATTTTCTAGAGCAGAGAGCTCGAATCTTTCATCAAATTCTTGAAAAAAAAAAAGTGAGTCAGCAGATTTTTTTTACATTCATATTTTTCTTTCTTTTTTTTTCTACTTGCCCCCTTTGGCTCGCGTTTTTTTTTCGGGAGCCATATTGATGTCTGGTGCATTTTTTTCTATGTGAGATCTGGGTATATACCTCTTCTTCTTTTCAAAAGTTGTTTTTTTTTTCAGTTTAAAACATATATATATTAAACGAAAAATTATATAAAAAGGCAATCTTGGTGGTAGGACATAACAACCCTAATGCGAGTCTCTAGTCATATTATATATCTTAAATACAATAGAATCTCTTTCTAAAGGGTAATACCTAATTACAGACCCAAAGTGTCCCCTTTTAAAGAGAGGTGTCTTCTTCCCGAAGAGATGATAATTAATTAAAAATGATAATTTTGTTGATGAAAACTGTCCTTTGTAGAGAGGTATCCTCTAATGGAGGTTCCACTGTATTCATTAAATATTGCCACGTGGAAAATTAGGGAAGACAAATTTCAGGATTAGACAGCAATTTATTTGAGGCAAGAACAAACTAAGAATGATAAATAAAAGATAAGGAATGAGGGAAGTTTACAGAGTAGTAAAAATTATTTTAAAAATAATAATAAAATGATACTCTGTTAATACAAGTGTAAAATAATAAATACTTCGCTATAATAATTTATATGAATAAAAATTAATGTTTGTTATCAAATTAAAAAGCTGCCTGAGAGGTGAGACGTCAATATTTGTGTAACTAAATTACCTTCCATCAAAAAGAAAATTAGATGGGACATGGATTGATGAAAAGTTGTAGAGAATGAAATGTAGAAGGGAAATAGAACGGCATGAAGTAGAGGGAAATGGATTAGATGGGAAACTACGATAACTTCTAAAGAGAAAGGTCTGGTACCACAGGAGATCAGGACAAGAGCAAAGAAACCAAATAAATAATGGTTAGGGGAATTACTATGCCATTAGTGGAACAAAAATCAACTAAACGTTGATTTAACTTGTTCCATGATATTTGGCTAACCCAATTTCTTGATATATTAAGAATAGTTAACCACGTACGCGTTTCGAGTTATCCACCTGATGCCAGTACAATATCACTTTTGTACTATTTTTCACTTAGTAGGAATTGTTTCTTGAGCTGTAAATTCATTGTGAATATAGAGAATATAGAAAAAATTCAAACAATGGACACTTCAATGTTCCCTAGTTACGAAGTCTGTAACAATTAAATCCAGGATTTTATTGGACTGGGTTCAAATCCCTGGTCAATAAGAAAATTTTTTGGAAGCCACCGAATTAGCGGCAAGAAACTTGGAAGTTTGAACTTCCTCGTCAACTCATCAATTATTCTACATATTTCTTAAGGCTGAAGTGACGTCTTATAAATTCTGATTTTTCTTTGTTACAGAAGACAGTAGGAAGAGCTGCAATCACAAGATTGGGTTATGAAGGTGTCAACAACATGATGGGAAGGTGAACAGATTCAATTCAAGAAAACTGTTTTCCTCGTGGAATTATCAATTATTTTCCTGATGCCATATTTCTGGAGTGCTACGAGATATCTTCTACCTCCTATTCAAATCAAAACTTACTGTTGACAAGTTGGAAGATCTGTTTAGATCCATGATAACACCATGATATAATTGAAACTCTGTGATGTCAACCTAGCGAAAAGAACAAATGGACTGAGGAGGAGGGTCCCAAGAAGTTCATCATAATTCTCATGTCTATCACTCCACCTATGTTATTCAAAATTCAACTAAAATTTAACAAATCAAGCAGTAATCAAGCAAATAACTATTCCCCAATATATTTCATATCAATATACAAATATAAATATTTATTTATTAATTCATAACACCATAATTGAAGAAAATTTAAGAGTGGATATTCATTTTATACCAATATAGTTTCAATATTATGTTGCCATATTCAAGAAGATATTTATAATACACTTTAACAGAACATATTTTCAATAGAAATAACCATTTCCCTCCCCCCATGATGTCTTGAAAACATTGTCCAACATTGGCCATTGCCAACCTGGTCCACTGGCAAAAGGCCATCCATCAAGACATCCCAAAAGTCAAGTTATCTATCAAATTTATTTTGTACAATTTGAAGCCACACAAAATGAATAACGCAGCCTCTGAAATTATGAATCCTCAATATTAAAACAATAGCAATGTAATAGAAATAACAACTTCCACGCATCATGTCTTGAAAACATTGTCCAACATTGACCATTGCCAACCTGGTCAATTGGCAAAAGGTCATCTATCAAGACAATGCAAAAGTCGAATTATCTATCCAATAATATTGTAGAATTTGAAGCCACAGAAAATAACAACGCAGTTTAAAAGAAATATTCCTCAATATTAAAACAATAGTAATGCAATAGAAATAACCATTTCCATCCCCCCATGATGTCTTGAAAACATTATCCAACATTGATCATTGCCAACCTGGTCAACTGGCAAAAGATCATCCATCAAGACATCCCAAAAGCTGAATTATTTATCAAATGAATATTGTACTATTTGAAGCCCACACAAAATGAATACCGAGTTTAAAAGAAATAATCCTCAATATTAAAACAATAGCAATGCAATAGAAATAACAATTTCCATCCATGATGTCCTGAAAACATTATCCAACATTGATCATTGTCAGCCTGGTCAACTGGCAAAAGGTCATTAATCAAGTCATCGCAAAAAGTCATACAATTTGAAGCCACAGAAAATAAATAACGCATTTTAAAAGAAACATTATCAAAACAATAGCAATGCAATAGAAATAACAATTTCCATCCCCCCATGATGTCTTGAAAACATTGTCCAACATTGATCATTGCCAACCTGGTCAACTGGCAAAAGATCAACCATCAAGACATCCCAAAAGTCGAATAATCTATCAAATGAATTTTGGACAATTTGAAGCTACAGAAAATGAACAACGTAGTTTAACAGAAACATTATCAAAACATTAGAAATGCAATAGAAATGTCTTCTTATCAAAATGGCACATCAAACATCTCAATAAAACAATATTTGATCACCAAATGGGAAGAATAATTCTGAATTAGCGTTCTTTGATATCGAAAATGTTATGATACGATCAACTCATCAATAAATGATATAATAGATTATACCAATAATAATAGGCTCCACAGGAGGAATTTAGTTCTGGAATAGTTTCCCTCACGTTTGTCTGGCAAAAGAATCTGGAACGAAAATGGAAAATTTGCGCTCTTTAAAGAAATCGAAGTTATTAAAGAAGACTTCACTTTTCAGCCAAAATAACCATTAGAATGAAAGATGTCGAAACGAGGAATTAAAACTGCCAAGTTTCTTGATCTAATTATTATTCATTTATTTTTTGGAAAAGAAATCATGTGATTTCAACACAATCATCTACCTGCACTTCTAAAGTGTGACAGCAATTTTTTGAAACTGAAATCATTGAATTGGTCTCAACTTACAAGTGTTTACTTGTATTTTGCTCTAATGTGCAATTATCAATTTTTGGAATAAGTCGAGAGAGACTTAATATTCATTTTTATGAATCTCACATGTATTTTCATGGTGTTTAGAAATAAACGTCGTAGAAAATACAAATTTTTGGAAAGATCAAGATCTTGATTTTTTTTTTATTTGCGCGCAACAAGTAAAAAGCAATTAATCTCCTGTATATTCATGAGGTTTGAAATATAACCTGATGGAAATATACAAATTTTTGGAAACGTTTTTCAACTTATATTTATTGTTGAAAAAATATATGTTTAATGTTCCTGCTAAGATATTCAACAAGAATTTGAAAATGTTCCTGAGAAGAATTTTCAACAAGAAACAATTTTTGGAAAAGTTCGGTCAAGAAAACGACTGAAATAATTTTAGCTCTCAAATAGCTAAAAGGTTTTAAAACAACCAATTATAATTAATTTTTGGAAACTTCATCCATCTGAAGATATTTTTGAAAAACTCTTCCTGCGGAGTTATATATTCAACAAGAAATAATTTTTGAATAAAAAGTCGAGAATGATTTTGAATTATATTTAGTGTTTTTTTTTTTATTTATTTCAACACGCCAAACGCGATATCCCGGGTAGGGATAATTCCTTCCATTTACATTTTTCAACAGAAGCAGTTATAAACATTATATATATACAAGAAAATAAATAAATTTAAAAAAAGAAACAATTGGATATATTAAGAACCTGATCTTTACAGGTTAAAAAGATAATCAACAACAACAACAAAAAGCCTTTATTCAGAGTCACTGACCCTATACAGGATTCACCAGAGGTATGCATAAGAACAAAGCAGTGAGACAAAGGAAATAACGATATACACAGAAGAAAAAGAAAAAAAAAACAAGAAAGAGAAAGAGGGAAGCAAGAAAAACAACACAAAAAGAGTAGCAGTAAGAAAGTGAGGAGTGAGTGTCACTTGGCCTTCTTCTGAGATATGGACTTGTGGAAACCATAAAACGCTGTAGCAATATACTTATTCTGGGTCATATTGTCAATTATTGATGTAAAGATGATCCATATCTTTTGGTCCTTCAGATTTCAGACTTCCATTCATTCTGAATATTTGGGTTCTTCCTACAAGAGCCTGTGTTTAATTTTAAAGTGGCTGCCTTCGCCTCTGTAATACCTTTTACCGGTAAAGTTGTATTTAAACAACAATCAACCTTGAAAATTTGATTTTTAAAATGGTCGAATTATCGAAAGTGTCGAATTATCGAAAGTGTCGAATTATCGATAGTGTCGAATTATCGATAGTGTCGAATTGCAGTTTGTTTATTTATTTTTTAATAAGGTCCCCTCTTATCTTATCTGCAATATAGTTGTATTGTTCGAAGCACATATACTGACAGTGCCCAAAGTTGAACACACTGTATAGTGTCTGAAATATCTTTGGCCCCTTCAGGTACCAACCTTCGCTTCATTCTAGAGAGGCGTTAGTTTTCACTAAGGTTGGCTTTTGCTATGACTATAAATAAAGCTCAAGGACAAACCTTGGCTACAAGAGCCTGTGTTTACGCACGGACAACTTTAAGTGGCTTTTTCAAGTGTGCGAACATTGGATAGCATACATGTAAAGATGACCCATATCTTTTGGTCCTTCAGATTTCAGACTTCCATTCATTCTGAATATTTGGGTTCTTCCTACAAGAGCCTGTGTTTAATTTTAAAGTGGCTGCCTTCGCCTCTGTAATACCTTTTTACCGGTAAAGTTGTATTTAAACAACAATCAACCTTGAAAATTTGATTTTTAAAATGGTCGAATTATCGAAAGTGTCGAATTATCGAAAGTGGCGAATTATCGATAGTGTCGAATTGCAGTTTGTTTATTTATTTTTTAATAAGGTCCACTTATCTTATCTGCAATATAGTTGTATTGTTCGAAGCACATATACTGACAGTGCCCAAAGTTGAACACACTGTATAGTGTCTGAAATATCTTTGGCCCCTTCAGGTACCAACCTTCGCTTCATTCTAGAGAGGCGTTAGTTTTCACTAAGGTTGGCTTTTGCTATGACTATAAATAAAGCTCAAGGACAAACCTTGGCTACAAGAGCCTGTGTTTACGCACGGAAAACTTTAAGTGGCTTTTTCAAGTGTGCGAACATTGGATAGCATACATGTAAAGATGACCCATATCTTTTGGTCCTTCAGATTTCAGACTTCCATTCATTCTGAATATTTGGGTTCTTCCTACAAGAGCCTGTGTTTAATTTTAAAGTGGCTGCCTTCGCCTCTGTAATACCTTTTTACCGGTAAAGTTGTATTTAAACAACAATCAACCTTGAAAATTTGATTTTTAAAATGGTCGAATTATCGAAAGTGTCGAATTATCGAAAGTGGCGAATTATCGATAGTGTCGAATTGCAGTTTGTTTATTTATTTTTTAATAAGGTCCACTTATCTTATCTGCAATATAGTTGTATTGTTCGAAGCACATATACTGACAGTGCCCAAAGTTGAACACACTGTATAGTGTCTGAAATATCTTTGGCCCCTTCAGGTACCAACCTTCGCTTCATTCTAGAGAGGCGTTAGTTTTCACTAAGGTTGGCTTTTGCTATGACTATAAATAAAGCTCAAGGACAAACCTTGGCTACAAGAGCCTGTGTTTACGCACGGACAACTTTAAGTGGCTTTTTCAAGTGTGCGAACATTGGATAGCATACATGTAAAGATGACCCATATCTTTTGGTCCTTCAGATTTCAGACTTCCATTCATTCTGAATATTTGGGTTCTTCCTACAAGAGCCTGTGTTTAATTTTAAAGTGGCTGCCTTCGCCTCTGTAATACCTTTTTACCAGGAAAGTTGTATTTAAACAACAATCAACCTTGAAAATTTAATTTTTAAAATGGTCGAATTATCGAAAGTGGCGAATTATCGATAGTGTTGAATTGCAGTTTGTTTATTTATTTTTTAATAAGGTCCACTTATCTTATCTGCAATATAATTGTATTGTTCGAAGCACATATACTGACAGTGCCCAAAGTTGAACACACTGTATAGTGTCTGAAATATCTTTGGCCCCTTCAGGTACCAACCTTCGCTTCATTCTAGAGAGGCGTTAGTTTTCACTAAGGTTGGCTTTTGCTATGACTATAAATAAAGCTCAAGGACAAACCTTGGCTACAAGAGCCTGTGTTTACGCACGGACAACTTTAAGTGGCTTTTTCAAGTGTGCGAACATTGGATAGCATACATGTAAAGATGACCCATATCTTTTGGTCCTTCAGATTTCAGACTTCCATTCATTCTGAATATTTGGGTTCTTCCTACATGAGCCTGTGTTTAATTTTAAAGTGGCTGCCTTCGCCTCTGTAATACCTTTTTACCGGTAAAGTTGTATTTAAAAAACAATCAACCTTGAAAATTTGATTTTTAAAATGGTCGAATTATCGAAAGTGTCGAATTATCGAAAGTGGCGAATTATCGATAGTGTCGAATTGCAGTTTGTTTATTTATTTTTTAATAAGGTCCTCTTATCTTATCTGCAATATAGTTGTATTGTTCGAAGCACATATACTGACAGTGCCCAAAGTTGAACACACTGTATAGTGTCTGAAATATCTTTGGCCCCTTCGGATACCAACCTTCGCTTCATTCTAGAGAGGCGTTAGTTTTCACTGAGGTTGGCTTTTGCTATGACTATAAATAAGGCTCAAGGACAAACCTTGGCTACAAGAGCCTGTGTTTACGCACGGACAACTTTAAGTGGCTTTTTCAAGTGTGCGAACATTGGATAGCATACATGTAAAGATGATCCATATCTTTTGGTCCTTCAGATTTCAGACTTCCATTCATTCTGAATATTTGGGTTCTTCCTACAAGAGCCTGTGTTTAATTTTAAAGTGGCTGCCTTCGCCTCTGTAATACCTTTTACCGGTAAAGTTGTATTTAAACAACAATCAACCTTGAAAATTTGATTTTTAAAATGGTCGAATTATCGAAAGTGTCGAATTATCGAAAGTGTCGAATTATCGATAGTGTCGAATTATCGATAGTGTCGAATTGCAGTTTGTTTATTTATTTTTTAATAAGGTCCCCTCTTATCTTATCTGCAATATAGTTGTATTGTTCGAAGCACATATACTGACAGTGCCCAAAGTTGAACACACTGTATAGTGTCTGAAATATCTTTGGCCCCTTCAGGTACCAACCTTCGCTTCATTCTAGAGAGGCGTTAGTTTTCACTAAGGTTGGCTTTTGCTATGACTATAAATAAGGCTCAAGGACAAACCTTGGCTACAAGAGCCTGTGTTTACGCACGGACAACTTTAAGTGGCTTTTTCAAGTGTGCGAACATTGGATAGCATACATGTAAAGATGACCCATATCTTTTGGTCCTTCAGATTTCAGACTTCCATTCATTCTGAATATTTGGGTTCTTCCTACAAGAGCCTGTGTTTAATTTTAAATTGGCTGCCTTCGCCTCTGTAATACCTTTTTACCGGTAAAGTTGTATTTAAACAACAATCAACCTTGAAAATTTGATTTTTAAAATGGTCGAATTATCGAAAGTGTCGAATTATCGATAGTGTCGAATTATCGATAGTGTCGAATTGCAGTTTGTTTATTTATTTTTTAATAAGGTCCTCTTATCTTATCTGCAATATAGTTGTATTGTTCGAAATTTTATTTTCTAATTTGTTAATTTTTTTCTTTTTTTTTCACTCTAATAATATTTATTTAAATCTGATAATTTTTATTTAATGCAATTTATTTAATAATTTATTTAATCCAATGTCTATAGTTTCTTCCCTGAAATTGCTTACCAAACATGAGTCAGTGTTTCCTCAGTGTTAACAGTTGGAGTGTTAGAATGCGGAGAAGCAAAATAACTCCCTACTGAATTTCTCAATAGTCTTACTCCCAGAGGAATGCATCCACACCAGTTAAACTCTAGGTTGGTGCTATTGTTATGCTTCTGAGAAGTTTTAATCCTAAGCAGGGTCTTTGAAAATGGTACACGTGTGGTGATACTGTGCATGTGCTCTCATGTCCTTAAAGTAGTGTAGTTCTGTTGTTTGCACTTTCATTTTCTGATTTGTTAAAATTTTTCTTCTATAGTTTCTCACCTGGGTGACAGATTGTCACCGGGTAAACCTGGGTCGTTGCCCGGGTCACTCGGCTATTTATATGTATATAAAAAAGCAAAGCCCAATTCTAAACCCAAATATTTTTTTTATGAGAAGAACATCAACATATTGCATGATTACGGCAGTCCATAGCTTCCCTGACAAAAATTCACCAAGAAAGTTAAATATTCCAAATTTTTCTGTGTGTAAATTGCTAAATATGTAAAAAACATGTATACAAAAAAGCAAAGCCCAATTCCAAACCCAAATATTTTTTTTATGAGAAGAACATCAACATAATGCATGATTACGGCAGTCCATAGCTTCCCTGACAAAAATTCACCAAAAAAGTTAAATATTCCAAAATATTTCTGTGTATATATTGCTAAATGTGTAAATAACATGTATATAAAAAAGCAAAGCTTAATTTTTAATTTCATTATCCTTTTCACAGGAAAAGCATCAAAATACTGCATAAGTATGGCACTTTTGCAGCCCCCCTGACAAAAATTCACTAAAAGAGTTAAGTATTCAAAAAAATAGTTTGGTATATATATTGCTAAATGTGTAACAAACATGTATATAAAAAAGCAAAGCTTAATTCTAAGTTTTAATATTTTTTTTTATAAGAAAAGCTACAAAATCAAATAGGGAGAAGTGGGGCCATTTAGCCATTTTCAAAATTTGATTATGAAAGAGTAAATAAATGAATAAATAAGGACAGATATAAAGAGAAAGTATTGCTAAATGTGTAACAAACATGTATATAAAAAAGCAATGCTTAATTCTAAGTTTTAATTTTTTTTTTTTTAAATAAAAGCTACAAAAGCAAATAGGGAGAAGTAGGGCCATTTAGCCATTTTCAAAATTTGATTGTGAAAGAGTAAATAAATGAATAAATAAGGACAAATATAAAGAGAAAGTATTGCTAAATGTGTAACAAACATGTCTATAAAAAAGCAATGCCTAATTTTAAGTTTTAATTTTTTTTTTATAAGAAAAGCTACAAAAGCAAATAGGGAGAAGTGGGGCCATTTAGCCATTTTCAAAATCTGATTGTGAAAGAGTAAAAAAATGAGTAAATAAGAGCAAATATAAAGAAAAAGTATTGCTAAATGTGTAATAAACATGTATATAAAAAAGCAAAGCTTAATTCTAAGTTTTAATATAAAGAAGAAATAAGACACAAAATGGAGCTAAATTCAAATGAAAAACTATAACAAATTAATAAAAAAAAAAGACCTAATCCAAATGTCACCATCATCAGACAAAAGAAAAAATGAGATTTTATTCTTTAGTTCATTTATTCTTTTGTCTGATGCTGTTGCTGAAACGTCAAACACTATTAAATTATTTGGATTAGGTCTTATTAATGAGAAAAAAAAGATGCCAAAGAGAGATGAAAAGATGCCAAAAAAGATAACCAGATACAAAAATTGTGCTAAATTCAAATGAAAAACTATAACAAACACTTATAAAAGATAATTATTATAGAATAAAAGTAATAATGCAATCTACAATTCGAAAAATGTATATATTTAAATGAAAAACTATAACAAAGTACTTACAAATTATAATCATAATCAAGAAATATATATTATTTCAAAACACATTTTTACGCATTTCAAAACAAATGAATTGATGATGATAAATGCAAAAAATCTACGATTATAAAATAGATTAAATTAAAAAATAAAAATAACTGTTAACATTAGGAAAATAAAAACAGGCCTATCATACGAAGAAAAAAATAACGAAAATTTTGGTATATAGATTGTTATGTGTAGTTCAGAATCTTCGGAGGAGATAGCTCAGGACTTTACAATGGAAAACTCTGTTACGGTATTATCTATATAGATTACACTTAATGAGATACGACCGGTTTCTAATCTGATTATGTAGCCTGGAGTGTATCTGGGCAGATTCAGGAACCTACGGATAAATATATCTTGTATACTATCCAATAAGTCTTTATGCTCTGTTGCCCACAATGGAGCGGCATACATCAGGACAGCTCTCACTATTGTATCAAAGAGTTTGGTTGATAAATTTATTGACTTTTCTTTTGATTTTATTAATATTGGGTGTGTGGCGTTAATTGCTGTAAGTGCTTTTCCTTTAAAGTAATTTGCCGGGAGAGTAGTTGTTATTGTTGGTGTCAAAGGGAATCCCAAGTATGTATATCTTGAAGTTATTGTTATGGGTTTATCATTCCAGAACCATCTATCCTTATTTGAGGGTTTACCTCCATTACGGAACACCATAATCTTTGACTTGGACTCATTTAGTGTCATTAAGTTCTCATCGAGATATTCTTTCAGTATTTTGATCTTCTTTTGGAGGTTCATCCTGGACTCACCTATAATTGCTATGTCGTCGGCGTACAGCAATAAATGGATATCTCCAAATTCTGGCAAATTTACACTCGGCAGATCTGAATTATTATAAATTTTGATTAAGTCCGTGATAAATAATATAAAGAGCAGTGGGGAAAGTGGTTCTCCCTGGAAAACTCCCGAGTTTATCTTAATACTTTCCGTGAATGATCCCTTCCATCTGATAGCTATAGTTGCTTGTTCGTAGTAACTTCTGATCATAGTTATGAATTGGTAACTTATGCCTAGGTTGTAAAGTTTTTTCCAAAGTATTGAGTGAGGTACAGTATCAAATGCCTTCCTTAGATCGACAAAAAAGACATATAGTTTTCCCCTCTTTTTTTCTTATTGATAGTTGGATTAAAGTAGTTAGTGCAAATATGTGGTCAATACATGATCTTCCTTTTCTAAATCCCGCTTGGTTTTCCGGTACAACCCTTCTTCCCTCGACCCATTCCTCCAGTCTTGATCTTAGGATTGAGTGAAAAGGTTTGATACATTGCTAATCAGTGCAATACCTCGGTAGTTGGAGGGGCTGTTCTTATAACCATTTTTAAAGATTGGGTGTATAGTGGAATTAGTCCAAATTGCTGGGTATATTCCAGTCGTCATAACACTATTGTAGAGTTGTTTCAACAGCAGTATGTACGAATCAGGGAGTATTTTTAATACTTCATTGGGGATGCCATCGGGCCCGCATGCCTTGTTACTCTTCAAACCAGCTATCTCCTTGTATATGTCTGCATTGGTTATCTCGGTGTCCAATATAGGATCGTTCTGAGAAATCACATTATGTAAATTACAAATTCTCAATTTTTTCTCTGTAGTCATTAGTTCGCGTTAAAAGTTCAGCCAGTCCTGTATAGCTATTTCTCCTTGGATTATAGATGTGTTTTTGTAGAGCGCAATAGTTTTCCAGAAGGTCTTTGAGTCTTTAGCATTTCTGAGTATTTCCTGTTTTTCATTATCAAAGCCTTTTCTTTTTAGATCCAATAAAGCAAGATATTTCTTTCTGGAAGAAGCATAACATTCCCTGTCTTCCAATCTATTTGTTTTACGATATTTCTTCAGACTTTCTTTTACCAGTTTTTTATATCATAGCAGTCCTTATCGAACCACGGCTTAGATTTCCTGGGGCCGCCCTTAGATGAGTACGTTATTTTTGCAGATGACATTGCTTCCAAAATTCGCTGATTGAAAGTGTATACAAGGTCATCAGAGGCTGGTATGTTTTTTTCCCGCAATTCTTCCAGTTTCATTTTAAACATTGCGAGTCCCTCGGCTGACCATCTATATCTCGTAATATTATAATCTTCCCGTTTGGTTTTTTTTCTCATTGAAGTTTTGGCCTTTTATCGTTAAAACCAAAGGGTGGTGGTCAGAATACAGTTGGTCATCGACTTTGAAGTCCAGTAAAATTTGAAGTGAACCCTGTGAGAGTATGCAATAGTCAATAGTCGAAGAGCCTCTTTCAGATATGTATGTAAAATCTCCATCTTTATCCCCTCTAGATCTTCCATTAACTATTATCAAAGAATTATCTTCCAGGAAATCAAGAAGTTTATCAGACAGAGATGATATTATATGATCTTTGGCCCTTCTTTCCGATGTTAGAGGGAGCAGGAAATTAAGTGGATTGTGTAGTCCTCCCAACTTCCCAGTTCTGATGTTTAAATCTCTCTCCAAGTAAAATTATTTCCTTTCCATCTGCTATTTGCTTTTGAATGTATGTAGACAGTTTATCCAAGTTATGCAGCTGTATTTGGTTTGGAGGAAGGTATACAAATATCAAACAGATAACATGTTGGAGGGCTCTTGTGTTTGTTGATAAGAAAATAGATAACCAAGTGCCATCCTTTTCTGAACTGTCTAATCTATATTGCCCGCCTTCCCTAAAACCGACAATCATACCCCCATACCCCTTCCAGATTCTTTGGTGGCAGGTAATTCGATAATTTGATAATCTTTTAGTGTTATGTTAGTCCTGTTCAGGCACCATGTTTCAAGTAGAGCAAAAATTTCGTAGTTCTTTATGTGCTCGAAGAGTGGAAATATCGAAAGAATCGTATAGAAACCATTTATATTCCAACATATTATTTTTTCCGCGATTAAAAAGATAATCATAAATATATTTACAAAAATGGTTAAATCTGTGATAAATATAAACGATAAAAAAGAGTAAGGAGAAAAGATTTTTATTCAATTAAACTTGTGACAAGCTTTCGGGCAGTCACGCCCTTCAACAGGTAATAAAAAGAATAATTGACTATTAAAATAGGAAACAAACTGAGCTTTAAACAAAAATGATACAACTGCAGCCTGGCCGCGAGAAAACGTGAATTCGGGACAGTAATGTGAGGTGGGGGGGGGGGGGGTTATCCGGTTTTTAAGTTAATACATATATCATGATATTGGTTAGGTAAATCTATATGTCGATTAATACTGTCATTAGAAATGGATAAAATGGCCTCTATGATTAATCTCTGGTGTTTACTGGGAATGTTATTGTACAAGGTGGTGGGAGAATCTAAATTGAAAGAATGGCCAGTATTATGGGTGTGGTTGTATATGAAGGATCTGCCGTCTTTATTATTGATGCACCTACCATGTTCGATCATCCTGATGGCCACGGATCTACCTGTCTCACCTATGTAGGTTGCACTACAATCGTTACATGAGACTGAATAGACCGAGCCACCAGAAGATCGAACAGTGGTAGGTCTCTGTATGCGGGTAATGGGATGTCTAAGAATGGGGGCCAGACTTCTATTATTTTTAAAATAAATATTGATACCGTGGGATTTAAGCATGCGGGATATGGTAGCAGATTGTGATGAAAAAGGCATAATACAGGTATTTCTATGGGCTGTAAGGGGTTTCAACTTAGCAGAGTTGTATTGGTATTTGTGTATGAAATGGAGAGGGTATTGTGAGAGGGCAAGCTGTTTTTTGATGTTGGAGAATTCTATTGACCGAAATATGGGCAGGGAGCAATGTGTGACCAATCTTTTGGTAAGTGTTCTGACTGTATTAATTGACGACTGGATCCAACGCCAATACAGACCGGGCATTCACATGTGGAGGAGGTATATTGATGATATCCTTTGTATATGTGATTCTAATTGTGAGGTTGGCATTTTATCTGTTCTTAACTCCTTTCACCCTGACATTTCTTTCAGTTATGAATCAGAAGTTAATGGTGTTTTACCTTTTCTCGACATACTCATTTATCGTACCCCATCACACTACCACACAACAGTATATCATAAAATCAATAACCCAACTTTCTATACCAATTTCAATTCTTCCTGTCCCTTATCCCTTAAAATTAATGCAGTCAGAACACTTACCAAAAGATTGGTCACACATTGCTCCCTGCCCATATTTAGGTCAATAGAATTCTCCAACATCAAAAAACAGCTTGCCCTCTCACAATACCCTCTCCATTTCATACACAAATACCAATACAACTCTGCTAAGTTGAAACCCCTTACAGCCCATAGAAATACCTGTATTTTGCCTTTTTCATCACAATCCGATACCATATCCCGCATGCTTAAATCCCACGGTATCAATACTTATTTTAAAAATAATAGAAGTCTGGCCACCATTCTTAGACATCCCATTACCCGCATACAGAGACCTACCACTGTTCGATCTTCTGGTGGCTCGGTATATTCAGTCTCATGTAACGATTGTAGTGCAACCTACATAGGTGAGACAGGTAGATCCGTGGCCATCAGGATGATCGAACATGGTAGGTGCATCAATAATAAAGACGGCAGATCCTTCATATACAACCACACCCATAATACTGGCCATTCTTTCAATTTAGATTCTCCCACCACCTTGTACAATAACATTCCCAGTAAACACCAATTTTTTTTTCAAAATATTCGGCTGCTATTTTCTAGACCAGCGAGCCCATATCTTTCATCAAATTCTTGAAATTGAAAAAAAAAAAGTGAGTCAGCAGATTTTTTTTTTTTACATTCATATTTAAATTTTTCTACTTGCCCCCTTTGGCTCGCGTCTTTTTTTGGGGAGCCATATTAATGTCTGGTACTTTTTTTTCTATGTTAGATCTGGGTGTATACCTCTTCTTTTCTTTAAGAGTTATGTAAAATCTATTATTTTTTATTTTATTTTTTATTTTAAAGAATATATATGTGAAGCGAAAAATTCTATAAAAAGGCAATCTTGGTGGTAGGACATAACAAATACTGCGTGTCTCTAGTCATATTATTTTTCTTAAATACAGTAGAACCTCTTTCTAAAGGGTAATACCTAATTACAGACCCAAAATGTCCCCTTTTAAAGTGTTCTCTTCCCGAAGAGCTGATAATTAATTAATATTGATAATTTTGTTGATGAAAACTGACCTTTGTAGAGAGGTATCCTCTAATGGAGGTGCTTGTGCTGGGAACATTGGATGTTTTCCCACGTGCCGCGGCGGAGCGTGACCGTGCCTGCACGGGTGGGTAGTTGTTGTTTTGAACTCTGTATGGATGGACATTAAAACATGGTGGCAGCGATAACTGGATAAAATACGAACCCATATATTGCAAAATATCGATTTTTGTGTACCTTGGAAGATAATTCAAAATGGCTCAGATTCAACCTCCAGAAACTTTCGACTTCTCGACTCCCAACGAATGGCCCAAATGGAGAAAGAGTTTCGAACGATACCTCGTGGTCAGTGGAATGAAGAAGAAAGAGGAGGCGGACAAGATCGATTTGTTCATGTACTTGATGGGTGACCGCGCGGATGATATATTCAGGACCTTCAAGTTCGAAAAGGAGGAAGAGGCAACGAAAATTGATTCCGTCCTCAAGGCGTTCGACAGCCACTTCTGTGTCAGAAAGAATATTATCTACGAACGTGCGAAATTTAATTCTAGAATCCAAGAGGATCGGGAGCCAGTGGACGAATTCATCACTTCATTGTACAAATTGGCTGATAGTTGCGAATTTGAGGGTCTTCATGAGCAGTTGATCCGTGACCGAATAGTGGTTGGAGTGAGGGACAAAGCTTTATCTGAAAGAATGCAGTTGGACAGCGAACTGACTTTGGAAAAGGCGATGAAAATGGTTCGACAGCAGGAAGCCGTTCGACATCAGCAAGTCGACCTGCAGCGTCCCTGAACAAGCCAAAAGGTCAATCAGGTGAAGTTCAACTCGAAGAAACAATCACCGAAACAACAACAGCAGCCTTCGAGGAAGAAGGAGAAGTCAGCCAAAACAAGATCACGATGTCCAAAATGCGGAGGTTTCACCCACAGGGAAGGACAGGCTTGCCGTGCTGAAGAACAAAGATGTAACCTATGTTCAAAAACTGGCCATTTTGCAAATTGCTGCCCAGATAAGCAGGCGAAGACTGCGGAAGTCAAAGCTGTTTCTGAACTTGATGAAGAAAAATTGGTTTTCTCCTGGAGGTCTCAGCTGTGGAGGATTCATCTAATCTCGATGATGATGAAGGCGAGTGCAGGAGGCGATGGACAGCAGAAATCCAAATGAACGGGAAACAGTTGAAGTTCAAGCCCGACTCCCAGGCGGATGTTACATGTGTTCCTCTGTGTCTCTTCAAGAAGATAATGGGACAGCAACGACTAGTGGAAAGTGATATCAACATTAGAGCTGCTGACTTTTCCGAACTTCAGACTGTGGGTATGTTTATTTCAAAACGCTGCGAAATGGCAATTATGAAATCAAGGAGAAGATTTATGTCATTCGTCGTTTGAGTGAACCTCTTCTGAGTCGCCGGACATGTGAGCTCTTGAACCTGGCGAGGCGGATTGAAGTGGTTGCGACGAGAATTAACCCGATCAAGGAATTCCCTGAAGTATTTGAAGGACTGGGACAGATCGGAAACCCTTACGAAATAAAATTGAAACCTGGAGCAAAACCATATGCTGTGCATACTCCTCGACGGGTACCAATACCTTTGATGGAAAAGCTCAAAACAAGATTGGAAGAACTCGACAAAGACGAGATCTTGACGAAGATTTTTGTAGCTCAACAAGAAGATACAAAATAAAAGGATTTAAAAGCGCGAATGTTTCTTTTATACATAAAACGAACTTCTACTGTCCTTACTGCGATGAAAAAATATATTGGGAGGGCTTGGCTCATCAGTGGTGAACCCTCCCAGCGGTTTCGCCAATTTAATCCACCAGACCGCTTCTCAGAGCTCTAATACTGTATTGGACCATTCTGCTTTTATATGCTACAATGAAGGAATGAATCTTAGAAATGGTTTTCAAGTAAACTATGGACATAAGCTTATAGGACAGTAGAATTACATTCAAATATTTGCTTCGAGTAATGCTCTTCAGCAAACTATAAAGACAAGGCCAACTAGGAATAAATTAACACAAAGCAATAACGCGCCATCTATACATATAAAATAAAAGGATTTAAAAGCGCGGATGTTTCTTTTATGCATAAAACCAACTTCTACTGTCCTTACTGCGATGAAAAAATATATTGGGAGGGCTTGGCTCATCAGTGGTGAACCCTCCCAGCGGTTTCGCCAATTTAATCCACCAGACCGCTTCTCAGAGCTCTAATACTGTATTGGACCATTCTGCTTTTATATGCTACACTGAAGGAATGAATCTTAGAAATGGATTTCAATTAAACTATGGACATAAGCTTATAGGACAGTAGAATTACATTCAAATATTTGCTTCGAGCAATGCTCTTCAGCAAACTATAAAGACAAGGCCAACTAGGAATAATTTAACACAAAGCAATAACGCGCCATCTATACATATAAAATAAAAGGATTTAAAAGCGCGGATGTTTCTTTTATACATAAAACGAACTTCTACTGTCCTTACTGCGATGAAAAAATATATTGGGAGGGCTTGGCTCATCAGTGGTGAACCCTCCCAGCGGTTTCGCCAATTTGATCCACCAGACCGCTTCTCAGAGCTCTAATACTGTATTGGACCATTCTGCTTTTATATGCTACACTGAAGGAATGAATCTTAGAAATGGATTTCAATTAAACTATGGACATAAGCTTATAGGACAGTAGAATTACATTCAAATATTTGCTTCGAGCAATGCTCTTCAGCAAACTATAAAGACAAGGCCAACTAGGAATAATTTAACACAAAGCAATAACGCGCCATCTATACATATAAAATAAAAGGATTTAAAAGCGCGGATGTTTCTTTTATACATAAAACGAACTTCTACTGTCCTTACTGCGATGAAGGTCGCCATTCCCTAGACTTTGAATAACCAGTGTGACTAGGTTTATTCCAAATATTCTGTGAAAATAGAACGTAGAAATTGTACAAAAACTTCCTAGTACAAACAAACATTGATCAGTATGTAAATATAATATGAAAATTATTATATAATCTCATTTTTTATTATTATTTGAAATAGATTTCAAAAATGTATACTTACTTTTAAAATAATATATACAGTTAAATCTGTCTATAGCGCCCCCTCATGGGACTCACCAAAATAGGGTGCTATAGAGAGGAAGGCGCTATTTAGAGGGGGCGCTATAGACAGGTTTAACTGTATATATTTTATATTTTCATCTAACCAATATTATATAAAATCGTTATATTTAAAAAAAAAACATCATAATTAATAAAATCACAGATTAAACATGAATGATATTCCAATTGGTACTCCTGTAAAAAGGAACGATTAAAAGGAACAAGACAACTTTTTATTCAAAGTTTCGGAGTCTTAAAAAAACTGATTTGGAAACATAATGATGGTCTTTGTGACTGTACAACCCACGTCTTGTATATCCCTCTCTTATAAATTATATCTTTTGATTTGCATAAAGAGCCACGGGTTGTTAAATATACCTTAATAGAATGTAACGAATCATAACTGGCATATTATTCCTTTTGTCTTAAGGAGCTTACTAGAATCTAGTATGCAATTAGGGATAATTTAGAGGAACCATAAACTTCGACGTATGTAAACTACGTGGTAACAAATATTTCTTTATGCTAATATTCGTTATGTTCGTTTGCTAAACTATTATCTAATGGATGGACGCCATTTTGTAATAGTGGAATAAATGTCGAGCTACACTGCATGCATCCCACTAATGACTGCCCCTCTCTTCTCTGAACCGAGTTTTTCTAATGATGTTCTGTGACCATTAATTAGAGAGATTTGGTAACGCTGGAGATTAATGATGGCAGACGATACTTATTGGTATTTATCCTTTGCTCTAATTTATGATCCTTCTATTGATTGATCATATCCAGAGAAATGTCTCAAAGATTTTTTTTCCTCGTTGTTTAATTTTGATTCGTTTTTTTTTTTTTAATTCTATGAAATTTATATATTTACCTTACTTATATACATTTGGCGGGCCTGTCATATTTCATTTGTTAGAGGAACTGCCATTTTTGACTTTTTTTTTCCTCTTATAGTTACCTGAATTGGTTAATTAGATAATTATACTTCGGCTGCTTCTTCAAACTATCTGCTAATATAGGTCATCGTCTGCCGCCGCTATATCATATAATCGTCTGGACGTTATTTTCTTTGTCTAGACATTATTTCCTCTTGTTGTTAACGATTCGCCGAATCTCTTATACTACTTGTAGACCTCGGAAATGGTAAATATGCAATTTATAGGTAGTGTTTTATGTTGTATATATAGAGAAAGATATTTATAACCTAGGTTCCTGGAGCGCAGAACGCCAACTGCACAGGACTATGTTGTATATATATATTTTAAGTTTAATTAATTAATTGTTCCCACAGAGTATGTATATAAGATCACAAGTAAATAGGCGCTAACTGTAAGAAGAATTTTTTTCTCTTTGTTTACTACGTTATAAGTTTTTCTCTTTTATATTTGTTCTCTTCTCTTATAAATCAATAATGTTTGATTAATATTCAACAACAACAACAACAAAAAGCCTTTATTTAGGGTCACTGACTCTATACAGGATTCACCAGAGGTATGCATAAGAACAAAGCAGTGAGATAAAGGAAATGTTTGATTAATATTCTTGGAATCAGTTTCTTTAAAAATTCTAAGCAAAGTCAACAGTTTAGCAAATTTATATAATACTTCTATGCAAATTTGTGTAACATTTTCAAATGATTTTCTGAAAAATGTATGCTTGATGGTATGGAATTTTTTTTTATAATAAGAATGTATTACATCACCCAAAATAATAAAAAAAAATTCTGTTTATTTACAACTCTCCTATGTTTAATGTTAATTCTTTGTCATTATTATAAAGGGAATTTTCTGAAGTCGAAGAGAGAGATATTTCACCTGATAAAGATTAGAAAGAGTCATCGAAATGTAGGAGGGAAGCTTAAATTAAATAAAAAATATATATTATTTTGGTTAATGTGACATACTTTTTATTACATTTGTAAAATACCAAAATATTTTAGAAAGTTTGTAAATCTCCATCTCTCCAAGTAATGTGTTTATTTGGTATAATTCCGTGTTAAAAAAAATGTGTATTAATTTGTATAGACGCATTGTGTGTGTGTATTTATAAATTGGTATACATTTTTCGCATTTATTATGTATAAGATTGTAACTGCCTTACAGAAAATTGACATGGACCCCGAGCAGCAGCTTTACACACCCAAGATAGAGAACATTGCTGTGATAGAGATATATGGAGACATTTGAGGCTCTTCTTTGGACACGACAACAACAACAAGATTGTAAAGGGAGGACAGGATACAACCTGGGCGAGGTGAAAGCTAATGTCAAAGGGTCCCTGATCAAACTGGAGGGTCTGAAGGGCACTCCACATCCTGGCTATGTCAACCCCGTACCCTGGGAGGCCCCTGAAGTCCAACAAGTGGTCCCTGTAGTGAAAAAAACTTGGGAAACAAACAAAACGAGTTCGCTTCAAAACTTACACTAATCGACAAAGCTTAAAGAATTTCTACCTTTAACCATATATATCGGAATTCAGACAATAACTCTGAAAAATATTTGATACGAGATAACAAAGAGTGTGAACAAAAGTATATATTAAGAAAAAGGCATCTCCTTATCTTTGCGCCATCTATCAGCAACTTTCAGTTGCACGATAAGGAGATGCCTTTTTCTTAATTTATGCACCTTATTCCAGTACAATATTACATTTGTACTATTTTTCAAAAAGTATATATGTTTCCTTAAAAAAAATAATAATAATAAACAGATCACCAGCGACATCAAAATTAGAAACTTCTTTAAATTTTATCAATGAGTGTAGTTATTTTTTTATATTTTTAATATTGAAAAGTTGACAATTTTTCAAAATCATAATCTATAATTAACATAACATAATATATGCTTGCGTATGTTGTAAAATAAAATTGATATAATACAAATTTGACATCACAATTTATTGTTCTTTTTATTTTGATGTCAACTTTCACTCTGCAACATTTCTCTACAGAGGTAAGTTTTACAGCTTATAATATCTTCTTGTTCCGTTTAATACGGAATGTAGTTATCAAGTTCATCCAAGATGATCTACCCTCATATATGTAAATAAACTCATGGACAAAACTTAAGGAAGTTGTACCTTTTACCATGTTTATCGGGACAATAACTCTGAAAGATATTACAGTGACCTTTATTGAAGACACACGAGATAACCAAGTGTGAACAGCCTCTGTCTTCTTCTAAAGAACAGACTACCGGCGACATCAAAGACTTTCTACATCCTTAAGTTTGTCCATGAGTGTATATATATATATTTTCTAAGTCAAACTATCAGTTTTTTAAATGTGTATTAAAGCGCAACTTGATTTGTTGAAACTGGTGTCAAATACCCCAAGGACATTTGAAGGTCATAATTGTTTATTTAATTCTATAAAACAAGAAAAGGTTCCCCTCATGTATATTCTGTGAAATATTGACAATTTAATATTGGTACAATTTGGTAACAAATATGTCGAAATTATAGAAAAGGGTTAAGTTTTGAAGCGAACTCGTTTTGTTTGTTTCCCAAGTTTTTCACTACAGGGACCACTTGTTGGACTTCAAGGGCCTCCCAAGGTACGGGGTTGACATAGCCAGGATGTGGAGTGCCCTTCAGACCCTCCAGTTTGATCAGGGACCCTTTGAGATAAGCTTTTACCTCGCCCAGGTTGTATCCTGTCCTCCCTTTCTTCAGCCATTCTTCGTAGGCTTGCTTTGCCCTTTCCTGACGACCTTTCTGCCAAGATGTTTCATTCTTTTTGATTTGTAATTCTTCTAACTCCATTTCTCGACGTCTTCTCTCTTTTGTCTCCAGCCATTGTCGAAAATTAGCGGCTTGTCTCATTTTACGTTCTTCATCCCTTTGAGTTCGTTGAAGTTCTTGCGTCTGCTTTAGTTTTCCTTCTTCTCTTTTGGCCTGAAGTTTCTTTTTCATCCATCGTTTATAAGCCTCTTCACTTTCTTGAGAATTCCGTGGTTTTACTGAGATTTGCTTCTTTTCCGTTTTCAGTTTCATTCGTCTTGACACTTCCTTCTTCACTACCCATTCTTCCCATGAAATTCCTTTTCCTTTACACTCATCTTTGTCAATAATGTTATTAAAACGATTCTCAGGATTCCTGCAAGAAAGTTCCAAAGTGCTAAGTTTTGGATGAACTTTTTTAATGGCTGATGCCAAATAATCGCCGTTGTTTTTATCATTTTCGAAGCTTTCGTCTGAATTGCTGATTTGGGAAGTTTCTTGAGTCATTCTTGTCTTGACACTTGTTTCCCACGAGTCCTGACTATAATCAGGGGAATTTTGGGATGCGCTGTCGTATGAACTTCGTTGAATACCATTTCTGCTCATGTTCTTCAAACCAAAAATAATGCTTCTTTCTCCTCTAAGCTAGGGATGGGCCACCTCGCGTGGCTTGCCTAGTGCGCGACTTTGTTACCCTCCATACATATAATATGCATCCGCATTGGTCTACAGAATTTCCCAATTGGCTTATACCATTTCAGACCTATAGATAATCATTGTAAACAGAAGTTTTTTTCAGTGTCAATAAAGTGATAAATGCCATATATAATGCCATATAAATTAGGCTGCGGCTGAAAAATACAAATTAGAACATTCAACGAACGAGTCTCTAGACTGAACAGCCAGTTTACAGGTTTTCTCTTAACATATGTTCGAGTAATAATGAGAGGGATCTTCTTTAGTGTATCCCAGAAAATAAAAATTTGATAACTCCATGAAGGCGAAGGACTTTATAATGGGTAAATTTATATCTGTTTTTTGATTTAAAGAATGTTGTTGTTGTATGTGTGTGTGTCGTGTCCAATGAAGAGACTCAGATATATTCATGCATCTCTATCACAGCAGTCGCAATTTGGAAAATGGGTGCCATTGTCACTTTAGTTAGCTCGGATTTGAAGAATCTGAAGTATATACTCAGTGGCAGCTTTCATGAATATCTTGAATATCCTTAGAGTTATTTGCAGATTTGTAGATTTAACTCGCAAGCAGCGCCCCCATTGTGACGATGATAACAAGTTTTCTTATCACTAAGTTTGTTATCAACATATATAGTCACGACCGTCTTTCCTCAATCAATTCCTCAATTCCTCAATTCCTCATGTCACGGATGCGCGCGCATCATCATTAGTATAATATAAAAAGCCAACAATGAATAATGAATGTAAGATAAAAAGCCAAGAATGAAGAGTAAATATGATATAAAAAGCCAACAATGAAGAATGAATGTAAGATAAAAAGCCAACAATAAAGAGTAAATGTAATATAAAAAGCCAACAATGAAGAATAAATGTAAGATAAAAAGCCAACAATGAAGAGTGAATATAATATAAAAGCCAACAATGAAGAATAAATGTAAGATAAAAAGCCAACAATGAAGAGTAAATCCTTATATATATAAAAATGAAATGCGAAATCGATGTTTGTTATCGCATCACGCAAAATATACTGACTCAATCATTATAGAATTTCGCATGTAGGTAGCTGAAGATTTCGTTTAACATATAGGCTATTCAAAAAACTAAAAAAGTTAATGTGCTTTTTTTAAAAAATAAAAAACCAAAAAGCGTTAGTTCCAGTCTTTTACCGCTAGGGCGCAGCACTGGTCGCGACGATAAATGAATTTGATTTTTTTAAAGCATCGGTGGTTCAGTGGAAGAATGCTCGCCTGCCACGCGGGCGGCCAGGGTTCGATTCCCGGCCGATGCATTTTTTTTAAAACAATTTTTAAAACTCATTTATATTATTATTATATCTTCTATATAAATGGAAATTTCATAAGTGGTGTTCGCTAAAAACTTTCGTTACAATGCATCAATTTCGACCAAATTTTCAACATTTATGTAAAACGAGATGGAGCAGGTTTTGCTTAACATCAACATATTTTTCCTAACTTTAAAATACATAACTTTGCTGTTATCGATAAAATACAAAATAATTCAACAGAGTTAAATTTATTTATATATAAATACAAAAAAAATTCAGCAATTCATATAACTCAATCTAAAAAAAATATTCAAAACAAACAATTTTAAGATAACACCATATGTAAAACAGTCGGCCAAGAAAACAACAACGATATTACATCTTTCTCACATATTCACACACAATCTTGATTAATAATTAAAACTAATCTTTAGCATTGTTTATTATACTTCATAATATATAATATTCGTTAGGCAAACTTTCACTCGGATAAACCAGCATATGCCTGTAAGTGCAATTATTTTAACCCATATCATTCATTCTTTAAATATGCCATTCCTAATTGACTCTGGAGCCAATGTTTCCATAATTAGTTTAAACCAATTTGAATATATTAAAAATGTAATTTTTATCAAAATGAAATAGATTTTCTCGGCTACCACATCACCGCAGGGACTTACACACCTAATATTAATAAATAGGTTAGGTTAGGTTAGGTTAGGTTAGGTTAGGTTAGGTTAGGTTAGGTTAGGTTAGGTTAGGTTAGGTTAGGTTAGGTTAGGTTAGGTTAGGTTAGGTAGGTTAGGTTAGGTTAGGTTAGGTTAGGTTA
>CP092881.1:223686-358713 GCA_030710605.1 Cordylochernes scorpioides
AAATTCCTCAATATCAAAGCAATGGAAATGTCTTCTTATCAAAATGGTACATCAAACATCTCATTAAAACAATATTTGATCACCAAAGGGAATAATAATTCTGAATTAGCCTTCTATATGAAATTGAAATTTTTAAGATATGATCATTTCATTATCAAATAATCTAACAGATTATACCATTAGTAATAGTTTCCACATGGGGAATTCAGTTCTGAAATAGTTTCCTTCACGTTCACCTGGAAAAAGAATCTGGAACGAAAATGTAAGATTTGCGCTCTTCAGAAGAAATCAAAGTTATTAAAGAAGTCTTCACTTTTCAGCCAAAATAACTATCAGAATGAAAGATGCCGAAACGAGGAATGAAAACGGCCAAGTTTCTTGATCTAATTATTATTTTTTTTTTGGAAAAGAAATCATGTGATTTCAACACAATCATCTACCTGCACTTCCAAAGTGTGATAGCAATTTTTTTAAACAGAAATCATTGAATTGGTTTCAACTTACAAGTTTTCACTTGTATTTTGCTCTAATGTGCAATTATCAATTTTTGGAATAAGTCGAGAGAGACTTAATATTCATTTTTATGAATTTCCCATGTATTTTCATGGTGTTTAGAAGTAAACGTCGTAGAAAATACAAATTTTTGGAAATATCAAGATCTTGATTTTTTTTTACTTGCGCGCAACAAGTAAAAAGCAATATTATCTTTATCTCCTGTATATTCATGATGTTTGAAATATAACTTGATGGAATATACAAATTTTTGGAAACGTTTTTCAACTTATATTTATCGTTGAAAAAATATGTTTAATGTTCCTGCTAAGAAATTCAACAAAAATTTGAAAATGTTCCTGAAAAGAAATTTCAACAAGAAACAATTTTTGGAAAAGTTCGCCAAGAAAACGACTGAAATAATTTTAGCTCTCAAATAGCTAAAAGGTTTTAAAACAACCAATTATAATTAATTTTTGGAAACTTCATCCATCTGAAGATATTTTTGAAAAACTCATCCTGCGGAGTTATACATTCAACAAGAAATAATTTTTGAATAAAAAGTCAAGAATGATTTTGAATTATATTTAGTGTTTTTTAAAATTTATTTCAACACGCAAAACGCGATATCTCGGCTAGGGATAATTCCTTCCATTTATATTTTTAAACAGAAGCTGTTATGTTGTATTTTGAATTTTTATTTAGCATAACTGCAGCTTATTAATTTAAACAAATTTATTATTCAAATACAAGGAGAGGTTAAACAAACTAATTAACTTAACAAATGAAGAAAAAGTTGAGCTTCAATATTCTAAGCTATTACTACAACATAAACAAAACAAACTTAGTCAAAAAGGAACATATTTGACATCACACAGATTATTTTAAATTTATTTGTTTACCAATTTATAAACAACTCCCCCTTTGGTGAGCAAATCAAAATTAGGTCCAAAAAGAAGTCCCATATTTACAAGCAGTCTCTGAATTCTGTCTCCCGGCAGCCTCTTGGTGAGAAGATCCGCTTCTTGAGCTTCTGAGTTCACGAAGGAGATCCTCAAATTTCCCTTTGAGACTTCATCTTTTACGAAGAAATATTTTCTGTTAATGTGCTTGGTTCTACCATGATGAGATGTTCCTTTAATCCAGTCTATTGCTGATTTACTGTCTGTCTTCAGAACAAGTGGTATTTCAACACATGATTGATGACCTATTTCAGAAAGAAAGTTCATAAACCATTTTAACACTTTAGTGCCCTCACACACAGATAGCCATTAATTCCGCTTCGCATGTTGACAGGGCTACCAGTGGTTGTTTTTGAGATTTCCAACTAAGTAGTGAAGATCCTAATTTAGTTAAATATCCTGAAAAGATTTTGAGTCTTTAGTTGAGGACCAACTAGCATCTGTAAAGACTTCAATTTTCCCTCTTATTCTGTCAAAGCATAACTTGTAGCTTTTTGTTCCCTTCAAGTATCTATATATTCTTTTAAGTGCAGTAAGGTGAATGACTTTGGGATCCTTGCTGTATTGGGAGAGTTGACTAACATAAAATGTTATATCGGGCCTTGTTCCCACTGATAAATACATCAAGGAACCTATCATTTCTTGGTAAAGTTTAGGGTCCACAGGAGAAGAATCTGGGTGATTATCCAGATCTTGATTAAGATCACCAGGGGTTTTTACTGGATTACATTCTTCAAGGTTAAATTTCTTCGAAATCTTTTCTACATAGGCTTCTTGTGAAAGTTCGAAACAATTTTATTTTTCCTCAATTTTGATTCCAAGAAAAAATATAGGCTTTTCTTTTCGAACAATGACAATTTGCTTAACTATTCTGTTAATTATGGTACTATCCGATCCAATAATGAGAAAATCATCTACATAAATCCCAATTATTAGAGTTTTCTCCTCTTCTTGAAGGATGTATGCACATGGTTCACTTTCTAAACGTCTGAGTCCAATATCATTAAAAATTTGGTTAATTTTTTCATTCCAGCATCTTCCGGATTGTGGTAAACCATATAAACTTCTGTTTAGTTTACACACTTTATTTTCCTGTCCTGCTTGAACAAATCCTTCAGGTTGTTCCAGGTACACATCGTCTTTTAGTTCCGCATTGAGATAGGCAGTTTTAACATCATATTGTTCAATTTTCATGTTTTGCTGTGATGCAATGGCAATCAATGTTCTTAAAGAGTCCAGCTTAATCACAGGAGCAAAAGATTCTTCATAGTCAACGCCAGGATTTTTGATTATGCCCCATTGCAACAAATCTAGCCTTTCTTTTGTCAATGCTTCCATCTGGATTCATTTTTATATTAAAAATCCATTTTCCTTTTATCTGGTTTTCATTTTCTGGTTTGGGTACAAGGGTCCAAACATTATGTGAAGTTAGGGAATGGAATTCCTCTTCCATTGCTTCTTTCCATTGGTCTGAAAATGGGGTGTTCATGGCTTCTCGATATGTTTTAGGTATGTTCATGGAAGTTGAAGATAGTTCGGTTACATTGGCTGCGTTTCTTTCTTTTATTCTTTCAGATCGTCTTACACCACTTGCTTTCAGCCTCTCTTCCTGCTCTTGTAGATTGATGAGATGCTTTGCTTGAATATCTTCATTAGTTCTTCCTGATATACGTCCGGGTTTTCGGGGTAATCTTGATGATTCAGGTATTGGTTCAGGGTTGTCTGGAGTATTTAGTTCTTCTGGAGTAGAGCCCATGGTATGTGTAATTTGAAAGAAATCTGATTCATGTTGTTCATTTCTATAGATAATATGATCTTGGACATGTTGGTCAAAAACATTAGAAGTCAAGAGATCAGAGCCTTTTGAATTTTCATCAAATTTGACAGTTTGAACTTCGTGTATTTTTCCATCTTGTGGATCATATATTCTATAAGCTTTTCTTTGTCTGGAGTAACCGGTGAATATTCCTTTTCTTGCTCTAGAGTCAAATTTATTTCTTTGATTTTTAGGAATGTAATAGTAGGCAAGACTTCCAAAGATTTTTAAATGTGCTACTGATGGTTTGTGTCCAGTCCATTTCTCTATGGGAGTTTTCATGTTATCATTCTTGGTCGGTGTGCAATTCTTCAAATAAGCGGCTGTTGCAATGGCTTCCACCCAAAACTCCGTTGGTAACTTAGCATCAAATAACATAGTTCTAGCCCAATCTAGAAGGGTGCGATTGGTTCGTTCTGCAATTCCGTTGCTTTGTGGTGAATATGGAACTGTTCTTTGATGGTGTATTCCTTCATTTCTGAAAAACTCATGAAATTTTTTATTTGCAAATTCGGTTCCGTTGTCCGATCTAACAATTTTGATTTTAACATTAGTTTCATTTTCTCGATGATTTTTAAATTCTACAAAAAAAATCAAATGCATCCTCCTTTGATTTCAAGAAGTATACAAAGATATGTCTACTATACGAATCCACAATAACGTACAGATAGTTTGTACCACCCAGTGATTTGGTTGGCATAGGACCACAGAGATCCATGTGTATAAGTTCAATGGCCTTTCAGAATGATTATTCTCTATAGCTTTGAAAGGGTTTTGGGTTAGTTTACCAAGGATACATGGTTCACATTTTTCGAGATGTTGACAATTAAAATTAAGTCCTTTTACCATATTATTCTTCATCATTTTATCCAAATATTCTTCGTTCAAGTGCCCTAGTCTTCTATGCCACATTGTTTTGGCTGAACATTTATCTTCTGATTTTAAACAATTATCTTTAGTGCTTAACAAATTTCTAGGTAAAGTTTTAATTAGAAACATTCTATCTTCTTCATTAGCCTCAGCTATCAAATCTCCTTTGCAGTTATAAATTTTAGCTATTCCTTTCTCAAAATATACTTTATTTCCATTATTAACCAGACATCTGACAGAAAGAAGATTAGATTTAAGTCTAGGCACATAGAGTACATCCTTAATACAAATATCTTGCTTACCTTCACTTGTGTATGTAGACAATTTCACATCACCTTGTGCTTCAGCTTTTATGAACCTTTCTTCTTCTGCAAGGTTAATTTCACTGTCAATAGGAATCTTGTTGATAAGCCAAACTTCTATAGGAGACATGTGTGAAGTGCATCCTGAATCAAGGTTCCAAATGTGTGCATCCTCCTCAGGTAGATGTGAAGAAGAGTATATCATTTCCGCTGAAGTAAACGCATGTTCAGTGTTAGCAGAACCATTCGCTACATTAGCATGTTCCCTTGAGTTATTTTTCCAAGATGATGAAGACTTAGTTTGCATATTATTTTGTGGATATTTGCCTTTTGGTTTATTGAAGTTCGCTTTATCTTGACGATGCCAACAGTTTCTTGACATGTGCCCAAATTTTCCGTATGTATGACATTTCCCTTCAAATTTGCATGTTCTTTGTATCCCTCGGTCATTTCGAGCTTTAAAAGCTTTTTCATATTGACCTTATTTAGGAAATCCCATTGAGTTTAGCCTCATTTCTTCCTCTTGAAGTGCCTGGAAAACTTCCTCGAGACTCGCAGATCGTTGTGGTCGTAAAACCGCTGCTATATTTTCAAACTTTGGCAACAAACCTCTCACTACATGATACACCATTTCCCTTGGTGAAATAGGCTGTCCCAAGTTAGCACTTCTGGATGCAATATTTCTGGCCCTTGTTATGTAGGCTTCAATGCCTTCATTATTTCTCATTTGAATATTTTTCAATTCAAGTCCAATGTCGATTATTTTATCTTCGATATTTCCAGTATGGATACGCTTCAGTTCATCCCACACAGTTTTAGCATTTGTCTCTCCTATAAATATGCCAGCCTGCTCAGGTAACAAATTTACTATTATTATTCCAAACGCCTCATCATTTTTATCCTCCCATTCTTTGAAAAATTCTTCTTCCTTTGAATCTGCCATTCCACGGGTAGGCTTAGGCGATTCGATCACTTTTTTGAACAATTTTTTGCTTCTCAAAATTGCTGATATTTTAAGCGCCCATATGTGGTAATTTGAAGATGTCAGTGGCTCTATTCTATTCATTGAAAAATATTCTGCCATTTTAAAAAATATATATAATCGTACTCAACCTTTCTTTAAAAAAATCGGCTGTTTTCTTCTGACGCAATAACAATTAACCAGGCTTCTGCTACCAGTTGTTGTATTTTGAATTTTTATATAGCATAACTGCAGCTTATTAATTTAAACAAATTTATTATTAAAATACAAGGAGAGGTTAAACAAACTAATTAACTTAACAAATGAAGAAAGAGTTGAGCTTCAATATTATAAGCTATTACTACAACATAAACTAAACAAACTTAGTCAAAAAGGAACATATTTGACATCACAGATTATTTTAAATTGATTTGTTTACCAATTTCAACATGTTATAAACATAACGTATATACAAGAAAATAAATAAATTTAAAAAAATAAACAATTGGATATATTAGGAACCCCCCTTATCATTACAGGTTAGAAAGATAATCATAAATATACACTGCGTGACATTGAAAATGGAACACCAAGAAATAGTGGCCAGAAAGTGATGAAACTCGGCAGACAGAGAGAGACAGGGACGAACAATAAGTGATCTTTATTTCAAAATGATAGTCATAATACAGAGCGAGAACGGCGTCGGCTTAGTAGCAAGTAGGACCACCGCGGACGGCGATGCACGCAGCAACACGTCTAGGTAGAGAGTCAATCAGAGTACGGATGGCGTCCTGAGGGATGGCTCTCCATTCCCTCTCAACCATTTGCCACAGTTCGTCTTCTGAACGCGGCTGTGGCAAGGCATGCAAACGGCGTCCAATGATGTCCCAGACGTGCTCGATTGGTGAGAGATCAGGAGAGTACGGTGGCCAGGGAAGCATCTCTACATCTTGCAGAGCTTGTTGGCTAATGCGAGCAGTGTGCGGTCAGGCGTTATCCTGCTGATAAAGGGCATTGGGTACCCCCTGAAGGTAGGGGAGTGTCACCGGTCGCAGCACATCATCAACGTATCGTTGGGCCGTCATAGTGCCCTGAATACGAAGTAAAGGTGACCTGGAATCATACGCGATTACGCCCCAAACCATGATTCCACGTTGTCGCACGGTGGGGCGTTCCACAATTGCTGCCGGATTGGACCTTTCTCCACATCGACGCCACACGCGTACACGGCGACTATCACTGGACAAGCAGAAACGCGACTCATCTGAGAACACGACCCTGTGCCATTCCGTCATCCACGTCGATCTAGCCCGGCACCATTCCAAACGTTGGCGCCTATTCGGTGGGGTCAATGGCAGTCTTCTTAGCGGACGGCATGAGTGCAAGCCATTAGCAACCAATCGACGGGAAATGGTTCTGGTCGAGAAGGAATGATCTAGGGTGTCTTGCACATGTTGCAGGATGGCGGCACAAGTGGCTTGTGGGGCCGCCACTGCTTGTCGAAGGATACGCCGATCCACACGTGCTGACGTCACTCTGATTGCAACGACATTCCTATAAATTGCCACATTTCCTTGTTCGAACCATCTTCTTCACAGTCGGTGCACCGTGGACGCACCAAGGTGTGCATCAGCTGCGATTTGACGTATGGACCAACCTGCCCTTTTCAGTCCGATCACCATGCCCCTCGTAAAAGCGTCTGTCTGCTTGAACTGCCTCCGTTTACGATGACCTGGCATTCTCTGTTATTACACGTGTCTTTTGACACAAGAACAAAATTTCTACAATGATTTTCCTTGAAGAAATAACGACACGAATACTGTCCTTTCTGCAAGTTCCTTTCCTTATATCTTACTCCATGTGCGCACGAGAGCTGCGCATTATACATCATTTGCATAACTCGGTTAGGCGCGTCTACCCTGAAATTTGCATAATTTTCTGGCCACTATTTCTTGGTGTTCCATTTTCAATGTCACGCAGTGTATTTACAAAAATGGTTAAATCTGTGATAATTATCTCTAGTATTTACAAATTATTATGATTTAGTGTTTATCTCTCTCACTCTCTCCTTTTTTTTTACATTTATAAAAAAATAAAATAAATAAATAAAAATAATTTTTGGCAAACCTCTTTCTTTTATGTTATGAAGCAAATTGTTTCGGAAACATAGGAAAAATTTAACGTCATATATATTAAACAGTTGTTAACTTTACTTGAGAAATTCTCAAATGCTTTATTTCTTATGCTTTATTAAAACAGATATAAAAATGTTCAAAATAGGCCAATTTCACAAATTCAAATTAAAATATTCATAATATAATTTATAAAATATAAAATAAAACCCGAAAAATATCGATAAAAAAAGAAAATTTTGTTATAAAGTGTAAAATGTTGTTATATTAAAATATATAATAGAAATATAATTTTAATCACAAAAATATTAAGCGAATTACGCAAAAATATAGTTATAAACGCCATTTACTTTTTAAAAATGTAATTTAAATACGAATTAAGGAATAGCGACAAAATAATATATGGTAGAAAATCGGTTGACTATCCTAGAGCATCTTCTTTTAACTTGCCCTCTGACTAATCAAATTGTATGTAAATACTTTGAAACATTACCAAATTCTCTTTGTGTATATACTCTATCCTATGAGAACTTTGTTAAGTTTAGAACTATTTGTACAATAATTTACAAAACAATACTAATCCATCGTGTAAATATTTAATCATAGTGTTACATCACGATTAATGGCGTATTTCTTATATTATTTTTAATATATTTGAAATTTAAATTATATATTTATTTATTTTTATATAAAATATTCTATGATATTTATTTAAAACACAGATTATTTAGATTGTCATCATTTGTATTTAGGTACACGTGTGACTTCACTGCTCTCTTTGATGTGAGAAAATAAAGAAAGGATTCTGGTGGCTACTTAAAGAAGACTTATCTCGTTATTCCCTTTTATAAATTTGTAGGATGGTTGAAACACGCTCTGGTAAGATGCAAGACCCAGCACAGGAGAGAATCCAGGCTGAAGAGTCTGCCAAGCCGCAACCTGGTGCAACAATTGGTAGAGATGCTAGTTCCGACCCAGTTGTCCTGAATCCCAACATCGACATCCCCAAGTATGATGGAACGGAAGACCCTCGCCCATGGATTGAATCTCTTGAAGAAATTGGCTTCTTGTACCATTGGGCAGACTACATTATCTCTCGTTATGCCGCCATGAACATGACGGGAAGCGCTAAAACCTGGTTGAATTTACACAAAACTAGTTTCACGAGCTGGGAAAATATTAAAATCCGCCTCATTCAGGATTTTTCTTTGGACGCGAATAAAGAAGAACTTAGAATGAAGCTCAACAGAATGCAACACTGGAATGAACCAGCAATCAGGTTCGCGGAAGACATTCTAGTGTTGTGCAACAAGGTTGACCCCGCAATGGAAGAAGAAACAAAAATTGAACATGTTATTGGAGGACTGAAAAAAGAGTACTCATTCGCGCTCTACCTGAACCCTCCTAAAACGACCGATGACCTTCTTGTCGTGTGCAAGAAAATGGATTCTTTTGAAAAGAAGTATCGGGAACGTGTGGAGAAATCCAGAAACCTATATAACGGTCTACGCTATTCTAGACCCCAACAACAATCGAGGTACATGCCGCCGACTGCCGCACGAAACTACCAGACCACTTCCAGGCCCCAAGCCCCTGTTTCCAATAATTACAAGAACGACTCCCCTCCTACCCCCAGACAGTATCGAAACAACTTTCCACAGCCCTCTACCCCTAGACGTCCTTATAATCCTAACTTTGTGCCGAAACCAAACCTTCAGAGAAACACTTACAATAAAAGCCAAGAAGTGAGCAAAAATAGGACGGAAGATGGAAGACCAATCTGCTTTAAATGTAACAAGCCAGGGCACGTGGCCCGTTATTGTAGGGTCAAGTTTATAAGAATCCTAGAAGAGAATCCAGCAGATACCCAAGAGAAGGTCGAAGAAAAATGCCAAATGAATGAAATATCAGAGAAATCAGGACCTCGGCTTTATGCTGATGTATGTCATAGCACACAGACAAATATTCCTACCCGGAATAGATATTCCGTGTTGGAAGATTTAAACTAAGCGTCGCGCCTGAATCTGTCAATCAAAGCAAGTCGACCATAAACGGAATCAAGAAGTTGGACCCTAAATACAAATTAAAAATTAATGTGGACAAGATAGGGACTTTTGAAGCTTTGGTTGATACAGGTGCTGACCTCTCAGTGGTCGACCTCAGAACGGCCCTCGATACAGGCCATGGTATAAGTAAACTCGCAAAAATTTGTGCAGGACCCGATGGAAAAAAATTGGACATGGTAGGAAGTATATTTTTAAATATAAAAATTGATGACGAAACATTATCACACAACTTTGTGATATTGAAAACGCATTTACGGACATTAATTCTTGGGAGAGATTTCCTTAAGAAAATGAACGCAAAAATAGATTGTAAGCAAGAAACTATAAAATATGATTTGACGAATAATCATGACGAAATCAATTTTGAAATGTTGAAAATAAAGAGTGCCAAGGATTCCATTGTACCGGAATGTTCCATGAAATTGATCAAGGCATTGGTAGAAACAGAGGATGGAGAATATATTATCGAGGAGAGCAGCAAAATGTTTCAAACAAATGGACTTCGTCTAGCAAGAAGCTTGATCAATATTATAAATAGGGAAACACACATCTGGATAACTAATCCTTATCCTCGACCGTTAAAAATAATGAAAAACCAAACATTGGCTTTTGGAAGTAGTCCAGCGAAAATAAATGTGAGTCGAGAAAGAGAGGTAGAAAAGAACGAAGAACCTAGATTCCAAATAAACGAAAATCTTTCACCAAAGGAACAGAAGGAGTTAAAACAAGTTTTAGAAAGGTATGGAGATCTTTTTTCATCGAGATTAGGGAGAACCAATTTGGCAAAACATCGGATAGACACAGAAGACGCGAAGCCAATTAAACACAAGCCTTACCGGGTAAGTGCTAAAGAACGAGATATTATAAAAGAGCAAATTGACGAGATGCTTACAGAAGGCATAATTAGGCCATCTTCTAGCCCCTGGTCTTTTCCAGTAATATTGGTCAAGAAGCGAGATGGTAAATACAGATTTTGTGTGGACTACAGAAAACTGAATAATGTGACAGTAAAAGATGTCTATCCGATCCCTAGAATAGACGAAGTTATGGATACTCTCCAAGGATCTACACACTTTTCAGCAATAGACCTCAGATCTGGATATTGGCAAGTTGAAGTCGAAGAAAGAGACAAAGAGAAAACAGCTTTCACTACAGCGCATGGATTATATGAATTCAACGTGATGCCTTTTGGACTTTGTAACGCGCCTGCTACCTTTGAGAGAAATATGGAGAATATGCTTGGAAATCTGAGATGGCAAATTTGTTTGTGTTATCTGGATGATGTTATCATATATAGCCCAGATTTTCCAACGCACCTCAAAAGACTTGAAGCTGTTTTTAGATGTTTTCGTGAATCTAATTTAAGGTTAAACGACAAAAAATGCCGATTTGCTTTTGAAGAATTGGAGATTCTCGGCTATATAACGAGCAAACATGGTATAAAACCCGCGGAACATAACATCAAAGCTGTCAGAAATTTTCCTCGGCCCAAAAAGGTCAAAGAAGTACAATCCTTTTTGGGAATGTGTTCATATTATAGAAAATTTATCAAAGACTTTTCAAAAATTGCTGACCCTTTGACCAACCTTATAAAAAAAAGTGTATCATTTACCTGGACAGAAAGACAAGAGGAAGCGTTTCAAACCCTAAAAACAGCACTATTAAGTCCACCAATTTTAGGTCACTTCAATCCAAATGTACCTACTTATGTTCATACTGATGCGTCCAACATCGGCATAGGTGCAACACTTGTCCAAGACATCGGTGGTGAAGAGAAGGTGATCTCATATTTGAGTCGTACCCTAAGTAAAGCGGAGCAAAATTATTCAACCACTGAAAAAGAATGTCTGGCCGTTGTCTGGTCAATGTCAAAATTACGACCCTACCTTTATGGAAGACACTTTAAAATAGTAACAGACCATCACGCCTTATGCTGGCTCAAAAACTTGAAGGATCCAACAGGTCGATTGGCAAGATGGGCATTGAAAATTCAAGAATATGACTTCGATATAATACATAAATCGGGAAAGAAGCATCTGGACGCCGATGGCTTATCTAGGGGGCCCTTACCAGAAACTGATTGGGATGAGGATTTTGAAAGGCTATTTTTAAATCAAATAACAGACGAAGAGGATAAATTTATCGAAAGTGTTAAGAAAAACCTTAATGGAAGCAGGCGATCAATTGCGCAAAACTTTAAAGAAGAAGATGGATGCCTCTTTAAGAAAAACCCGAACCCTGAAGGCAGGGCGTGGTTGCTTGTGGTTCCAGAGAATAAAAAGAGAGAAATTATGAAAGAATATCACAATCATATGTCGAATGGCCATCTGGGCGTCGCCAGAACCATGTACCGAATAAAGAGTAAATACTTTTGGCCATCCATGCTAAAGGATGTCTCAGAATTCGTTAAGACGTGTCACCTTTGCCAAAGTAGGAAAGGCTCAAACCAATTACCTTCTGGACTACTACAGCCCATCCCCCCAGCCAACTTTCCTTTCGAAAGAATTGGAATTGACTTTGTTGGTCCACTACCATCTACGAAAAACAGGAAAAAATGGATAATCGTGCTGACAGACTACTACACTAGATATGCAGAAACAAGAGCAGTCTCGGAAGCAACAGTGAAAGAAGTTTCTAAATTTCTAGTAGAGGATATTTTTCTTCGGCACGGAGCCCCACAATATCTTATTAGTGACAGAGGCTCTCAATTTACCAGTAATTTAATGAAAGAGGTGATGAAAACGTGCAAGATTAAACATTGCTTCACAACGAGCTATCATCCCCAGACTAATGGATTGACAGAGCGGTTAAATAGAACATTGATCAATATGCTCAGTATGTATGTGAACACTGATCAGAAAAATTGGGACGAAATACTCCCATTCATCACTCACGCTTACAATACTACAATTCAGGAAACCACAGGATATTCTCCCTTTTTCCTGATGTTTGGAAGAGAACCCACGTCTCTTTTGGACGACAGGAATATCTCGGTGGACATTGACAAAGATGATTATGATGAATACATAAAACATCACTTAGACAAAATAAACAGAACAAGAAAATTAGTTATTAACAACACAATAAAGACTCAAGAAAGAATGAAAAAGAACTATGACAAGAAACACATGGAAAGAAGCTACGAACCAGGAGAATTAGTAGCAGTTTGGACACCAATTAGGAAAATAGGAAAGTGTGAGAAACTACTGAGAAAATATTTTGGCCCATATTGTTGCACCAGGTTGCGGCTTGGCAGACTCTTCAGCCTGGATTCTCTCCTGTGCTGGGTCTTGCATCTTACCAGAGCGTGTTTCAACCATCCTACAAATTTATAAAAGGGAATAACGAGATAAGTCTTCTTTAAGTAGCCACCAGAATCCTTTCTTTATTTTCTCACATCAAAGAGAGCAGTGAAGTCACACGTCTACCTAAATACAAATGATGACAATCTAAATAATCTGTGTTTTGAATAAATATCATAGAATATTTTATATAAAAATAAATAAATATATAATTTAAATTTCAAATATATTAAAAATAATATAATAAATACGCCATTAATCATGATGTAACACTTCCCCCTCTCCAGAGGTCGTCACGTCCTCGTGAGTTACCTCATCAATTCTCTCAAAATAGGGTTTGAGTCTTGAGACATGGACAATCAATGGGTCTTGGCCAGGATTATCTTTCGGCTCAATTAAGTAATTTACGTTAGACAGCTTCTTTAATATTCGATATGGGCCAAAATATTTTCTCAATAGTTTTTCGCATTTTCCGATTTTCCTGACTGGTGTCCAAACTGCCACTAAATGTCCTGGTTCATAGATTTTCTCATTGTGTTTTTTGTCATAGTTTCTTTTCATTCTTTCCTGAGTCTTCTCTGTGTTGTTAATGACTACCTGTCTCGTCTCTCCTTGCTATTTTATCTAAGTAGTTTTCTATATATTCGTCGTAATCGTCCATGTTACTGTCCGTTGGGATATTCTCGTCGTCTAAGAGGGACATGGGTTCCCTTCCAAACAACAGGAAAAATGGAGAGTAGCCTGTGGTTTCTTGAATCGTGGTATTATAAGCGTGGGTGATAAAAGGGAGGATTTCATCCCAGTTCTTTTGGTCTGTGTTCACATACATGCTGATCATATTGATTAAAGTTCTATTTAGCCGTTCCGTTAGTCCGTTAGTCTGGGGTGGTAGCTCGTTGTGAAGCAGTGTTTCACTTTGCACATTTTCATTACCTCCTTCATCAAATTGCTAGTGAATTGTGAACCTCTATCGCTAATAAGAAATCTTGGGGCCCCGTGACGTAAAATAATATGTTCGATTAAAAATGTAGAGACTTCTTTCACGGTTGCTTCTGATACTGCCTTTGTTTCAGCATACTTGGTATAATAATCAGTCAACACAATTATCCACTTCCTTCTTCTTTTCGTTGATGGCAAGGGGCCAACAAAGTCAATTCCGATTCTTTCAAAAGGGTAGTTAGCTGGGGGAATAGGTTGTAGAAGTCCAGAAGGCAAGTGATTTGAACCTTTCCGACTTTGGCAAAGATGGCACGTCTTTACAAATTCTGAAACATCTTTCAACATGGAAGGCCAATAGTATTTATTCTTCAATCGGTAAGTGGTTCTGGCGACGCCCAGATGGCCATTCAGCATATGGTTGTGGTATTCACTCATGACTTCCTTCCTTCTCTTCTTTGGCACTACCAGCAACCATGCCCTACCTTCAGGATTTGGATTTTTCTTGTAGAGACACCCATTTTCTTCTTTGAAGTTCTGTGTAATTGAACGCTTGTTTCCACTAAGGTTCTCCTTAATATTCTCAATAAAATCATCCTTTTCGTCTATTATTTGATTCAGAAATAGTCTTTCATAATCTTCGTCCCATTCGTTTTCAGGTAAGGGTCCTCTAGATAGACCATCAGCGTCCAGATGTTTTTTACCCGATTTATGTATGATTTCGAAATTATATTCCTGAATCTTCAGTGCCCATCGTGCTAATCGGCCGGTCGGATCTTTCAGATTCTTAAGCCAGCATAGTGCGTGATGATCAGTTACGATTTTGAAGTGCCTTCCATATAGGTAGGGTCGTAACTTGGACATTGACCACACAACAGCTAGACATTCTTTTTCGGTAGTCGAATAATTTTGCTCAGGTTTGCTCAGTGTTCGACTTAAATATGAGATAACTTTTTCTTTATCGCCGAACTTTTGGACTAATGTTGCACCCAGGCCGATGTTAGATGCGTCAGTATGAATGTAAGTAATTGCATTCGGGTCAAAGTGCCCTAAGATTGGAGGATTTATCAATGCTACTTTAAGGGTTTGAAATGCTTTCTCTTGATTTTCTGTCCAGGTAAAAGGTACATTCTTTTTTATAAGACTGGTTAATGGATCGGCAATTTTTGAAAAACCTTTGATAAATTTTCTATAATATGAGCACATTCCTAAAAATGATTGAACTTCTTTATCTTTTTGGGCCGAGGAAAATCTCTAATAGCCTTGATATTATGCTCCGCTGGTTTTATACCATGTTGATTAGTTATATGGCCAAGAATCTCCAGTTCTTCGAAAGCAAATTGGCATTTTTTGTTGTTCAATTTTAAATTAGCCTCGCGAAAACATTTTAAAACAGCTTCTATTCTTTTGAGATGTGTTGAAAAATCCGAGCTATAAATGATTACGTCATCTAGATAACATAAGCAAATTTGCCATCTAAGATTACCAAGCATATTTTCCATGTTCCTCTCAAATGTAGCAGGGGCATTGCATAGACCAAAGGGCATAACGTTGAACTCATATAGGCCATGTGCTGTAGTGAAGGCTGTCTTTTCTTTATCTTTCTCCTCAACCTCTACTTGCCAATATCCTGATTTAAGGTCAATTGCTGAAAAGTATTTGGATCCTTGAAGTGTATCCAATACTTCATCAATTCTGGGAATTGGGTAAACATCCTTCACTGTTACATCATTCAATTTTCTGTAGTCAACGCAAAATCTGTACTTACCATCTCGCTTCTTGACCAAGATTACAGGGAAGGACCATGGACTCGAGGATGGTCTAATTATGCCGTCTCTGAGCATTTCATCAATTTGTTCTTTTATGATTTCTCGCTCTTTCGCGCTCACCCTATACGGCTTGTGTTTGATCGGTTTCGCGCCTTCTGTATCGATCCGATGTTTCGCTAAGTTGGATCTTCCTAATCCCGACGAAAACAAATCCTCGTACCTTTCCAAAACTTGTTTCAATTGCTCCTTTTCCGTATATGCTAAATTTTCGTTTATCTGAAATTGGGGTTCTTCATGCTCTTTTTGTTCACTTTCTTCCATAAGATTCACTTCGGCTGGCTGGCTTCCAAAGCACAATGTTTGGTTTTTTAATATTTTTAATGGTCGAGGGTAAGGGTTTGTTATCCAGATATATGTTTCCTTATTCACAACATTTATTAAGCTTCTCGCTAGTCGAAGTCCATTTGTTTGAAACATTTTATGGTTCTCCTCGATGATGTATTCGCCATCCTCTGCTTCTACAAATGCATTAATCAATTTAATAGAAAGTTCTGGTATAATGGCATCCTTTGCACTTTTTATTTTCTTCTGTTGATATTTGATTACGTCATGATTTTCTGTCAAGTCATATTTGATTATTTCACGCTGACAATCAATTTTTGCGTTCATTTTCTTAAGAAAATCACGTCCAAGTATAAATATTCGCAAATGTGTTCTCATTATCACAAATTGATGTGTAATTGTTTTGTCATCAAATTTTATATTTAAAATAATATTTCCTACGATATCTAATTCTTTGCCATCGGGTCCGGAGCACATTTTATCAGGATTTATTATTTCAAGACCTGTGTTAAGAGCTGTACTAAGGTCGACCACTGAAAGATCGGCGCCTGTATCAATCAAAGCTTCGCAGATACCGATTCTATCCACGTTAATGTTCATTTTATATTTGGGGTCTAACTTTTTAATTCCATTTATGGTCGACTTGCTTTGATTGACGGACTCAGGCGCGATGTTTAGTTTAAATCTTCTAATGCAGCATATCTATTCCTTGTAGGGATACTCGAGTACGGGCTATTACTTACGTCAGAGTAGAGCAGAGGTCTCGACTTCTGAGTTCCATTATCCATTCGGATTTCTTCTTCGACCTTGTCTTGTGTAACTATGGGGTCCTCTTCCACAATTCTTACAAACCTGACTCTGCAATACCGCGCTACGTGTCCTGGCTTGTTACACTTGAAACATATTGGTCTCCCGTCTTCTGTCCTATTCCTATTTGAATTTGGATTCTTATTGTATGTTTTACTTGGGTAGACCGGTTTTGGCTCAGGATTGGGAGTGTAAGATCGTCTAGGGGCAGATACCTGGGGCAGAGGCTTGTTCTGGTAATACCTCGGAGTGGGGGCCTGGGGCTTGGAGGTGTTCTGGTAGTACCTCGGAGCGGGGGCCTGGGGCTTGGAGGTGTTCTGATATGGTCTTCTGAACGACGTAGCATTCTTCCATTGCTCTTGATGATGGGGACGAGGAGAGCGTGGTCCATTATAAAGAGCTTTTGATTTTTCTGCACGTTCTTGGTAATTCTTTTCGAACAAGTCCAGCTTTTTACAAATTTCTAGAAGTTCATTGGTATTCTTAGGAGGGTTTAGGTGAAGGGCAAAAGAGTATTCTTTCTTTAACCCTCCAATAACCCAGTTTATTTTAGTCTCTTCTTCCATTTGGGGGTCGACCTTGTTGCACAGTACAAGGATATCCTCTGCGAACCTGATTGCAGGTTCATTCCACTGTTGTATCCTGTTTAATCTCATCCTCATTTCTTCTTTGTTGGCGTCTGAGGCAAAATCCTCAATTAGGCGGCTCTTGAAATTTTCCCAGCTGGTGAAACTTACTTTGTGTAGGTTCAGCCAGGTTTTGGCGCTACCAATCATATTCATGGCAGCATAACGGGAGATAATGTAGTCTGCCCAATGGTACAGGAAGCCAATTTCTTCAAGAGATTCAATCCATGGGCGAGGGTCTTCTGTTCCATCATACTTGGGGATGTCGATGTTGGGATTCAGGACAACTGGGTCGGAACTAGCATCTCTACCAATTGTTGCACCAGGTTGCGGCTTGGCAGACTCTTCAGCCTTGATTCTCTCCTGTGCTGGGTCTTGCATCTTACCAGAGCGTGTTTCAACCATCCTACAAATTTATAAAAGGGAATAATGAGATAAGTCTACTTTATGTAGCCACCAGAATAATTTATTTATTTTCTCACATCAAAGAGAGCAGTGAAGTCACAGTGTACCTAAATACAAATGATGATAATCTAAAAATAATCTGTTTTAAATAAATATCATAGAATATAAAAATAAATAAATATATAATTTATATTTCAAATATATTAAAAATAATATAATAAATACGCCATTAATCATGATGTAACAATATAGAATATTAAAGAAGCTGTCTAACGTAAATTACTTAATTGAGCCAAAAGATAATCCTGGCCAAGACCCATTGATTGTCCATGTCTCAAGACTCAAACCCTATTTTGAGAGAATTGATGAGGTAACTCACGAGGACGTGACGACCTCTGGAGAGGGGGAAGTGTTACATCACGATTAATGGCGTATTTCTTATATTATTTTTAATATATTTGAAATTTAAATTATATATTTATTTATTTTTATATAAAATATTCTATGATATTTATTCAAAACACAGATTATTTAGATTGTCATCATTTGTATTTAGGTAGACGTGTGACTTCACTGCTCTCTTTGATGTGAGAAAATAAAGAAAGGATTCTGGTGGCTACTTAAAGAAGACTTATCTCGTTATTCCCTTTTATAAATTTGTAGGATGGTTGAAACACGCTCTGGTAAGATGCAAGACCCAGCACAGGAGAGAATCCAGGCTGAAGAGTCTGCCAAGCCGCAACCTGGTGCAACAATATATACTAGTAAATAATACTAGCACAGCACAATAGTCCTTTGGACTTCGTGCTTTTGTAACAATAAATAAATAAATCCTATAAAAATATAAATTAATATTTTAAATTGTATAATTATTCGTTTTTATTATGTTTTTTATTTTGTGTAGAGCGTGTTCAGAATCTTTTATGTCTCAGACGATGAAACAAATAATAATAAGTTTACTTACAGCTGAAATGGTTTTAAAGAATTAGGCGATTTTACCTTTTAAGAAAGTATTTTAAATTTATTATTTTCAAAGAGAGAGAGAAAAAAAAAGACATTTAACAATAATTCTTACTAATTATATAAACAAAAATATCACTCGTTCTTTCTTCTTTTAATATCACAGTGTTGTCAGCCTAAAAGTATTTTAAGATCATTGATTTATTATTTTAAAGCATTTCCTTCTTTTTTTTTACCAACAGAGCGTGCGCAAGAAGTGACTTATAATTGAAAACATTCAATGAAGGAATTTATTTGAAGAAACTGAGAAATAGTGTGTGTATTGTTATAGTTTTATTTTAGAGAGAGATACAAATAAAAGGAATTCAGCAATATGTTTTAGATAATCCCGATTTTTTTTCTCCATCACACTTGTGGAACGAGTTTCCTCCCCTCAATGTTCTTGTTTTGATATAAATTCCAATCAACCAATAAATAAACCCACAGTTTGAAGATCCAAGGCCTCCCACACTGAGTCAGCGGTCAAATTGTTTATATTCTTTCAAATCCGTCACAGAGAAATATCTGCAAAAAAAAAAAAAAAGATGTTGATCCAGGAGAACCGCCATGAGCTGTAAATTCATTGTGAATATAGAGAATATAGAAAAAATTCAAACAATGAACACTTCAATGTTCCCTAGTTACGGAGTCTGTAACAATTAAATCCAGGATTTTATTAGACTGGGTTCAAATCCCTGGTCAATAAGTCAATTTTTTTTGGAAGCCACCGAACTGGCAACAAGAAGTTTGGAGGTTTGAAATTCCTCATCAACACATCAATCATTCTACATATTTCTTAAGGCTGAAGTGTCGTCTTCTAACTCATCTGATTTTTCTTTCTTACAGAAGACAGTAAGAAGAGCTGCAATCACAAGATTGGTTATGAAGGTGCCAACAGCATGATGGGAAGTGAACAGGATTCATTCAAGAAAACTGTTTTCCTCGTGGAATAATCAATTATTTTCCGACGCCATATTTCTGGAGTGTTGTGAAATATCTTCTACCTTCTATTCAAATCCAAACTTACTATTGACATTTAAGTTGGAAGATATGTTTAGATCCATGATAACACCATGATATAATTGAAACTATCTGATGTCAAAACTAAGCGAAAAGAACAAATGGATTGAGGAGGAGGGTTCCAAGAAGTTCATCATAATTCTCATGTCTATCACTCCACCTATATTATTCAAAATTCTACTAAAATTTAACAAATAAAGCAGTAATTAAGCAAATAACTATTTCCCAATAGATTCCTTGGCAATATTCAAAAATAAATATTTATTTATTAACACCATAATTGAAGAATATTTTAGGTGGATATTCATTTGATACCAATATAGCTTCAATATTATTTTGCCATATTCAAGAAGATATTTATAATACACTTTAACAGAACATATTTTCAATAGAAATAACCATTTCCATTCCCCCATGATGTCTTGAAAACATTGTCCAACATTGGCCATTGTCAACCTGGTCCACTGGCAAAGGTCATCCATCAAGACATTGCAAAAAGTCGAATTATCTATCCAATAATATTGTAAAATTTGAAGCCACACAAAATAAATAACGCAGTCTGAAAGTATGAATCCTCAATATCAAGACAATATCAATTCAATAGAAATAACAATTTCAATCCCCCCATGATGTATTGAAACAATTATCCAACATTGATCATTGTCAGCCTGGTCAACTGGCAAAAGATCATCTATCAAGTCATCGCAAAAGTCGAATAATCTATCCAATAATATCGTATAATATGAAGCCTCACAAAATGAATAACAACGCATTTTAAAAGAAATAATTACTATTATCAAAACAATAGCAATACAATAGAAATAACTTCCATTCATGATGTCTTGAAAACATTGTCCAACATTGATCATTGCCAACCTGGTCAACTGGCTAAAGGTCATTCATCAAGACATCCAAAAAGTCTAATTATCAATCCAATTGTACTATTTGAAGCTAAAGAAAATAAGTAACGCAGTTTAAAAGAAATAATCCTTAATATCAAAGCAATAGAAATGCAATAGAAACGTCTTCTTATCAGAATGGCACATCAAACATATCATTAAAACAATATTTGATCACCAAATGGGAAGAATAATTCTGAATTAGTGTTCTTTGAAATCGAAATTTTTATGATATGATCATTTAATTATCAAATAATCTAGCAGATTATACCATTAGTAACAGGCTCCACATGGGGAATTCAGTTGTGAAATAGTTGCCAACACGTTCACCTGTAAAAACAATCTGGAACGAAAATGGAAGATTTGCGCTCTTTAGAAGAAATCCAAGTTATTAAAGAAGACTTCACTTTTCAGCCAAAATAACCATCAGAATGAAAGTTGCCGAAACGAGGAATGAAAACTGCCAAGTTTCTTGATCTAATTATTATTTATTTATTTTTTGGAGAAGAAATCATGTGGTTTCAACACAATCTCTACCTGCACTTCTAAAGTGTGATAGCAATTTTTTTAAACAGAAATCATTGAATTGGTTTCAACTTGCAAGTTTTTACTTGTATTTTGCTCTAATGTGCAATTATCAATTTTTGGAATAAGTCGAGAGACTTAATATTCATTTTTATGAATCTCCCATGTATTTTCATGGTGTTTAGAAGTAAACGTCGTAGAAAATACAAATTTTTGGAAAAATCAAGATCTTGATTTTTTTTACTTGCGCGCAACAAGTAAAAAGCAATATTATATCTCCTGTATATTCATGAGGGTTGAATTATAACCTGATGGAAATATACAAATTTTTGGAAACGTTTTTCAACTTATATTTTTGTTGAAAAAAAAAAGTGTAATGTTCCTGCTAAGATATTCAACAAGAATTTCAAAATGTTCCTGAAAAGAAATTTCAACAAGAAACAATTTTTGGAAAAGTTCGGTCAAGAATACGACTGAAATAATTTTAGCTCTCAAATAGCTAAAAGGTTTTAAAACAACGGAGTTATATATTCAACAAGAAATAATTTTTGAATTAAAAATCAAGAATGATTTTGAATTATATATAGTGTTTTTTTATTTATTTCAACACGCAAAACGCGATATCTCGGTTAGGGATAATTGGGTCGATTTACATTTTTAAACAGAAGCTGGCTATATACATATTATATATATACAAGAAAATAAATAAAAAAATAAAAAGAAACAATTGGATATAATAAGAACCTGATTCTTCCAGGTTAGAAAGATAATCATAAATATATTTACAAAAATGATTAAATCTGTGATAATTATCTCTAGTATTTACAAATTATTATAAGTTAGTGTTTATCTCTTTCACTCTCCCTTTTTTTACATTTATAAAAAACAAACAAATAAAAACAATTTTTGGCAAACCTCTTTTATGTTATGAAGAAACTTGTAGTGGAAATATAGGAAAAAATTAACGCCATATTAAACAGTGGTTAACTTGAGAAAATTTCAAATGCTTTATTTCTAATGCTTGGTTAAAACAGATATATAAAATGTCTAAAAAATAAGCCAATTTCATAAATTAAATTAAAATATTCATAAAATAATTGCTAAAGTGTAAAAATAAAAATAAATAACGAAAAATATCGAATAAAAATGAAATATTTTGGTATTGAAGTGTAAAATGTTGTTATATTAAAATAAAAAGCGTTTCTTAAAACCTGTATATAATTTCAATCATAAAAGATAAAGTAAGTTATGAAAAATATAGTTATAAAATCCATTTAATTTCTAAAAATGTAATTTGAATACGAATTAAGGAATAGCGACAAAATAATATTTATATGGTAGAAAATCGGTTGACTATCCTATAAAAAATGCAAATTAATATTTTAAATTGTATAACTATTCGTTTTTTTTTTTTTGTAGAGCGCGCGCTAGAAGCTAACTTATAAATGAAAACATTCAAAGAAGGAATTTATTTGAAGAAACTGAGAAATAGTGTGTGTATTGTTATAGTTTTCTTTTAGAGAGAGATACAAATAAAAGGAATTCAGCAATATGTTTTAGATAACCCCGATTTTTTTTTCTCCATCACACTTGTGGAACGAGTTTCCTCCCCGCAATGTTCTTGTTTTGATATAAATTCCAATCAACCAATAAATAACCCCACAGTTTGAAGATCCAAGACCTCCCACACTGAGTCAGCGGTCAAATTGTTTATATTCTTTCAAAGCCATCACAGAGAAATGTCTGCAAAAAAAAAAAAAGATGTTGATTCAGTAGAACCGCCATTTTGTTTTCAAAATATTCGGCTGGTATTTTCTAGAGCAGAGTGCACGAATCTTTATCAAATTCTTGAAATAAAAAAAAAGTGAGTCAGCAGATTTTTTTTTTTTTACATTCATTTTTTTTTTCCTTTTTCTACTTGCCTGCCCCCTTTGGCTCGCGTCTTTTTTTCGGGAGCCATATTGATGTCTATGCATTTTTTTCCTATGTGAGATCTGGGTCTCTCTCTATACCTCTTCTTTTCTTCAAGAGTTATGTAAAATCTATTAAATTTTATTATAATTATTTTTTATCTAAAGCATATATATGTGAAACCAAAAATTCTATAAAAAGGTAATCTTGGTGGAAGAACATAACAAACCTACTGCGTGTCTCTAGTCATATTATTTATCTTAAATACAGTACAACCTCTTTCTAAAGGGTAATACCTAATTACAGACCCAAAGGCTCCCCTTTTAAAGAGAGGTGTCCTCTTCCCGAAGAGCTGTTAATTAATTAAAAATGATAATTTTGTTGATTAAAACTGTCCTTTGTAGAGAGTTATCCTCTAATGGAGGTTCCACTGTATTCATTAAATATTGCCACGTGGAAAATTAGTGAAGACAAATTTCAGGATTAGACAGAAATTTATTTATGGCAAAAACAAACTATGAAGGATAAACAAAAGATAAACAATGAGGGAAGTTTACAGAGTAGTAAAATATTTTTAAAAAAATAATAAAATGATACTCTGGTATTTTTATTTTATTTAATAGTTGGTAGAGACACGCCATATCCACAGTTAGGATAATTGCGTGTATATATTACATTATATACAATTAACAAAATTGAACATTAGGAATCATGAAAATTAAACGTTCAATGTCAAATTTTGCATATAGCAATTAGAAATAGTAGCTTGAAATATGTAGTCAACACTTTCGCCTTGAAATATACATACTGCAGAATCTATTAAACTTAATGTATTGGTCTTTATTGCGCAAGCAACTTGTTTTGTATTAGTCAGGTAAAGTGTTTTCTTCCCTTAGATCAGAAGTTAATGGACAGTTTATCAGAAGGTGTTCAGGGATTTGTCTTTCGTTTTCACAAGTGCATGCAGGTGAATCAATTTTGCCAATTCTAAACAAATATGTGTTGAAGTCACCATGTCCAGTAAAAAATTGAACGTTATAGAAGTTGGGTTGAACATACACTGCGTGACATTGAAAATTTAACACCAAGAAATAGTGGCCAGAAAGTGATGAAACTCGGCAGACAGAGAGAGACAGAGACGAACAATAAGTGATCTTTATTTCAAAATGATAGTCATAATACAGAGCGAGAACGGCGTCGGCTTAGTAGCAAGTAGGACCACCGCGGACGGCGATGCACGCAGCAACACGTCTAGGTAGAGAGTCCTGAGGGATGGCGTCCTGAGGGATGGCTCTCCATTCCCTCTCAACCATTTGCCACAGTTCGTCTTCTGAACGCGGCTGTGGCAAGGCATGCAAACGGCGTCCAATGATGTCCCAGACGTGCTCGATTGGTAAGAGATCAGGAGAGTACGGTGGCCAGGGAAGCATCTGTACATCTTGCAGAGCTTGTTGGCTAATGCGAGCAGTGTGCGGTCGGGCGTTATCCTGCTGATAAAGGGCATTGGGTACCCCCTGAAGGTAGGGGAGTGTCACCGGTCAAGCACATCATCAACGTATCGTTGGGCCGTCATAGTGCCCTGAATACGAAGTAAAGGTGACCTGGAATCATACGCGATTGCGCCCCAAACCATGATTCCACGTTGTCGCACAGTGGGGCGTTCCACAATTGCTGCCGGATTGGACCTTTCTCCACGTCGACGCCACACGCGTACACGGCGACTATCACTGGACAAGCAGAAACGCGACTCATCTGAGAACACGACCCTGTGCCATTCCGTCATCCACGTCGATCTAGCCCGGCACCATTCCAAACGTTGGCGCCTATTCGGTGGGGTCAATGGCAGTCTTCTTAGCGGACGGCATGAGTGCAAGCCATTAGCAACCAATCGACGGGAAATGGTTCTGGTCGAGATGGAATGATCTAGGGTGTCTTGCACATGTTGCAGGATGGCGGCACAAGTGGCTTGTGGGGCCGCCACTGCTTGTCGAAGGATACGCCGATCCACACGTGCTGACGTCACTCTGGTTGCAACGACATTCCTATAAATTGCCACATTTCCTTGTTCCAACCATCTTCTCCACAGTCGGTGCACCGTGGACGCACCAAGGTGTGTATCAGCTGCGATTTGACGTATGGACCAACCTGCCCTTTTCAGTCCGATCACCATGCCCCTCGTAAAAGCGTCTGTCTGCTTGAACTGCCTCCGTTTACGATGACCTGGCATTCTCTGTTATTACACGTGTCTTTTGACACAAGAACAAAATTTCTACAATGATTTTCCTTAAAGAAATAACGACACGAATACTGTCCTTTCTGCAAGTTTCTTCCCTTATATCTTACTCCATGTGCGCACGAGAGCTGCGCATTTTATATCATTTGCATAACTCGGTTAGGCGCGTCTACCCTGAAATTTCCATAATTTTCTGGCCACTATTTCTTGGTGTTCCATTTTCAATGTCACGCAGTGTAGTTAGGAATCCTTGAAGTATCAAAGAATCCCACGAAATTATCATTGGCACCCCCATAGTATTCCTCAAATTTCTGGTTTATAAAATTAGATATAATTTTTCTTTTAGTTGAATCTGATTTTTTGTATACAATATTTATTTTTAGTATATTTGTTTCAATAAAATCTGTGAGCTTTGGTGTTCTAGCAACAATATGAGTACAGTTTGACGATTAATTATAAACCTGTGTACTGTGCTTCAAAATTTTGTACTGTAGAGAGTTTAATTTATCTTTGACTTTTTTGGGTATAAAGTTGTACCAGATCGTGGAACCATAAGTTAGGGAACTTCGAAACAGTGTCTTATAAAGTACTATTATTATTTTACTGTCCAGTCCCCATGCTTTCCCGGTTAATCCAATTAGGTATCCACTAGCTCTATTTGTCTTATTAATAATCTCCTCAATATGAGGCACAAAATCAAATTTGTTTTTATTTATATGATTTTAAAAAGTTATTCCCATAATCTTCAGTTTTTCTACCCGATTGGCAGTGATAGTGTTCGGAATTTTTGCAGTTATTTTGCTATTAAACAAGTATAAGGTTTTCGTTTTCTCTTCAGACGGGTCAACTTATTGTACCCACACTAGTCTAATATTCTCCCCATGACCTTTCCTGTTGTATTCCGAAGTTCTGTCAAGTTGTTTCCCCAACATATCACAGTTATATCATCCGCATAAGCAATGATTTCACTGTTTGATTCTGAATAGTTATCCAATAAATCGTTTAGAATAATATTCCATATTGTAGGGGATATAGGCTCACCCTGTGGGGGCATCCCTTGCTTAATTTTTTTATGGGATTCATTTGATGAATATCTAAAAATCTCACTCTTCTATTATCAAAGAAAAACTGTAGTAGTTTTATTATTGAAGCTTGAACGTTGTCCTTTTCTAGTCTTTTTAGCACCATCGGCCACCATGCATTGTCGAACGCTCCACTTATATCAACTGCGATTATAGCTGTATATTCTTTGTTTTTATGTTCTAGAGCTATTTTGACAGTTTCATTTAATGCAGAGATAGTAGATCTTGATCTTCTAAATCCATGTTGACGATTGTTAAGCAGATTCGAGTCTTCATAAAATTTTATTAGTTTGTTGTTAATTATTTTATCAAATATTTTGGAAATTTTTGAGTTGAGACAAATGGGTCTGTAGCTTTTATAACTTTTCATGTATGTTTTACCTGGTTTGGGAATAATTAATACCTCAGATTTTTTCCATTCATTCGGATAATAATTCAAATCTAAGCATTTTTGAAAAAGTTTCACCAGTATTGGAACTATTAGTTGTTTAGTATGTTATATGATAAAATACTGGTAGAAATATTATCAATTCCAGGCGTTTTCTTTGAGTTTAGCTCATCAATTACTCTATTTACTTCATTGGCGTTATTGTTATATTTTCTTTATTATGAAATCCTAGAGTATAGTTCCTTATGTTTATGTGGAAGATTGTGTCTTCATTATCTCTATCATCGGGGAAAAGGTTGTTCAAAAGTTCTGCTGTCTTCTGGAAACGTTCTTCATCTTTATTCATTTCTAAAATTTCCAAAAATCCCTTTCGGTTAGAACCGTTTTTAATATTTTTGTATACCCTGTATAAATTTCCATATGTGTTTTTTGATTTAATGTCCTCTAAGAAAAACCTCCAAGACATTCTTTTAGCCTTATTTATTTCCCTGACGTATGTGTTTCTTGCACTTTTATACTGTTGTTGAATATGGATAGAGAATTTTTTGCCCGATAATAGGAGTTACGGAGGTATTTACCGCGCTATCGACGTCTTTCCTTGTATTTGCTGTATCTAAAAAGTTTTCAATATTATTTTGATCTATTTTATTGAAATTCTGGCCAAAATTTGACCAGTTCGCCTTTTATTCACTGAATTTTCATGTGGAATAATTAGTAGCTGTGGTGAAAATATCAGTTGTATGTACTTCATAGATTATTGCTACATGATCAGAGATCTGCGATATTTGTTCTGTGTGCCAGTCTCTGATAGCTGCTATTGCTTGTTTGTTAGTCAACGTAAGATCAATCATACTAGCATTTCGACATGTAGTGGATTTATTATTATGTATGGTTAAGTTCGTTTCGTCAATGATGGGGATAAATCTATGCCCGTTGAAATTTTTTGAGGAATCATACCATAATGGCGATCTTGCGTTAAAGTCACCACTTATAATTAGGGGCGTGTTTATAAATGTTTCAGTTAGTGCTCTGTAGAATGTTTCGTGCTCCTTTCTCATAGAATTGGGGTGAATATAAATGTTTGATATAGCAATTTTCTTACTTTCTGTTTGTATAGTAATGGTTGTGGCGAAGGAGTTAGTAAATTCTTTTATTAGTTTAATTTGTAATGCATTGTTTCTAATAATTATTGCTGTATTTATATTTGGACTGTTCTCCTGATGATATATTATATTGTTTCCTGGAAAAATTATCTCTTCTTTTATTTTATAAGGCTCCTGAATCAGAATTAAGTCTCTGTTTATAAATTTTTTGGATGAACATAGTTCACTTATGCAGGTATTGCTTTTTCTAGCATTTAGTTGAATAATTTTAATTCTATCAGTAGCTGTGTTTCTTCAAAAAAAAAAATAATAATATGATACTCTGTTAATACAAGTGTAAAATAATAAATACTTGTGTGCTATAATATTTCATACGAATAAAAATTAATGCGTTTTTTATCGAATAAAAAAAAACCTGCCTGAGAGGTGAGACGTTAATATTTGTATAACTAAATTACCTTCCAGCACAAAGAAAATTAGATGGGACATGGACTGATGAAAGGTTGTAGAGAATGAAATGTAGAAGGGAAATAGAACGGCATGAAGTAGAGGAAAACGAATTAGATGGGAAATTACGATAACTACTAAAGAGAAAGGTCTGGCACCACTGGAGACCAGAAAAAGAGCAAAGAAACCAAATAACTAATGGTTAGGGGAATTACTATGCCATCTAGTGGAACAAAAATCAACTAAACGTTGATTTAACTTGTTCCATGATATTTGGCTAACCCAATTTCTTGATAGATCAAGAAAAGTTAACCACGTACGCGTTTCGAGTTATCCACCTGATACCAGTACAATTTCACTTTTGTACTATTTTTCACTTAGTAGGAATTGTTTTTTGAGCTGTAAATTCATTGTGAATATAGAGAATATAGAAAAAATTCAAACAATGAACACTTCAATGATCCCTAGTTACGAAGTCTGTAACAATTAAATCCAGGATTTTATTGGACTGGGTTCAAATGCCTGGTCAATAAGTCAATTTTTTTTGGAAGTCACCGAACTGGCGACAAGAAACTTGGAGGTTTGAACTTCCTCGTCAACTCATCAATCATATTTCTTAAGGTTGAAGTGACGTCTTCTAACTCTTGAATTTTCTCTCTTACAGAAGACAGTAAGAAGAGCTGCAATCACAAGATTGGTTATGAAGGTGCCAACAACATGATGGGAAGTGAACAAGATTCATTAAAAAAAACTGTTTGCCTCGTGGAATTATCAATTATTTTCCTGACGCCATATTTCTGGAGTGCTATGAGATATCTTCTACCTCTTATTCAAATTAAAACTTACTATTGACATTTAAGTTGGAAGATCTGTTTAGATCCATGATAACACCTTGATAGAATTGAAACTATGTGATGTCAACTAAGCGAAAAGAACAAATGGATTGAGGAGGGTCCCAAGAAGTTAATCCTAATTCTCATATCTATCATTAAACTCTACTAAAATTTAACAAATGAAGCAGTAATTAAGAAAATAACTATTCCCCAATAGCTTCAATATTATTTTGCCATATTCAAGAAGATATTTATAATACTCTTTAGCAGAACATATTTTCAATAGAAATAACCATTTCCATCCCCCCACGATGTCTTGAAAACATTGTCCAACATTGGCCATTGCCAACCTGGTCCACTGGCAAAAGGCCATTCATCAAGACATCACTAAAGTAGAATTATTCAATAATGTTGTACAATTTGAAGCCAAACAAAATAAATAACGCAGTTTAAAAGAAATAAGCCTCAATATCAAAGCAATATCAATGCAATAGAAATACCTTACATTCATGATGTCTTGAAAACATTGTTAAACATTGATCATTGCCAACCTGGTCAACTGGTAAAAGATCATCCATCAAGACTTCGCTAAAGTCAAATTATCTATCAAATTGTAGAATTTGAAGCCCACACGAAATGAATAACGCAGTCTGAAAGTATGAATCCTCAATATCAAAACAACGGCAATGCAATAGAAATAACAATTTCCATCCCCCCATGATGTCTTGAAAACATTATCCAACAGTGATCATTGCCAACCTGGTCAACTGGCAAAAGGTCATCTATCTAGACATCACTAAAGTCGAATTATCTATCAAATCAATATTGTAGAATTTGAAGCCCACACAGAATAAATAATAACGCAGTTTAAAAGAAATAATCCTCAATATCAAAGCAATAGAAATTTCTTCTTAACAAAATGGCACATCAAACATCTCATTAAAACAATATTTGATCACCAAATAGGAAGAATAATTCTGAATTAGCGTTCTTTGAAATCGAAATTTTTATGATATGATCAACGCATTATCAAATAATCTAACAGATTATACCAATATTAATAGTCTCCACAGGAGGCTTTCAGTTCTGAAATTATTTCCCTCACGTTTGTCTGGAAAAAGAATCTGGAACGAAAATGGAAGATTTGCCCTCTTTAGAAGAAATCAAAGTTATTAAAGAAGACTTCACTTTTCAGCCAAAATAACCATCAGAATGAAAGATGTCGAAGCGAGGAATGAAAACTGCCAAGTTTCTTGATCTAATTATTATTTATTTATTTTTTTGGAAAAGAAATCATTTGATTTCAACACAATCATCTACCTGCACTTCTAAAGTGTGATGGCAATTTTTTAAACAGAAATCATTGAATTGGTTTCAACTTGCAAGTTTTTACTTGTATTTTGCTCAAATGTGCAATTATCAATTCTTGGAATAAGTCGAGAGAGACTTAATATTCATTTTTATGAATCTTCAATGTATTTTCATGGTGTTTAGAAATAAACGTCGTAGAAAATACAAATTTTTTGGAAAGATCAAGATCTTGATTTTTTTTTACTTGCGCGCAACAAGTGAAAGCAAATTCATCTCCTGTATATTCATGATGTTTGAAATATAACCTGATGGAATATACAAATTTTTGGAAACGTTTTTCAACTTATATTTATCGTTGAAAAAAATATGTTTAATGTTCCTGCTAAGATATTCAACAAGAATTTGAAAATGTTCCTGAAAATAATTTTCAACAAGAAACAATTTTTCGGAAAAGTTCGGTCAAGAAAACGACTGAAATAATTTTAGCTCTCAAATAGCTAAAAGGTTTTAAAACAACCAATTATAATTAATTTTTGGAAACTTCATCCATCTGAAGATATTTTTGAAAAACTCTTCCTGCGGAGTTATTTATTCAACAAGAAATAATTTTTGAATAAAAAGTCAAGAATGATTTTGAATTATATATAATGTGTGTTTTTTATTAATTTCAACACGCAAAACGCGATATCCCGGCTAGGGATAATTCCTTCTATTTACATTTTTCAAAAGAAGCAGTTATAAACATGTTATATATATACAAAAATAAATAAAAAAAAGAAACAATTGGATATATTAGGAACCTGATCTTTACAGGTTAAAAAGATAATCCCTATATCCCTATATATATAAAAGTCAGTGTATGTATGTATGTATGTGGGTATCTATGTCGGCTATACACGTCCACAATACGTAACTAATCTGATTGAAATTTTAACAGTATATAGAGTAGAATCTGGAAAAACTTATAGTGAAAGTTTCAGGTCTCTATCCCGAATATTCTTCGAGTTATTTGCAAATTGCGTTGCAAATTTGCCTTTTCGCTCGCAAGCAGTGCCTCTAGCGGTGAAGATGGGAGGTAATATCAGCTGACCTAATGTACATGTAAAACGTGTTTTGACAGGACATAGAGAAAAATCTGGAAAATATATTTATCGGATTTTTAGCCAATAAAAAATAAAATTGACAGGTTCTGGGCAAAAACAGTTGTTTTTTTAGTCAGAAAATGATGATGACAATATTGCTGTATCATGTTTGATTATCAGATACAAAATGATATCGGGAAAAATTCCAAAAAGCAGAGACCACGGGTGAAACCAGTTCATTTTTTGTACGCAGGAACAAAATTCTAACAGAAAAACATTCATTCGAGCAGAAAACAAAAGCCAGAATATCTTTCTATAAAAATAACGCTTCCCAGACACAAAGTTTGGAGCGGGACGTTTCACAAGAGTGACATCCACGGCGCCAATTTATAATTGTAAGGAATAGTATTTGAAAATCAAAATAATATAATTTTCAAATATCGTTGTGAAAATTTACATTTTTTTTTATATATTTTAAAAACACACAAAGTTTGGCGCGGGACGTTTCACAAAAGTGACATCCACGGCGCCAATTTATAATTGTAACGAATAGTATTTGAATAAAAACATTTAATCGGGTAAAACCTGGGCGTTGCCCAGGTCATTCGGCTAGTCATAAATATATTTCTATAAAAACCTAAATAATTGCAATCAGTAATTTAAGGAAGAAAAAAATTTTTTTTGCAACAAGTTTCTTTTATTCTGCAATTTGGCAAGCTTTCAGGCGTTAGCCTATCATCAGGCCGATCTCGCAAATACAAAATCTAAACATATATAGTTTAGATGTTGTATTTGCGAGATCGGCCTGATGATAGGCTAACGCCTGAAAGCTTGCCAAATTGCAGAATAAAAGAAACTTGTTGCAAAAAAAATTTTTTCTTCCTTAAATAAATATATTTACAAAAATGGTTAAATCTGTGATAATTATCTCTAGTATTTACAAATTATTATGAGTTAGTGTTTATCTCTCTCTCGGCTTGTTCGGCGGTACATATACTAAAATTGGAACGATACAGAGAAGTTTAGCATGGCCCTGCGCAAGGATGACACGCAAAATCGTGAAGCGTTCTCTCTCTCTCTCTCTCTCTCTCTCTCTCTCTTTTTTTTTACATTTATAAAAAAAATAAAATAATTTTTGGCAAACCTCTTTCTTTTATGTTATGAAGCATCTTGTGTAGTGGAAATATAGGAAAAATTTAACGCCATATATATTAAACAGTAGTTAACTTTACTTGAGAAATTCTCAAATACTTTATTTTTAATGCTTGATTAAAACAGATATATAAAATGTCTAAAAAATAGGCCAATTTCACAAATTCAAATTAAAATATTCATAAAATAATTGCTAAAGTGTAAAAAAAAATGAATAACGAAAAATATCGATTAAAAATGAAAAATTTTGTTATTAAAGTGTAAAATGTTGTTATATTAAAATGAAAAACGTTTTCTTAAAACCTGTATATAATAGAAATATAATTTCAATCACAAAAAGATAAAGAAAGTTATGAAAATATAGTTATAAAAGCCATTTAATTTTTAAAAATGTAATTTGAATACGAATTAAGAAATAGCGACAAAATAATATATGGTAGAAAATCGGTTGACTATCCTTTAAAAAAGGCAAATTAATATTTTAAATTGTATAACTATTCGTTTTTATTATGTTTTTTTGTGTAGAAGTTAGAAGCTGAGACATAATTTAAAACATTAAATGAAGGAATTTAATTGAAGAAACTGAGCAATAGTGTATGTATTGTTATAGTTTTCTTTTAGATAAATAGAAGGAATTCGGTAATTTATTTTAGATAACCCCGATTTTTTTTCTCCATCACACTTGTGGAACGAGTTCACTTCCCCAATGTTCTTGTTTTGATATACATTCCAATCAGCCAATAAATAACCCCACAGTTTGAAGATTCAACACCTCCCACACTGAGTCAGCGGTCAAATTGTTTATATTCTTTCAAAGCAGTCACAGAGAAATGCCTGAAAAAAAAAAACGATGTTGATTCAGGAGAACCGCCATTTTGTTTTCAAAATATTTGGCTGGTATTTTCTAGAGCAGAGTGCCCTAATCTTTCATCAAATTCTTGAAATAAAAAAAAGTGAGTCAACAGATTTTTTTTACATTCATATTTTTCTTTTTTTTTCTACTTGCCCCCTTTGGCTCGTGTCGTTTTTTCGGGAGCCATATTGATGTCTGGTGCATTTTTTTTCTATGTTAGAACTGGGTGTATACCTCTTCGTCTCTTCAAGAGTAATGTAAAATCTATTAGATTTTATTATTATATTATTATTATATTATTATGATTATTTATTTTGAATTCCCGAAGGATAAGAACCTGAAATGCCCTCACTGTGAAAAGGTACAGAGGTTCCTTACGACTACACTTTATTTATGCTTATGAGGTGATACAGCAGCGTATTTACAATTAGAGAGGAGACAAAATGAATTAAATCTAGAAAAAATAAGTGAGGACATATCGGTCATTAAAGTCTGAGAGGCAAGTCCTTCAGCCAGTTCAGGGCTTCCGGGGTGACAGAATGGAGATTGGAGATTCCTCCATTGAATTTGTACAGCGGGCAGTCATCTAGTATATGGGACATTGATTGTGGGACGTTGCAGGCACAATTTGAATCTTTGGTGTAGCCCCATAACTTCATCAGCTCTGCACACCTTCCCTGACCCGTCCTAAAGCGGTTTAGAAGCACCCATTCTCGTCGAGGGAGGGAAAAACCTGGGATCTTGACATTTGGGCTTGTGATGAGGTTCTGATATCGGTGCTGATCCAGGAATTTGTCCATGCTTCTGAGATATTAAAATTTTGGGAGAGAAGTTGGTTTCCTCTGGACCATATCGGCTTCCTTGATTTTAGTCTATGATTTGGGGGAGACTGTAGGATAGGGTTAATTTCGAGGTCGGGTGAATCCAAGAGTTTTTTGTACATTTTCTTGGTGGCTTCCTTTCTGCGTAGCTCAGGTGGAGAGATGTGAGCAAGAACTGGAAGCCAGTCAATTCTTGTAGGTTGGCAAACCCCTGTTATAATTCATAAGGTAGAATTTAGTTGTGTGTCTATTAGCTTCGTGTGGCAGCTCCCCTCCCAGACTGGAGCACAATACTCAGCCGTGGAGAAGACCAATGCCAAGGCAGAAGTACGCAGGGTGTTGGCATCACTGCCCCAGGAAGAGCCGGCCAGCTTATGGAGGATATTGTTGCGTGATGATAGTTTCCCCTTTAACTTGGTGAGGTGAGTTTTGAAGGTGAGAGTGCGGTCAAGATGAATGCCTATGTATTTGGGATGTTCGCTATGAGTTATCTGAGAGTTATTGATAAATAGGTTGAGTTTTCTTTCAGCTCTGTGATGGTTAAGATGGAAACAGCAATGTACAGATTTTGCAGGATTAAGCCTCAGAGACCAATTTTCAAAGTAATTATGTAGAGTTTCAAGATCTTTATTCAGTTGAATTTCCAGTACCTCGAAAGTCTTTGCTTGGGCTAGAATGGCTGTATCATCTGCGTAAATAATTTTTTTTTTGAAGTTGTTTGGGGGATATCATGGGTGTACCAGTTATAAAGAAGTGGATACAAGACTGATCCCTGTGGGAGGCCATTATATATAGTATATTCCTTGCTAGATTTAGAGTTAAGGTATACTGTGAATTTCCTGGGTGAGAGAAGAGAAGACAAAAGATTGAGGGTTTGTTTGCATTTTAGCACTTTAGCAAGTTTATAAATCAAGCCATCAATCCACACTGTATCATATGCACTCGAAAGATCCAGGAGCACAACTGCAGATTTCAGCCCCAGTTGGAAGCCATTTTCGATAAAGGAAGTCAAGGATGCAACCCGATCGCAACAACTCCTGTTGCCTCTGAAACCCGCCTGTTCCACCGGGATTTCTGGGTCCAGAATGGGAGTAAGTCTGGCTAGAATGATTCTTTCCAGAAGCTTGTGGGTTGTACAGAGAAGCGCAATTGGACGAAAATTAGCTGTGCAGGTAGGTTCTTTGCCTGGTTTTAGGACGGCAAGGATTTTTGATTGTCTCCATTCTTTTGGGATATTGCCGGTTTCCATTATTATTGTGAAAAATCGAGCCAGCCATGATTTAGCCCTTTTTCCCAGCTCAATAAGGAATTCAGCTGGTATTTCGTCATTGCCTGCAGCTTTGTATTTTTTGGTTAATTTGATTGCAGTTTCTATTTCCGTTATGGTGACTTGACTTGAGAGGTGGCTTGAGTTATTAGATTTTGAAACTGAGAGGCATAATGAGGTGGTGAGATGCGTCTACTTCAACTTGGCTAGAAAATATAATTTCACAGAGAACAAGAAGATAAAGCTCCACAAAATAACGACTAAGATTGAAAATTCATACGCCAAGATAATAACGGACCTGCCAATGATAAGCGATATCAATATCAGAGCTAACAAAACTGATATAATAAAATATGACAAAATAAAAAAGACATAACAATCATAGAGATAGGCGTTACCTCCCAAGACAATATCCAAACTACGGAGCTGACAAAGAAAAGGAAATACCAGCTACTGGCGAGGGAAATGGCCCAAACTGAAAAAAAATGCCCGTAAAAGTAGTGCCGATAGTCTTAACATGGGATGGAATAGTAACCAAATATAACAAACAATACAGGAAGGAAATAAACATAAGAAAAAGGGACTTTGCATATATTCAATCCCTGGTGCTAAAAAAGACGATGGAAATTATCTCAACAGAAAAGAAGAATGAACCTTACGATAAGTTACAGAGAAATAAAGAAATGGAAGCCATGGATAGATTGTTGGAACGATGTAGGGAGCTGGCATGTGATGACGAGGAAGGTGGAACACCAGACATGGAGCACAGGGATACGACGACCATAGAAGAGATCCAGGAGAACGACCTAGAGCAGATGACAGGAGACCTGACAGACAAGAATGGATCAAGGCCAGGGGACCATTTTATCGAGGAGCCACTAGTAGAGGCCATAGAAAGACTGCTGGAGAGCTGCAGGACATCAGGGGACCATAACGGCAAGGGCCACAGCACTGACCAGGAGTCATGATAGCAAATGTAAATATCTTTGTTTACTTTTACTGTTGTCCTTTATTGAAGTTGTAAATAAAAATATGTAAATAGACTGACCATTCGCTACACTTTTTAGATAAAAACTTGTAACCTTTTTGAAAAATAAATTTATTTTGAATATTATATATATATTGTTTATTTTAAAGCATATATATATGTGAAACGAAAAATTCTATAAAAAGGCAATCTTGGTGGAAGAACATAACAAACCTACTGCTTGTCTCTAGTCATATTATTTATCTTAAATACAGGAGAACCTCTTTCTAAAGGGTAATACCTAATTACATACCCAAAGTGCCCCCTTTAAAGAGAGGTGTCCTTTTTCCCGAAGAGCTGATAATTAATTAAAAATGATAATTTTGTTGATTAAAACTGTTCTTTGTAGAGATGTATCCTCTAATGGAGGTTCTACTGTATTCATTAGATATTGCCAAGTGAAAATTAGGAAAGACAAACTTCGGGGTGACACAGCAATTTATTTAAGGCAAAAAAAAACTATGAATGATAAACAAAAGATAAACAATAAGAGAAGTTTACAGAGTAGTAAAATATAAACATAAAAATTGATACTCTGTTAATACTAGTGTAAAATAATAAATGCTTCGCTATAATATTTTATACAAATAAAAATTAATGTTTTTTTATCGAATAAAAAAGCTGCCTTGGAGGTGAGAAGTCAATATCTGTGTAACTGAATTAACCTTCCAGCAAAAAGAAGATTAGATGGGACATGGATTTATGAAAAGTTGTAGAGAATAAAATGTAGAAGCGAAATAGAACGGCATGAAGTAGAGGGAAACAGATTAGATGGGACACTACGATAACTACTAAAGAGAAAGGTCTGGCACCACTGGAGACCAGGACAAGAGCAAAGAAACCAAATAACTAATGGTTAGGGGAATTACTATGCCATCTAGTGGAACAAAAACCAACTAAACGTTGATTTAACCTGTTCCATGATATTTGGCTAACCCAATTTCTTGATAGATCAAGAAAAGTTAACCATGTACGCGTTTCGAGTTATCCACCTGATACCAGTACAATTTCACTTTTGTACTTTTTCGCTTAGTAGGAATTGTTTCTTGAGCTGTAAATTCATTGTGAATATAGAGAATATAGAAAAATGAATGTTTGTATGTTTGTCTGTATGTCCGGTATACAAATTCGCAGTAATTCACTAATTCAAATCAAAATTTCCATACATAGGTAAAAAATACGGGGATGACGATAGGCTATTTTAAAAAAATATATAAATCAATTATTAAAACTATATATTCAAATTATTCTACTTAGCTCACGAACAGCGCCCTCTATCAAAGATTAGATTAAATTATGCTGATGCAAACAAATAGATAATGCTAATAACAAACATTTATAAAAAAAAACTTATCTAAATATACACTACGTGACATTGAAAATGGAACACCAAGAAATAGTGGCCAGAAAATTATGCAAATTTCAGGGTAGACGCGCCTAACCGAGTTAGGCAAATGATGTAAAATGCGCAGCTCTCGTGCGCACATGGAGTAAGATATAAGGGAAGGAACTTGCAGAAAGGACAGTATTCGTGTCGTTATTTCTTCAAGGAAAATCATTGTAGAAATTTTGTTCTTGTGTCAAAAGACACGTGTAATAACAGAGAATGCCAGGTCACCGTAAACGGAGGCAGTTCAAGCAGACAGACGCTTTTACGAGGGGCATGGTGATCGGACTGAAAAGGGCAGGTTGGTCCATACGTCAAATCGCAGCTGATACACACCTTGGTGCGTCCACGGTGCACCGACTGTGGAGAAGATGGTTGGAACAAGGAAATGTGGCAATTTATAGGAATGTCGGTGCAACCAGAGTGACGTCAGCACGTGTGGATCGGCGTATCCTTCGACAAGCAGTGGCGGCCCCACAAGCCACTTGTACCGCCATCCTGCAACATGTGCAAGACACCCTAGATCATTCCATCTCGACCAGAACCATTTCCCGTCGATTGGTTGCTAATGGCTTGCACTCATGCCGTCCTCTAAGAAGACTGCCATTGACCCCACTGAATAGGCGCCAACGTTTGGAATGGTGCCGGGCTAGATCGACGTGGATGAAGGAATGGCACAGGGTCGTGTTCTCAGATGAGTCGCGTTTCTGCTTGTCCAGTGATAGTCGCCGAGTACGCGTGTGGCGTCGACGTGGAGAAAGGTCCAATCCGGCAGCAATTGTGGAACGCCCCACCGTGCGACAACGTAGAATCATGGTTTGGGGCGCAATCGCGTATGATTCCAGGTCACCTTTACTTCGTATTCAGGGCACTATGACGGCCCAACGATACGTTGATGATGTGCTACGACTGGTGACACTCCCCTACCTTCAGGGGGTACCCAATGCCCTTTATCAGCAGGATAACGCCCGACCGCACACTGCTCGCATTAGCCAACAATCTCTGCAAGATGTACAGATGCTTCCCTGGCCACCGTACTCTCCTGATCTCTCACCAATCGAGCACGTCTGGGACATCATTGGACGCCGTTTGCATGCCTTGCCACAGCCGCGTTCAGAAGACGAACTGTGGCAAATGGTTGAGAGGGAATGGAGAGCCATCCCTCAGGACGCCATCCGTACTCTGATTGACTCTCTATCTAGACGTGTTGCTGCGTGCATCGCCGTCCGCGGTGGTCCTACTTGCTACTAAGCCGACGCCGTTCTCGCTCTGTATTATGACTATCATTTTGAAATAAAGATCACTTATTGTTCGTCCCTGTCTCTCTCTGTCTGCCGAGTTTCATCACTTTCTGGCCACTATTTCTTGGTGTTCCATTTTCAATGTCACGCAGTGTATATCACTTGGGTAGATATGCACACGGGTCAATCCCGGGTCACCCGTCTAGTAGAGAATATGAAAAAAATCAAACAATGAACACTTCAATGATCCCTAGTTACGGAGTCTGTAACAATTAAATCCAGGATTTTATTCGACTGGGTTCAAATCCCTGGTCAATAAGTCAATTTTTTTTGGAAGCCACCGAACTGGCAACAAGAAACTTGGAGGTTTGAACTTCCTCGTCAACTCTTCAATCATTCTACATATTTCTTAAGGCTGAAGTGACGTCTTCTAACTCCTGATTTTTCTTTCTTACAGAAGACAGTAAGAAGAGCTGCAATCACAAGATTGGTTATGAAGGTGCCAACAGAATGATGGGAAGTGAACAGATTTGATTCAAGAAAACTATTTTCCTCGTGAAAGAATCAATTATTTTCCTGACGCCATATTTCTGGAGTGCTATGAGATATCTTCTACCTCTTATTCAAATCCAAACTTACTGTTGACAAGTTGGAAGATCTGTTTAGATCCATGATAACACCTTGATAGAATTGAAACTATGTGATGTCAACTAAGCGAAAAGAACAAATGGATTGAGGAGGAGGGTCCCAAGAAGTTCATTATAATTCTCATGTCTATCACTCCACCTATGTTATTCAAAATTCAACTAAAATTTAACAAATCAAGCAGTAATTAAGCAAATAACTATTCCCCAATATATTTCATATCGATATTCAAATATAAATATTTATTTATAAATTCATAACACCATAAATGAAGAAAATTTAAGAGTGGATATTCATTTGATACCAATATATCTTCAATATTATTTTGCCATATTCAAGAAGATATTTATAATACACTTTAACATAACATATTTTCAATAGAAATAACCATTTCCATTCCCCCATGATGTCTTGAAAACATTATCCAACATTGGCCATTGCCAACCTGGTCCACTGGCAAAAGGCCATCCATCAAGACAATCACTAAAGTCAAATTATCCAATGATATTGTACAATTTGAAGCCCACACAGAATAAATACCGCAGCCTGAAAGTATGAATCCTCAATATCAAGACAATATCAATTCAATAGAAATAACAATTTCCATCCCCCCATGATGTCTTGAAACAATTATCCAACATTGATCATTGTCAGCCTGGTCAACTGGCAAAAGATCATCTATCAAGTCATCGCAAAAGTCGAATAATCTATCCAATAATATCGTATAATATGAAGCCTCACAAAATGAATAACAACGCATTTTAAAAGAAATAATTACTATTATCAAAACAATAGCAATGCAATAGAAATAACTTCCATTCATGATGTCTTGAAGACATTGTCCAACATTGATCATTGCCAACCTGGTCAACTGGCTAAAGGTCATTCATCAAGACATCCAAAAAGTCGAATTATCTATCCAATTGTACTATTTGAAGCTACAGAAAATAAGTAACGCAGTTTAAAAGAAATAATACTTAATATCAAAGCAATAGAAATGCAATAGAAACGTCTTCTTATCAGAATGGCACATCAAACATATCATTAAAATAATATTTGATCACCAAATGGGAAGAATAATTCTGAATTAGTGTTCTTTGAAATCGAAATTTTTATGATATGATCATTTCATTATCAAATAATCTAGCAGATTATACCATTAGTAACAGGCTCCACATGGGGAATTCAGTTGTGAAATAGTTGCCAACACGTTCACCTGGAAAAACAATCTGGAACGGAAATGGAAGATTTGCGCTCTTTAGAAGAAATCAAAGTTATTAAAGAAGACTTCACTTTTCAGCCAAAATAACCATCAGAATGAAAGATGCCGAAACGAGGAATGAAAACTGCCAAGTTTCTTGATCTAATTATTATTTATTTATTTTTTGGAGAAGAAATCATGTGGTTTCAACACAATCTCTAACTGCACTTCTAAAGTGTGATAGCAATTTTTTGAAACAGAAATCATTGAATTGGTTTCAACTTGCAAGTTTTCACTTGTATTTTGCTCTAATGTGCAATTATCAATTTTTGGAATAAGTCGAGAGACTTAATATTCATTTTTATGAATCTCCCATGTATTTTCATGGTGTTTAGAAGTAAACGTCGTAGAAATACAAATTTTTGGAAAAATCAAGATCTTGATTTTTTTTACTTGCGCGCAACAAGTAAAAAGCAATATTATATCTCCTGTATATTCATGAGGTTTGAATTATAACCTGATGGAAATATATAAATTTTTGGAAACGTTTTTCAACTTATATTTTTTGTTGAAAAAAAAAGTGTAATGTTCCTTCTAAGATATTCAACAAGAATTTGGTTCTAAAAGGTTCTAAAACAACCAATTATAATTAATATTTGGAAACTTCATCCATCTGAAGATATTTTTGAAAACTCTTCCTGCGGAGTTATATATTCAACAATAAATAATTTTTGAATAAAAAGTCGAGAATGATTTTGAATTATATATAATGTTTGTTTATTTATTTCAACACGCCAAACGCGATATCCTGGGTAGGGATAATTGGGTCGATTTACATTTTTAAACAGAAGCTGTTATAAACATTATATATATACAGTAGAACTCCTCAAATTCGGAAAGCTTGGGGCGCAAGGTATTCCGAATTTGAGGATTTTCCGAATTTGAGAGAGTTAGATTTGTGAATATTTATGTGGCATAAACAGGCATTTAGATGACTGAGACAAAGAATTTGAAGCATATGAACAATTTTAGGTTGAATATTATATGTACATTACATAATTTTAATTACGATTTTTAATCAAATGTTCCTTGACTTTTATGAGTTTTGAGCATGAAACCGATGAAAAATAGTAAAATATTTTATTATGTATGTAATGCAATTGATGGCCAAGTAAGTTATGGCTTGGCAAAGAAGTTGCTGATTGTTGTCTGTTTCTTTGGCTTGTTTAACAAAGCTTCTTCTTCTCTCATAAGCATAGTTCGAAGACTATTGATGGTGTTGTAGCTTGCAAGCATTTCTGGTTCAGTGCGCTTTTCCAAATATTTTAATGCAACATCCAAACTTTTCAACGCTTCGCATCTGGGAACATCCGGCTCCAAACTGTCTTCAGAAGTTTAGGAACTATCATCTTTCGTACCAGATGTTAACTGCTTTATCAACATTTTCGTATAACGGATTTTTTACTTGAGAAAACTTTTTGACATCTTTTTCGGTAGAATCAACAAACTTTGTAAGTTTAAGCTCAGACCTTTTTATATCATAAACAGTTGTCTTAGAAATTTTATACTTTTGCATTATCGTTGTATAGCCTAATCCTTTTTTAATGTCACTAATAACATCTAACTTTTCACCAAGCTTAAGAATTCGGTACTTGCCTCGTTTTTGCCGCTCCTCTTTGGATGCCATTTTGTTGAAGAACAAACTTGTAAATGCAAAAAATTGAGAGTTGAATAAAAGAATTTGAAACTTACAATGTCTGAAAATGTTTGATAATTTGAACTTTAGGTGAATCAACTTTGCAATAAAAAATGCGTGAATGGCTTATGACGTAATAATGCTGCCTTCTTATTGGACAATATCCTAAACTAAGCACAAAGGTCAAATGAAACTGTTGATTTATTTAAGCTTTTAAAAAAGGGGATAAACCCCTAATTAGCGATTATAAATAATCGGTAAAAGTAAATTAATTAAACACTTAAATTAAAAATAAATTACTAATAAAAATTAAATTAAATAAAATAAAAGCAAAGCAAAAGTAAAAGTAAATAAAATAAAATAAAATAAAATAATGTTGAAATATCAACAAAATAAAAGCATGTGAAAATTGATTTTTTGTATGTAAAAAAACATTACAATACTTTCCGAATTTGGGAGTTTCCGAATTTCAGAATTTCCGAATTTGAGGAGTTCTACTGTACAAGAAAAAAATGAATTGAAAAAAAAAAGAAACAATTGGATATATTAGGACCCCCCCCCCCCCCCCTGATTCTACCCAGGTTAGAAAGATAATCATAAATATGTTTACAAAAATGGTTAAATCTGTGACAATATTATCTCTAGTATTTACAAATTATTATACATTAGTGTTTATCTCTCTCTCTCTCTTTTTACATTTATAAAAAACAAATTTAAAATAATTTTTGGCAAACCTCTTTCTTTTATGTTATGAAGAAACTTGTGGAAATATAGAAAAAATTTAACGCCATATTAAACAGTGGTTAACTTGAGAAATTTCAAATGCTTTATTTCTAATGCTTGGTTAAAACAGATATAAAAATGTCTAAAATAGAGGCCTATTTCACAAATTCAAATTAAAATATTCATAAAATAATTGCTAAAATGTAAAAAAAAAACAAAAAAAAAATATTGATTAAAAAAGAAAATTTGTTATTAAAGTGTAAAATGTTATTATATTAAAATGAAAAACGTTTTTTTAAAACCTGTATATAATAAAAATATAATTTTAATCACAAAAATATTAAGCGAGTTACGCAAAAAAAAAAGTTATAAACGCCATTTAATTTTTTAAAATGTAATTTGAATACGAATCAAGGAATAGCGACAAAATAATATATGGTCGAAAATCGGCTGACTATCCTATAAAAAATGCAAATTAATATTTTAAATTGTATAACTATTCGTTTTTATTATGTTTTTTTTTTGTGTGTAGAGCGTTATGGGAATCTTTTATGGTTCAGACGATGAAACAAATAATAATAAGTGTACTTACAGCTGAAATGGTTTTAAAGAATTAGGTGATTTTACCTTTTAAGAAAGTATTTTAAATTTATTATTTTCAAAGAGAGATAAAAAGACATTTAACAATAATTCTTACTAATTATAAAAACAAAAATATAACTCGTTCTTTCTTCTCTTTATATCACGGTGTTGTCAGCCTAAAAGTATTTTAAGATCATTGATTTATTATTTTAAAACATTTTCCTTCTTTTTTTTTTCAACAGAGCGCGCGCTAGAAGCTGACTTATAATTGAAAACAATCAAAGAAGGAATTTATTTGAAGAAGCTGAGAAAAAGTGTGTGTATTGTTATAGTTTTCTATTAGATAAATAGAAGGGATTCAGCAATTTGTTTTAGATAATCCCGATTTTTTTTCTCCATCACATTTGTGGAAGGAGTTGCCTCCCCCCAATGTTCTTGTTTTGATATAAATTCCAATCAGCCAATAAATAACCCCATAGTTTGAAGATCCAAGACCTCTCACACTGAGTCAGCGGTTAAATTGTTTATAAGCCGTCACAGAGAAATGTCTGCAAAAAAAAAAAAAACGATGTTGATTCAGGAGAACCGCCATTTTGTTTTCAAAATATTCGTCTGGTATTTTCTAGAGCAGAGTGCCTGAATCTTTCATTAAATTCTCGAAATGAAAAAAGTGTGTCAGTAAATTTTATTTTTTACATTCATATTTTACTTTTTTCTACTTGCCCCCTTTGGCTCGCGTCTTATTTTTGGGAGCCATATTGATGTCTGGTGCATTTTTTTTCTATGTTAGATCTGGGTCTATACTTCTTCTTTTCTTCAAGAGTTATGTAAAACCTATTAGATTTTATTATTATTATTATTTATTTTAAAGCATATATATGTGAAACGAAAATTCTATAAAAAGGCAATCTTTGTGGTAGGACATAACAAATACTGCGTGTCTCTAGTCATATTATTTATCTTAAATACAGGAGAACCTCTCTCTAAAAGGTAATACCTAATTACAGACCAAAAGTGTCCCCTTTTAAAGAGAGGTGTCCTCTTCCCAAAGAGCTGTTAATTAATTAAAAATGATAATTTTGTTGATTAAAACTGTCCTTTGTAGAGAGGTATCCTCTAATGGAGGTTCTACTGTATTTGTTAAATATTGCCACGTGGAAAATTAGGAAAGACAAACTTCGGGGTGACACAGCAATTTATTTAAGGCAAAAACAAATTATGAATGATAAATAAAAGATAAACAATAAGGGAAGTTTACAGAGTAGTAAAATATTTAAAAAATAATAATAAAATGATACTCTGTTAATACAAGTGTAAAATAATAAATGCTTCGCTATAATATTTTATATGAATAAAAATAATGTTTTTTTATCGAATAAAAAAGCTGTCTGAGAGGTGAGACATCAATATTTGTGTAAATGAATTAACCTTCCAGCAAAAAGAAAATTAGATAGGATATGGATTGATGCAAAGTTGTAGAGAATAAAATGTAGAAGGGAAATAGAACGGCATGAAGTAGATGGAAACGGATTAGATGGGAAACTACGATAACTACTAAAGAGATAGAAAAGTCTGGTACCACTGGAGACCAGAAGAAGAGCAAAGAAACCAAATAACTAATGGTTAGGAAAATTACTGTGCCATCTAGTGGAACAAAAATCAACTAAACGTCGATTTAACTTGTTCCATGATTTTTGGCTAACCCAATTTCTTGATAAATCAAGAAAAGCCAATGATTTATCAAGAAATTGGGTTGGCCAAATATCAGGGAACAGGTTAAATCAATGAATAGTTGATTTCTGTTCCACCAGATGGCGCTCTGCCTTCTGAAAAGCACATGTGCTCCTGGTCAGGATATGCCTTTTTTATTTTTACATATATAGATATTAAAAATAAAAAAGGCATTTCCTGACCACGAGCACATGTCCTTTTTAGATGGCAGAGCGCCATCTAGTGGAGCAAAAACAGCGCGAAACGCGTTCGTGGATGGCTTTTCTTGATAAATTAAGAAATTGGGTTGGCCAAATATCACGGAGCAAGCTAAATAAACTTTTAGTGTATTTTGTCCACTAGATGGCGCTCTGCCATCTAAAAAGCACATGTGTTCGTGGTCAGGAAATGCCTTCTTTATTTTTAATAACAACACCTAACCCACTTATCTTTTCTTTTTTTCTATTTGTTAATTTTTAATTATTATTATTGTATTTTATTAATTAATTATAATACATATTCATAGAATTTTATTGTTACTTATCATCATTCTTTTTGTTGTTGTTTTTCTTCTTCTGTTTTCTTTTGTGTTATAAATACAACTAAATCGCAATGTAATTCTCTTTTGTTGTTTGATATAAATCGAATTGAGTCAGCTCGTTCTTTCTAGAAGAAACTCAAAGAAAACGTGCTAACATTTTTTGGTGCCGAAACCCGGGAAAGAAGTGGAAGAAATAGAAAGTTCTTAGAAGCCATAGAAATAAAGAAAGGTAAGGTTTTGAATACTAATCTTTAAAATATGGAAACAGAAATCTTAATTTTTGAATCTCTGATTAAAAGTTTAGAATTGATAAAAGCAGATGTAGAATATAATTTAGAAGGCAATGATAAATACGCACTTATGCAAAATAAAGAAGACTTGTTAAATTTAAAAGCTAGCTTTGATAATCAATATGTGAAATTAGTAAAATATAAAGGCATTAATGCTGAAGAAAAATTTAAGGTATCCTTTGAGGCAACCTCTAAAATCAATTCTTTTTTGATAAAAATAAATAGATAGCGGGGAAATTTAAATAAAAATACATTTTCTGGTTAAACGCATTTAGAACTTCCCAAATTTCAATTGCCCACCTTTAATGGTGATATTTCAGATTGGCTGAGTTTTAAGGAAATTTTTATTAGATCTATTGATCAAAATCCAACACTGGGAAATTTTCAAAAACTTTAATATTTAAATTCTGCACTAAAAGGAAATGCCGCTAGACTTATTAGGGCGTTCAATATTTCTTATGAAAATTATCCTATTGCCTGGAAACCTTGGTCAATAGATTCGACAAAAAAAAAGTGAATTGGCTTTTAAACAAATTCAAAATTTGTATGATCTAAAAAATGTAAAACAAGAATCGACTAAAGATTTACTTGATCTCCTGGACACTTGTAACGAAAGCATTCAGAATCTCTCTATTCTCGGATTGGAACGTAATAATTTATCGGATATGATTTTAATTCATATAATTCAATCAAAACTTGATTGTACTCGATGTTACCTGAAAGATGGACATTTGTAAAATATAATCGTCTATGTTACAACTGTCTAAGATCTAACCATAGAGTATCGTCATGCGTCTTCACGCAAAATTGCAAATCATGTAATAAGAGACATCATACTATTTTGCATCAGTTCAACCCAGAAATGTTAAGTCCTGTGTCGGACATATCTCCATTGACCCATGCCAGTGTCTCATGTTTTGCAAACAACAAAAGTCATGATCGGATATTACTCTCTACGGCTTTAATAAAGGTCAAATAGGAAAACGGGTTTCTTTAAACATGTAGAGCCCTCATAGATACAGGCTCTCAAAAGTGTCTTATAACAAATAGTTGTCGAAAGAAATTAAATCTTCCTCTTGCTGAATGTAAAACTACAGTTTTTGGTTTGGGAAACAAACTTGTAGAACAATCAATGGGTGAGGTCTCTCTCCAATTTAGCCCACATTTCTCAAACCTAATATTCAACGCCAATCCTATAGTCATTTATAAGATCACATCAGAATTGCCCAATTTCTTTATAGAAAAGGATAATTGGCCTTATTTGAAAGATCTTCTGTTGGCTGACCCCAATTTTGACAAATCTAGCCAGATTGATTTAGTGATAGGAGCAGAGCTTGCTCCATGCTTATTTAACGGGAAGGTTAGATTCCAAAATTTTGAATTTGAAAGAAAATTACAAAAATCTCCAAGTATCCTAAAACAATATTGTGATTTCATGGACGAATATATTTTAATCAATCATATGGAGGTTATTCCCAGTGATGAGCTGGATACACCTTCAGGACAATGTTATTATATACCTCATTATTGTGTTTTTAAGGAGCAAGGCACTACCACTAAATTGAGAGTTGTTTTTGATGCATCTTGCAAAACTAGCAATGGCAAATCTCTAAATGACTTTCTTCATGTAGGACCAAAACTAAAACAGGATATCTTCAACATTCTGATAAGATTTCGAACACGCCCAATAGCTTTTTCAGGAGATATAGAGAAAATGTATCGCCTAGTAAGAATCGATTCTAGGGATTGTGATTTCCAGAGAATTTTATGGAGAAAAAACCCACCAGAACCTTTATTGGATTATAGACTGCTGACTGTGACATATGGATTGTCTTGTGCGCCTTATCTCGCCATGCGTACCCTACATCAACTTGCAAGGGACAAGGTGTCAACTTTCCCAGTGGCCTAAAAAATAGTACAAACCGATTTTTATTTTGATGACTTGCTTTCTGGTGCAGACAAAATTGAAGAAGCTACATGTCATATTCGTGAAGTCAATAATTTTCTTTCTTCAGCGGGATTTTCTCTTAGGAAATGGAGATCAAAAGTCCCGGAGGTCCTTTCTGGATTTTCAGAACAGGTTGAAGATAGGCATAATCTTCGGGATTTTGAGAGTGATTCATGTGTCAAAATACTTGGTATTTGTTGGAATCCTTCGTTGGACATATTTCAGTTTCTTGTTAATGACATTCAAGAACAAACGAATTCTAAAAGACATTTGTTGTCCCACATCTCCAGAATCTTTGATCCTATAGGCTGGCTGTCCCCGGTTATTATTCGTCTTAAAATTTTGCTTCAATCACTTTGAAAACAGAAGTTGAATTGGGATGATCCTTTGCCTGATACTTTGTGCTCTCAATGGGAGAAAATCGAAAAGGAATTATCTGTATTAAATAAAATTCAAATTCCTAGATACTTCTCGTGCAGGGGAGCTTTACTTTCTGTTGATCTTCATGGTTTTTGTGACTCTTCAGAAGTTGCATATGCGGCAGTATTTTATATAAGATCTCATTTTAAATCGGGCCAAGTGAAAGTTTCTCTGATTGCTTCCAAGACGAGGGTAGCTCCTCTGAAAATGATTTCCATACCACGGCTGGAGCTGTGCGCTGCTCTTCTTCTCGCAACTTTATATGATACTATTCGCAATTCTTTATGCTTACAAATTGATAGAGTATTTTTATGGACTGATTCCAAAATTGTTCTCAGCTGGATTAAATCTGAATCTAGACATTGGAAACCATTTGTCGGAAATAGGATTGCTGAAGTTCAAAGATTGACTTTACATTCTTCCTGGCATTATGTCATTTCGAAAGATAATCCTGCAGACTGCGCTTCCAGAGGTATAACTCCTTCAGAGCTGGTGGATCACTCTCTTTGGTGGCGAGGACCAACTTGGCTCTCGGATGTGAACTTTGGAGATCCAATTCAAACTCAATATGATTTTCCGAAAGAAATTTCAGGTGAAAGACGAAAAACTTTCTCTGTTTTTCATTCCACTAATCTTCTTTTCCCAGACTTCATTTTCAAATACTCAAATATCAACGAACTTGTTAGAATTTATAGATTTGTATTCAATGTCCAATGTTCTTACAATGAAAGAAAGAAAGGACATCTATCTTCAAGCGAATTAACAAGTTCAATTCACAATATCATTCGTTTCATTCAAAGTTCTGAATTTCAATCAGAAATTACCTGTTGCAAACAAAAGAAATCTTTACCAACTAACTCAAGGCTTTTATCTATGAATCCTTTCATTGATGAATCTGGACTATTACGGGTTGGAGGAAGATTACGTCATTCAAATCTGCAATTTGATGAAAAGCATCCAATAATATTGCCAAGAGATCATTTTATCACGGAATTAATAGTGCGACAGTGCCATCTGGATCATTTACATTCTGGTCTTCAACTGACCATGTCAGCACTACGATTACGATATTGGATTCCTGCAGGCAGAAGTTTGGTCAAAAAAATAATCCACCAATGCATGGTGTGTTTCAGAGCTAAACGCCAAGTTACCAAGCAAATCATGGGAGATCTGCCTATGCACCGAATTGTGAAATCAAATCCGTTCACTAAAATTGGAATCGACTTTGCAGAACCGTTTTTGATGAAACCAAACATCAAAAGATCCAAAGTAAAATTAAAATCATATGTTGCTTTATTTGTATGTTTCTGCACAAAAGCAATTCATATAGAAATTGTATCAGACCTATCTTCAGCGGCTTTCCTCGCAGCTCTCAAGCGGTTTATGTCTCGTCGAGGAAAACCTTCTGATATATTTAGTGATAACGGGACCAACTTTAGGGGAGCTAACAACATTCTCCGAGAGCAGTTTAATATATTGAAAGCTTCAACAATTCAAAAATTCGTATCTAATGAACGAATCAACTGGCATTTTATACCTCCTTCCGCCCCAAATTTCGGAGGTATCTGGGAGGCTGGAATAAAATCCTTCAAATTTCATCTTCTCTGATGCTTAAAGTCTCAGATACTCACATTTGAAGAGCTGAGTACTCTGACAACTCAAATAGAAGCTTGTTTAAATTAGCGACCAATTTGTCCTCTAAGTTCAGATTCAGACGATTTTAATCCTCTTACACCAGGGCACTTCTTAATCGGGAGACCCTTAACTGCCCTTCCAGAATCTAATGATGATGATGATGTTCCGATAAACTACCTCGATCGCTGGAGCCTAAATAAAAAAATTGAAAATGTATTTTGGAAACGTTGGAATCGAGAATACCTCAACAATTTGCAACAACGCCTAAAATGGCAAAAATCCTTACCCAACATCAAGGAAGGTGACCTCATCTTGCTCAAGGATACCATATCACCACCAGCAATGTATTGGAGCCTTGGTCGCATCACCAAAGTTTTTCCGGGAGCGGACGGAAAAGTTCGAGTCGTCGAGGTGAAGACCAAGCACCAAAAACGCCTTACTAGAACTGTCTCTAAAATAGTACCATTACCTTTTGCTGAGGACTAAGTTAGTCCACCGGGGTGGAGTATGTTAGTTTTTTTTTTATTATTATTATTGTATTTTATTAATTAATTATAATTCATATTCATAGAATTTTATTGTTACTTATCGTTATTCTTTTTTTTTAATCTTCTTCTGTTTTCTTTTGTGTTATAAATACAACTAAATCGCATTAAATCGTAGTGTAATTCTCTTTTGTTGTTTGAAATAAATCTAATTGAATCGAATTGAGTCAGCTCGTTCTTTCTAGAAGAAACTTCAAAGAAAACGTGTTAACATTATTGTTTTTTCATATACCACTATGTACGATCAACATGGCGCCTCTGCCACCGCAGCAGAGTTTGGCGGAGAATCGCCAGCAGGAAAACGTGAATCGCGTTTGAATGAACTAGAAGGCACACAGTGGTTGTTATTGCCTATCCACCAATATGTGCATATAACTGGTTACCTATTTCCATATTGGTAATTTCTACATTCACCAACTTTCCAAATTAAATTTATCAATATAATAAGAGATTAAGAGAAAAAGTCATCTCCTAATTGTACAACTAAAAGATGCTGATAGCCCCTGTCAGAATAAATATACACTGCGTGACATTGAAAATGGAACACCAAGAAATAGTGGCCAGAAAGTGATGAAACTCGGCAGACAGAGAGAGACAGGGACGAACAATAAGTGATCTTTATTTCAAAATGATAGTCATAATACAGAGCGAGAACGGCGTCGGCTTAGTAGCAAATAGGACCACTGCGGACGGCGATGCACGCAGCAACACGTCTAGGTAGAGAGTCAATCAGAGTACGGATGGCGTCCTGAGGGATGGCTCTCCATTCCCTCTCAACCATTTGCCACAGTTCGTCTTCTGAACGCGGCTGTGGCAAGGCATGCAAACGGCGTCCAATGATGTCCCAGACGTGCTCGATTGGTGAGAGATCAGGAGAGTACGGTGGCCAGGGAAGCATCTGTACATCTTGCAGAGCTTGTTGGCTAATGCGAGCAGTGTGCGGTCTGGCGTTATCCTGCTGATAAAGGGCATTGGGTACCCCCTGAAGGTAGGGGAGTGTCACCGGTCGCAGCACATCATCAACGTATCGTTGGCCGTCATAGTGCCCTGAATACGAAGTAAAGGTGACCTAGAATCATACGCGATTGCGCCCCAAACCATGATTCCACGTTATCGCACGGTGGGGCGTTCCACAATTGCTGCCGGATTGAACCTTTCTCCACGTCGACGCCACACGCGTACACGGCGACTATCACTGGACAAGCAGAAACGCGACTCATCTGAGAACACGACCCTGTGCCATTCCGTCATCCACGTCGATCTAGCCCGGCACCATTCCAAACGTTGGCGCCTATTCGGTGGGGTCAATGGCAGTCTTCTTAGCGGACGGCATGAGTGCAAGCCATTAGCAACCAATCGACGGGAAATGGTTCTGGTCGAGATGGAATGATCTAGGGTGTCTTGCACATGTTGCAGGATGGCGGTACAAGTGGCTTGTGGGGCCGCCACTGCTTGTCGAAGGATACGCCGATCCACACGTGCTGACGTCACTCTGGTTGCACCGACATTCCTATAAATTGCCAAATTTCCTTGTTCCAACCATCTTCTCCACAGTTGGTGCACCGTGGACGCACCAAGGTGTGTATCAGCTGCGATTTGACGTATGGACCAACCTGCCCTTTTCAGTCCGATCACCATGCCCCTCGTAAAAGCGTCTGTCTGCTTGAACTGCCTCCGTTTACGATGACCTGGCATTCTCTGTTATTACACGTGTCTTTTGACACAAGAACAAAATTTCTACAATGATTTTCCTTGAAGAAATAACGACACGAATACTGTCCTTTCTGCAAGTTCCTTCCCTTATATCTTACTCCATGTGCGCACGAGTGCTGCGCATTTTACATCATTTGCATAACTCGGTTAGGCGCGTCTACCCTGAAATTTGCATAATTTTCTGGCCACTATTTCTTGGTGTTCCATTTTCAATGTCACGCAGTGTAAATTAATCATTGATTTTTTATTACTCCAGAATAGGGTAAAAACCTTTTCTTTATTTGGCCAATTCTGGAATAATAATAAATAAAATAAAGGATTAGTTGATATTTATTCTGACATATGGCGCAAGCTATCAGCAACTTTAAGTTGTTTGATCAGGAGATGCCTTTTTTTTCTTAATTTATCCACCTGATACCAGTACAATTTCACTTTTGTACTATTTTTCACTTAGTAGGAATTGTTCCTTGAGCTGTAAATTCATTGTGAATATAAAGAATATAGAGAAAAAATTCAAACAATGGAGACTTTAATGTTCCCTGGTTACGAAGTCTGTAACAATTAAATCCAGGATTTTATTAGACTGGGTTCAAATCCCTGGTTGATAAATCAATTTTTTTTTGGAAGCCACCGAACTGGCGACACGAAACTTGGAAGTTTGAACTTCCTCGTCAACTCATCAATCATAGTTCTTAAGGTTGAAGTGACGTCTTCTAACTTCTGATTTTTCTTTCTTACAGAAGACAGTAAGAAGTGCTGCAATCACAAGATTGGTTATGAAGGTGCCAACAGCATGATGGGAAGTGAACAGATTCAATTCAAGAAAACTGTTTTCCTCGTGGAATTATCAATTATTTTCCTGACGCCATATTTCTGGAGGGCTGTGAGATATCTTCTATCTCTTATTCAAATCCAAATTTACTGTTGACATTTAAGTTGGAAGATCTGTTTAGATCTATGATAAGATGATAACACCATGATTGAATTGAAACTATGTGATGTCAACTAAGCGAAAAGAACAAATGGATTGAGGAGGGTCCCAAGAGGTTTATCATATTTCTCATATCTATCACTCCACACTACTAATATTTAACAAATGAAGCAGTAATTAAGAAAATAACTATTCCCCAATAGCTTCAATATTATTTTGCCATATTCAAGAAGATATTTATAATACCCTTTAACAGAACATATTTTCAATAGAAATAACCATTTCCATCCCCCCATGATGTCTTGAAAACATTATCCAACATTGGCCATTGCCAACCTGGTCAACTGGCAAAGGCCATCCATCAAGACATCGCAAAAGTCAAATTATCTATCAAATGAATATTGTAGAATTTGAAGCCCACACAAAATTAATACCGAAGTTTAAAAGAAATAATCCTCAATATTAAAACAATAGCAATGCAATAGAAATAACCATTTCCATCCCCCATGATGTCTTGAAAACATTATCCAACATTGATCATTGTCAGCCTGGTCAACTGGCAAAAGATCATCATCAAGACATCGCAAAAAGTCATACAATTTGAAGCCACACAAAATAAATACCGAAGTTTAAAAGAAATATTCCTCAATAATAAAATAATATCAATGCAGTATAAATAACAATTTCCATCCACCCCATGATGTCTTAAAAACATTATCCAACATTGATTATTGCCAACCTGGTCAATTGTCAAAAGATCAACCATCAAGACAATCACTAATACAAATTTTCTATCCAATAATTATGAACAATTTGAAGCTACACAAAATGAATAACGCAGTGTAAAAGAAATATTATCAAAACAATAGCAATTCAATAGAAATAAGAATTTGCATCCTCTCATGATGTTTTGAAAACATTATCCAACATTGCCCATTGCCAACCTGGTCAACTGGCAAACGGCCATCAATCAAGACATCGCAAAAGTCGAATAATCAAATGAATATTTTACTATTTGAAGCTACAGAAAATGAACAACGCAGTTTAAAAGAAATAATCACTAATATCAAAACAATAGCAATGCAAAAGAAATAACAATTTCCATCCCCCCCATGATGTCTTGAAAACATTGTCCAACATTGGCCATTGCCAACCTGGTCCACTGGCAAAAGGCCATCCATCTAGACATCACTAAAGTCAAATTATCTATCAAATAATATTGTACAATTTGAAGTTACACAGAATAAATAACAACGCAGTTTGAAAGAAATATAATCCTCAATAGCAAAGCCATAGCAATGCATTAGAAATGTCTTCTTTTCAAAATGGCACATCAAACATCTCATTAAAACAATATTTGATCACCAAATGGGAATAATAATTCTGAATTAGCGTTCTTTGAAATCGAAATAGTTATGAAACGATCAACTCATTATCGAATAATCTAGAAGATTATACCAATAGTATCAGGCTCCACAGAGGGAATTCGGTTCTGAAATAGTTTCCCTCACGTTTGTCTGGAAAAAGAATCTGGAACGAAATTAGAAGATTTGCGCTCTTTAGAAGAAATCAAAGTTATTAAAGAAGACTTCACCTTTCAGCCAAAAAAAACCATCAGAATGAAAGATGTCGAAACGAGGAATGAAACCTGCCAAGTTTCTTGATCTAATTATTATTTATTTATTTTTTAGAAAAGAAATCATGTGATTTCAACATAATCATCTACCTGCACCTCTAAAGTGTGATAGTAATTTTTTGAAACGGAAATCATTGAATTGGTTTCAACTACAAGTTTTCACTTGTATTTTGCTCAAATGTGCAATTATCAATTTTTGGAATAAGTCGAGAGAGACTTGATATTCATTATTATGAATCTCCAATGTATTTTCATGGTGTTTAGAAATAAACGTCGTTGAAAATACAAATTTTTGGAAAGTTCAAGATCTTGATTTTTTTTACTTGCGCGCAACAAGTGAAAGCAAATTCATCTCCTGTATATTCATGATGTTTGAAATATAACCTGATGGAATATACAAATTTTTGGAAACGTTTTTCAACTTATATTTATCGTTGAAAAAAAAATATGTTTAATGTTCCTGCTAAGATATTCAACAAGAATATGAAAATGTTCCCGAAAAGAAATTTCAACAAGAAACAAATTTTGAAAAAGTTCGGTCAAGAAAACGACTGAAATAATTTTAGCTCTCAAATAGCTAAAAGGTTTTAAAACAACCAATTATAATTAATTTTTGGAAACTTCATCCATCTGAAGATATTTTTGAAAAACTCTTCCTGCGGAGTTATACATTCAACAAGAAATAATTTTTGAATAAAAAGTCAAGAATGATTTTGAATTATATATAGTATTTATTTATTTATTTCAACACGCAAAACCCGATATCTCGGCTAGGGATATTTCCTTCGATTTACATTTTTTCAACAGAAGCAGTTATAAACATTATATATATATACAAGAAAATAAATAAATTTAAAAAAAAGAAACAATTGGATATAATAGGAACCTGATTCTTCCAGGTTAGAAAGATAATTATAAATATATTTACAAAAATGGTTAAATCTGTGATAATTATCTCTAGTATTACAAATTATTATACGTTAGTGTTTATTTCTCTCTTTCTTTTTTTTTTACATTTATAAAAAACAAATAAAAATAATTTTTGGCAAACCTATTTCTTTTATGTTGGGAAGCAACTTGTTTCGGAAATATAGAAAAAAATTTAACGACATATATATTAAACAGTAGTTAACTTTACTTGAGAAATTCTCAAATGCTTTATTAAAGCAAATATATAAAATTTCTAAAAAATAAGCCAATTTCACAAATTAAAATTCAAATATTCATAAAATAATTGCTAAAGTGTAAAAAAAAATAATAAATAACGAAAAATATCGATTAAAAATAAAAAAAAATTGTTATTAAAGTGTAAAATGTTGTTATATTAAAATGAAAAACGTTTTCTTAAAACCTGTATATAATAGAAATATAATTTCAATCACAAAAAGATTAAGTAAGTTATGAAAAATATAGTTATAAAAGCCATTTAATTTTTTTAAATGTAATTTGAATACAAATTAAGGAATAGCGACAAAATAATATATGGTAGAAAATCGGCTGACTATCCTATAAAAAATGCAAATTAATATTTTAAATTGTATAACTATTAGTTTTTTTTTTTTTTTTTGTAGAGCGTGCGCTAGAAACTGACGTATAATTGAAAACATTCAATGAAGAAATTTAATTGAAGAAACTGAGAAATAGTGTGTGTATTGTTATAGTTTTCTTTTAGATAAATAGAAGGAATTCGATAACCCCGATTTTTTTTCTCCATCACACTTGTGGAAAGAGTTTCCTCCCCGCAATGTTCTTGTTTTGATATAAATTCCAATCAACCAATAAATAACTCCACAGTTTGAAGATCCAAGAACTCCCACACTGAGTCAGCGGTTAAATTGTTTATATTCTTTCAAAGTCATCACAGAGAAATGTCTGCAAAAAAAAAAAAGATGTTGATTCAGGAGAACCGCCATTTTGTTTTCAAAATATTCGGCTGGTATTTTCTAGAGCAGAGTGCCCGAATCTTTCATCAAATTCTTGAAATAAAAAAAAAAGTGAGTCAACAGATTTTTTTTTTTACATTCTTATTTTTCTTTTTCCTTTTTCTACTTGCCTGCCCCCTTTGGCTCATGTCTTTTTTTCTGGAGCCATATTGATGTCTTGTGAAATTTTTTTCTATGTTAGATCTGGGTGTAAACCTCTTCTTTTCTTTAAGAGTTATGTAAAATCTATTATATTATATTTTATTTTTTTTTTTATTTTAAAGCATATATATGTGAAACGAAAAAAATTATAAAAAGGCAATCTTGGTGGTAGGACATAACAAAAACTGCGGGTCTCTAGTCATATTATTTATCTTAAATACAGTACAACCTCTTTCTAAAGGGTAATACCTAATTACAGACCCAAAGTGTCCCCTTTTAAGAGAAGTGTCCTCTTCCCGAAGACCTGATAATTAATTTGAAATGATAATTTTGTTGATGAACACTGTCCTTTGTAGAGAGGTATCCTCTAATGGAAGTTCTACTGTATTCATTAAATATTGCCAAGTGGAAAATTAGGAAAGACAAACTTCAGGATGACACAGCAATTTATTTAAGACAAGAACAAATTATGAGGGATAAACAAAAGATAAGAAATGACGGAAGTTTACAGAGTAGTAAAATATGAACATAAAAATGATACTCTGTTAATACAAGTGTAAAATTATAAATGCTTGTAAAATAATAAATACTTGGATATAATATTTTATACGAATAAAAATTAATGTTTCTTTATCGAATAAAAAGCTGCCTGAGAGGTGAGACGTCAATATTTGTGTAACTAAATAACCTTCCAGCAAAAAGAAAATTAGATGGGACATGGATTGATGAAAAGTTGTAGAGAATAAAATGTTGAAGGAAATAGAACGGCATGAAGTAAAGGGAAATGGATTAGATGGGAAACTACGATAACTACTAAAGAGAAAGGTCTGGCACCACTGGAGACCAGAACAAGAGCAAAGAAACCAAATAACTAATGGTTAGGGGAATTACTATGCCATCTAGTGGAACAAAAATCATCTAAATTATGATTTAACTTGTTCTATGATATTTGGCTAACCCAATTTCTTGATAGATCAAGAAAAGTTAACCACGTATGCATTTCAAATTATCCACCTGATAACAGTGCAATTTCACTTTTGTACTATTTTTCACTTAGTAGGAATTGTTTCTTGAGCTGTAAATTCATTGTGAATATAGAAAAAATTCAAACAATGAACACTTCAATGATCCCTAGTTACGAAGTCTGTAACAATTAAATCCAGGATTTTATTGGATTGGGTTCAATTCCCTGGTCAATAAGTCTTTTTTTTTTTGGAAGCCACCAAACTGGTGACAAGAAACTTGGAAGTTTGAACTTCCTCGTCAACTCATCAATCATTCTACATATTTCTTAAGGCTGAAGTGACGTCTTCTAAATTCTGATTTTTCTTTCTTACAGAAGACAGTAAGAAGAGCTGCAATCACAAGATTGGTTATGAAGGTGCCAACAGCATGATGGGAAGTAAACAGATTTCATTCAAGAAAACTGTTTTCCTCGTGGAATTATCAATTATTTTCCTGACGCCATATTTCTGGAGTGCTATGAGATATCTTCTACCTCTTATTCAAATCCTAACTCACTGTTGACATTTAAGTTGGAAGATCTGTTTAGATCTATGATAACACCATGATAGAATTGAAACTATGTGATGTCAACTAAGCGAAAAGAACAAATGGATTGAGGAGGGTTCCAAGAAGTTCATCATAATTCTCATATCTATCATTAAACTCTACTAAAATTTAACAAATGAAGCAGTAATTACGAAAATAACTATTCCTCAATAACTTCAATAATATTTTGCCATATTCAAGAATATATTTATAATACACTATAACAGAACATATTTTCAATAGAAATAACCATTTCCATCCCCCTTGATGTCTTGAAAACATTATCCAACATTGGCCATTGCCAACCTGGTCCACTGGCAAAAGGCCAATCATCAAGACACCCCAAAAGTCGAATAACCTATCAAATCAATATTGTAGAATTTGAAGCCCACACAAAATGAACAACGCAGCCTGAAAGTATGAATCCTCTACATTAAAACAATATCAATTCAATAGAAATAACCATTTCCCCATTCCCCCATGATGTCTTGAAAACATTATCCAACATTGGCCATTGCCAACCTGGTCCACTGGCAAACGGCCATCCATCAAGACATCGCTGAAGTTGAATTATCTATCCAATAATATTGTACTATTTGAAGCTACAAAAAAAATAAATACCTCAGTTTAAAATAAATATTATCAAAACATTAGCAATTCAATAGAAATAACAATTTCCATTCCCACGTGGTGTCTTGAAAACATTGTCCAACATTGACCATTGCCAACCTGGTCAATTGGCAAAAGGTCATCCATCAAGACATCCCAAAATTCGAATTATCCAATAATATTGTAATATTTGAAGCAACACAGAATAAATAACAACGCATTTTAAAAGAAATAATTACTATTATCAAAACTATAGCAATGCAATAGAAATAACTTCCATCCATGATGTCTTGAAAACATTATCCAACATTGATTTTTGTCAGCCTGGTCAACTGTCAAATGATCAACCATTAGGTCATCGCAAAAAGTCATACAATTTGAAGCCACACAAATTAATTAACGCAGTTTAAAAGAAATATTCCTCAATATTAAAACAATAGCAATGCAATTGAAATAACAACTTCCACCCATGATGTCTTGAAAACATTATTCAACATTGACCATTACCAACTTGGTCAACTGGTAAAAGATCATCCATCAAGACATCCCTAAAGTCAAATTATCTATCAAATGAATACTGTACAATTTGAAGCAACACAAAATGAATAATAACGCAGTATAAAAGAAATAATCCTCAATATCAAAACAATACAATAGAAATGTCTTCTTATCAAAATGGCACATCAAACATCTCATTAAAACAATATTTGATCACCAAATGGTAAGAATAATTCTGAATTAGCGTTCTTTGAAATCGAAAATGTTATATGATCAACTCATCAATAAATGATATAATAGATTATTCCAATAGTAATAGTTTCCACAGGGGAAATTCAGTTCTGAAATAGCTTCATTCACGTTTGTCTGGAAAAAGAATTTGGAAGGAAAAAAAGAATATTTGAGCTCTTTAGGAGAGATCAAAGTTATTAAAGAAGACTTCAATTTTCAGCCAAGATAACCATCAGAATGAAAGATGCCGAAACGAGGAATGAAAACTGCCAAGTTTCTTGATCTAATTTTTATTTATTTATTTTTTGGAAAAGAAATCATGTGATTTCAACACAATCTCTACCTGCACTTCTAAAGTGTGATAGCAATTTTTTGAAACAGAAATCATTGAATTGGTTTCAACTTACAAGTACTTACTTGTATTTTGCCATTTATGTGCAATTATCAATTTTTGGAATAAGTCGAGAGAGACTTAATATTGATTTTTATGAATCTCTCATGTATTTTCATGGTGTTTAGAAGTAAACGTCGTAGAAAATACAAATTTTTGGAAAGATCAATATCTTGATTTTTTTTACTTGCGCGCAACAAGTAAAAAGCAATATTATAATTTATCTCCTGTATATTCATGAGGTTGAAATATAACGTGATGGAATATACAAATTTTTGGAAACCTTTTTCAACTTATATTTATCGTTGAAAAAAACATTTTTCTTAATATTCCTGCTAAGATATTCAACAAGAATTTGAAAATGTTCCTGAAAAGATATTTCAACAAGAAACAATTTTTGGAAAAGTTCGGTCAAGAAAACGGCTGGAATAAATTTAGCTCTCAAATAGCTAAAAGGTTTTAAAATAACCAATTATATTTAATTTTTGGAAACTTCATCAATCTAAAGATATTTTTGAAAAACTCTTCCTGCGGAGTTATACATTCAACAAGAAATAATTTTTGAATAAAAAGTCAAAAATGATTTTGAATTATATATAATGTTTGTTAATTTATTTCAACACGCCAAACGCGATATCCTGGGTAGGGATAATTCCTTCCATTTACATTTTTAAACAGAAGCTGTTATAAACATTATATATATACAAGAAAATAAATAAATTAAAAAAAAAGAAACCATTGGATATATTAGGAACCTGATGTTTACAGGTTAGAAAGATAATCATAAATATATTTACAAAATGGTTAAATCTGTGATAATTATCTCTAGTATTTGCAAATTATTATTAGTTAGTGTTTATCTCTCTTTTTAACATTTATTAAAAACAAATAAAAATAAATTTTGGCAAACCTCTTTCTTTTATCTTATGAAGAAACTTGTAGTGGAAATATAGAAAAAATTCAACGCCATATTAAACAGTGGTTAACTTGAGAAAATTGCAAATACTTTATTTCTAATGCTTGGTTAAAACAGATATATAGAATGTATCAAAAATAGGCCAATTTCACAAATTAAAATTAAAATATTCATAAAATATTTGCTAAAATGTAAAAAAAAAAAAAAAAAACGAAAAAATATTGATAAAAAAATGACAATTTTACCATTAAAGTGTAAAATGTTGTGCAAGTGCAAACCTGAATATAATAAAAATATAATTCACTGACAAAAAGATAAGTGAGTTACAAAAAATTATAGTTAAAAGCCATTTAATTTTAAAAAATGTAATTTGAATATGAATTAAGGAATAGCGACAAAATAATATATGGTAGAAAATCGGTGAAAATGCATATTAATATTTTAAATTGTATAACTATTCGTTTTTATTATGTTTTTTTTTTTTTTGTGTAGAGCGTGTTGGGGATCTTTTATGGTTCAGACGATGAAACAAATAATAATAGGTTTACTCACAGCTGAAGTGGTTTTAAAGAATTAGGCGATTTTACCTTTTAAGAAAGTATTTTAAATTTATTATTTTCAAAGATAGAGAGAAAAAAAAATACATTTAACAATACTACTTACTAATTATATAAACAAAAATATCACTCGTTCTTTCTTCTTTTAATATCACAGTGTTGTCAGCCTAAAAGTATTTTAAGATCATTGATTTATTATTTTAAAACATTTTCCTTCTTTTTTTACCAACAGAGCGTGCGCAAGAAGTGACTTATAATTGAAAACATTCAATGAAGGAATTTATTTGAAGAAACTGAGAAATAATGTGTGTATTGTTATAGTTTTCTTTTATAGAGAGATACAAATAAAAGGAATTCAGCAATTTGTTATAGATAACCCCGATGTTTTTTCTCCGTCACACTTGTGGAACGAGTTTCCTCCCCTCAATGTTCTTGTTTTGATATAAATTCCAATCAACCAATAAATAAACCCACAGTTTGAAGATCCAAGGCCTCCCACACTGAGTCAGCGGTCAAATTGTTTATATTCTTTCAAATCCGTCACAGAGAAATATCTGCAAAAAAAAAAAAAAAGATGTTGATTCAGGAGAACCGCCATTTTGTTTTCAAAATATTCGGCTGGTATTTTCTAGAGCAGAGTGCCCGAATCTTTCATCAAATTCTTGAAATAAAATAAAAGTGAGTCAGCAGATTTTTTTTTTTTTTACATTCATATTTTTCTTTTTTTACTATTTGCCCCCTTTGGCTCGCGTCTTTTTTTCGGGAGCCATATTGATAACTGGTACTTTTTTTTTTCTATGTGAGATCTGGGTGTAAACCTCTTCGTCTCTTTAAGAGTAATGTAAAATCTATTAGATTTTATTATTATTATCATTTATTTTAAAGCATATATATATGAAATGAAAAATTCTAAAATTCGGCCAAGAAAACGACTGAAATATAATTTTAGCTCTCAAATAGCTAAAAGGTTTGAAAAAAAAAAATTATAATTAATTTTTGGAAACTTCATCCATCTGAAGATATTTTTGAAAAACTGCGAAGTTATATATTCAACAAGAAATAATTTTTGAATAAAAAGTCAAGAATGATTTTGAATTATATATTGTGTTTATTTATTTATTTCAACACGCAAAACGCGATATATCGGCTAGGGATAATTCCTTCTGATATATAGCTAGCAATAAATTGGAATATATATATGTTTCTATGAAAATGTTAATCTGCAAGACGCAGGTTATCATCATCCCTTTTTGATTTGTTTTTGTCACTTTTTGGCGTTACGAAAATAAACAATAAAAGGCTGTATCAGACTTTACTAAGACAATAAAGATTTGCTAAAAATAAATGTGTACGAAGATGTTGCATTTGGCGACGAGGATATAAGAGTAAGTACCCTCGAATTTTGAAGTAAATATTGAGACGTTACAGAAACAATTTTCAATTGTACATAAATTCCTTTAAAATGTTACTTTAATTTTTCATGTGTTTATTTTCATTTTTATTTTCCATTCATTAAAAGTCAATGATGTACATACTAAATTAGTAAAAAACTCAATAAAAACGATATGTAAAAATACACATAAACAAATGGCTTGTAAAAGAAAGCGGCAATAAAATGAGTTTAGGTAAAATATCTATTTCATTAACAAACATTTCACTTTTAAAATAATAAACTTTAAAATTAAAGTTTTACAAAACTAAAATTAGCGTTTAAAAATAAAAACGTGGCAATATTTTTAGAAAATATCTTTGATTTTGCATATAATTGAAAGTAAATTTTAAAAGACACAAATTGCAAAGTTTTAGGATGCAAATTTAAGAAAGAGTGAAAAAAAATGGCTAGTTACCAATTTAAGGAATATAATGAGGAAACTGAAACTTTTGAAACGTTTTATGAACGATTGGAACAGTTTCTCATATTGGAGGAGGCAGGGGATGAGAAGAAAAAGGCTTATCTCCTAACCCTCATGGGAAGTAAAACATATGGTGTTTTGAAGAATTTGTGCAGTCCTATTCTACCTAAAGATAAAACTTTTGATAACCTAATAGATATCTTGAAAAGGCACTTCTCTCCAAAGCGCTCAATTGTAGTAGAGAGGTTCATTTTTTTTTAAAGAATGCAATTAAAGGAAGAAAGCATCTCGGATTACTTGGTGGAAATTAAGCGTTTGGCTTCCTCATTGCAACTTTGGAAATTTTCTGGAGGATTCTTTACGTGATAAAATGGTTTGTGGATTATATAATGCCAAAATACAAAATAGAATTTTGTCGGAGGGCGACATTTCTTTAGCTAAAGTAATTGAGATAGCATTATCTATGGAAGCGGCCGAGAAAAATACAAAATTATTTCACTTGGAGCAGGGTGAAGATTGTGTAGATAAGTTGAGGATGGAACGCAAGGTTGAATCAATTTTCCAGAATGGCAAATGTAAACATTGTGGTAAACAGCATAAAGAACTATGTAGATTTAAGGAGGCGATATGCTTTAAGTGTAATAAAAAAGGACACATTGCCTCAATATGTTGGAGCAGTAGAAGAAATCTAAGGCAACATCAGAATCAGCCGGGAAATATACATCAGATAGGAGACCAAGAAGAGGAGGAAGAGTATGTCCAGAAAATTATAAGCGTGACGATACCTGAGTATAAAATTAATTTTGCCTCAAAAAAGTGACCCTCCCTATCTGATGGAGTTAAAAGTAGAAGGAAACTTTATTAAATTTGAAATGGATACGGGTAGTGGTCTAACACTGATATCAGAAAAGGATTTTAAAAATAGTCTTCAACACTTGAAATTGGAAAAAGCGAGTATTATTGTAAGAACTTATGATGGTACCGTGGTACCCATTCTGGGTGAAATCAATGTCAAAGTGGAGTGTCAAGATATTACTTACAAACTTAGAGCGTTGGTGGTGAAAGGAGAAAAGAGGGCGTTGATGGGAAGAGAATGGATAAATAGATTGAAATTGGGCTGTTTCGCGGTAAAACATATGCCTGTGTAAATTACCATTGAGGAAATTTTGAAGGAAAATCAAGCCCTATTTGTGGAGACAACCGAACCAATAAAAGGTTTCACATTTTCAGTAAACATGTGTGATGTGAATCCAATTTTCCATAAGGCTCGTCCGGTGCCTTTCGCCATTAGGCCAGCAGTTACTGAAGCATTAGACAAAATGGTGGCTAAGGGTTATCTATGTGAGGTGGCGAGCAGTAAATGGGCCACTCCAGTGGTTGTAGTGCCGAAGAAAAATAAAGAGATCAGAATTTGCTGCGACTTCAAGGTAACTCTAAATAAATATTTGGACACTGCGGCCTATCCCCTTCCCACACAGCTAGATTTATTCTCCACATTGGCCAAGGGAAAATACTTTTCTAAATTGGACTTGAGGAACGCTTAGAGGTGGACCCAGGCACCCGACCGTTACTAACGATAAATACTCATAAAGGGCTTTTCAGGTTTAAGAGAATGCCATTTGGATTGGCAAATGCGCCCAGTTATTTTCAATCTGTAATGGATAGGGTTTTGTCAGGTATAGGAGGCGTAATTTGTTATATTGATGATGTCCTTATAGCCACAGCATCAATTGAAGAACATCTGGCGTTGTTGAAGACTATATTTGCTCGCTTGGCGAAGTATAATATCAAACTAAAGAAAGAAAAATGCCTATTTTTGCAAAAAGAAATTGAATATTTAGGACATCTTGTCACGGAAGAGGGCATCAGACCTTTAGATCATAAGGTACAAGCAATACAGAAGGCCAAAACGCCTACGAATATCTCTGAATTAAGGTCATTTCTTGGTTTGATAAACTTTTATGGGAAGTTCATACCCAATTTGCCAGAGCTTTTGAAGCCTCTTCATGAGCTTCTTCACAAAAAACGTCCTTGGGTTTGGACAAAGAAATGTGGAGAGGCCATTGACAAGTGCAAGAATAGCATTACCTCTGAGAGGGTGCTAGTCCCTTATGATGCGACTTTGCCATTGTGTTTGGCCACTGATGCATCGCAGATTGGAGTGGGCGCTGTGTTGTCACATATTATAGAAGGCCAGGAGAGACCGATTATGTTTGCCTCACGGACTTTATCGGTAGCAGAACAAAATTATTCTCAGATTGAGAAGGAGGCTCTAGCCATTATTAATGGAGTTACCAAGTTTCATAAATTTATTTATGGAAGAAAATTTATTCTTATTACAGACCATAAGCCATTGGTGACCATTTTGGGCTCAAGATCAGGAATCCCCACCTTATCTACTTCAAGATTGCAGCGTTGGGCGCTTATTTTGTCAGCTTATACTTACGATATTAAATTTCGAAGAACTCAAGACCATGGGAATGCAGATCTTCTGTCACGTTTTCCTGTGGGCTGTGAAGAAATTCCAAGATTAAATAATGTCTATGCTTTATCCTATGTGGAAGAATTGCCGATCACAGCAGAGGAAATTGCCACGGAAACTGAAAAAGACGAAGTGCTCTCATTGGCCAAATTTTATACTCAGCAAGGCTGGCCTGAAAAGGTGGCTGATCACCTCAGACCTTATTTTCAAAGGAAACTTGAGCTAACTGTAGATGGGGAGTGTTTGGTTTGGGGAATGAGAGTTGTCATTCCACCATCTCTCAGAATAAAAATGTTGAACTGTCTTCATGAGACTCATTCCGGTATGAACAAAATGAAGGCTGTGGCAAGATCACATTTTTGGTGGCCAAATCTAGATACCCAAATCGAGTTTTTGGTAAATAAGTGCAGAAGCTGTCAGCAATCCCAGGATGGGCCAAATAAAGGAAAATGGCAACCCTGGAAATGGTCAACCAGACCTTGGCAAAGAATTCACATTGATTTTGCAAATAAGGAAAACATTAATTTATTAATAGTAGTAGATAGTCATTCAAAGTGGATCGAAGCCATCCCAATGAGAGAGACCACCACACGCAAAACCATTGAGCAACTACGGCGACTTTTTTCTTCCTATGGTCTACCGGAGGAACTTGTATCTGATAATGGACCTCAGTTTACTGGTAGTGAAATGAAAGGTTTTCTGGAAGGAAATGGAATTAAACAAACATTGATCCCGGCGTACCACCCGCAAAGTAATGGCTTGGCTGAAAGAGCGGTTAGAACAATTAAGACTGCCCTGGATAAAAATAAAAGGAAAATTGGGGATACACACACCATTCAAGACGCCTTATCAAAAGTTCTTCTGGCATATCGAAGCACCCCGCATGTGACAACGGGAAAGACTCCATCAGAGCTCTTTATTGGGCGTGCGCTTCGAACCAGAGTATCGTTGATACATCCCAGCTTGGCATCTAGAGTTAGGGACCAGCAAGCCAGGCAAATGAAGTATGATCGGCGAACCCATTTGGAAGAATTCCAGATAGATGATTTAGTGTGGTGTAAAAACTTTAGAGGTGGTGATAAATGGATCCCAGGAAAAATTGTGGGCAAGAAGGGAACTAGAGTCTACACCATTTTGATCCACGGACAGGTAAAGGCCTATCACAGGGATCAAATTAGAAAAAGGTGGAGGAATGGTGAGGAAGATGAGAGTGGAGATGGAGAGCGTCAACCCGAGCACTCAAGAGGAGCAGGTCCCAGTGCCATAATCTCGGAGGTTGTACGAGACAGAGGTTATATGGAGTCGCTGTCGCCAGGACTAACTAGCCAGCGGTCGGATCAAGATTCAGAGGTTCAGAGTGATACAGACGATGGAAAGTCATTGGAGCCTCTTCGCTCGCTGGACCCCGAGGCCTTGAAAGAGGAACGCTTCACGATTTTGCGTGTCATCCTTGCGCAGGGGCCATGCTAATCTTCTCTGTATCGTTCCAATTTTAGTATATGTACCGCCGAACAAGCGTGTACAAGCCCTGAACAAGCCTTGAAAGAGGAGGGTCCTGTCCTAAGGCGGAACCCACCTCGAGCGAGGAGACCGCCTGTGAGATTTCGTGTTTGAAGAGAGAAGATGGTGATATATAGCTAGCAATAAATATGTATATATATATGTTTCTATGAAAATGTTAATCTGCAAGACGCAGGTTATCATCATCCCTTTTTGATTTGTTTTTGTCACTTTTTGGCGTTCCGAAAATAAACAATAAAAGGCTGTATCAGACTTTACTAAGACAATAAAGATTTGCTAAAAATAAATGTGTACGAAGATGTTGCACCTTCCATTTACATTTTTCAACAGAAGCAGTTATAAACATAATATATATATACAAGAAAATAAATAAATAAAAAAAAGAAACAATTGGATATATTAGGAACTTGATCTTTACAGGTTAGAAAGATAATCATAAATATATTTACAAAAATGGTTAAATCTGAGATAATGATCTCTAGTATTTACAAATTATTTTGAGTTAGTGTTTATCTCTCTCTCTCTTTTTTCACATTTATAAAAATAATAATAATTTTTGGCAAACCTCTTTCTTTTATGTTATGAAGAAACAGAAAAAAAAATTAACGCCATATTAAACAGGGGTTAACTTGAGAAAATTTCAAATGCTTTATTTCTAATGCTTGGTTAAAACAGATATAAAAATGTCTAAAATAGGCCAATTTCACAAATTCAAATTTAAAAATTCATAAAATAATTGCTAAAGTGTAAAAAAAATAATAATAAATAACGAAAAATATCGATTAAAAATGAATTTTTTTTATTAAAGGGTAAAATGTTATATTAAAATGAAAAGCGTTTCTTAAAACCTGTATATAATAGAAATATAATTTTAATCATAAAAATATTAAGAGAGTTACGCAAAAATATAGTTATAAAAGCCATTTAATTTTTACAAATGTAATTTGAATACGAATTCAGGAATAGCGACAAAATAATATATGGTAGAAAATCGGTTGACTATCCTATAAAAAATGTAAATTAATATTTTATATTGAATAACTGTTTGTTTTTATTATGTTTTTTTTTTGTGTAGAAGCTAGAAGCTGAGACATAATTTAAAACATTCAATGAAGGAATTTAATTGAAGAAACTGAGAAATAGTGTATATGGTAATTTAAACCAACAACCCCATATTGTATATAACTTATAACAAGATTTTCATGTTGTATAATAGAAACACATCTGTAAATGATTATACGCATGATTGAAATGTGTCATTACGTCATCATATTTAAGGTAATTTGTACAAACTGAGGATAAATAAATAAAACTCTGTAATAGATTAGAGATAGAAGTCAAAAACGTCTAAATTCGAGATAGATGGAAGTCACAAACAACATCTAAAGATAGATTGGAAGCTGTCAGGACGGCGCCAGTTTCGAATGTCACCAGACGATGCACACTCTTCACATCTGGTGAAATGCAAAACTCCCTGTTTGCAAAACTGTGTCTTCGTTTTTTGTGTATGGACATTCCCAAGCTTTCCACTCTGCCTCGACCACTACTGCCTGTACTCTGTGAGAACTGTTAAAGGTCTTACAAGGTGTAAAGAGGTACTGGAAAACTCCCCATCCTGACTGTTCCTCTCCGTCAACACAGTTTTAGCGAGAGTTACAGGGACTCACACCATAGAATAAGTCGACTGGATACCTCCCCACATAGTCGGAGAATTCTACAAGAGTCAACAGAACCTCACCACATTTATATCGACAGGATTCTAGAAGAGGCTACCAGACCTCACCACATGTATGTATTGTTATAGTTTTCATTTAGATATATATTATATATACAAATAAAAGGAATTCAGCAATTTGTTTTAGATGATTCCGATTTTTTTTCTTCATCACACTTGTGGAACAAGTTCCCTCCCCATATTGCCATACTGAAGTCTGGTGCATTTTTTTTCTATGTGAGATCTGGGTGTATACCTATTCTTTTCTTCAAGAGTAATGTAAAATCTATCATATTATATTATATTTTTTTATTTTAAAGCATATATATATGTGATGCACTAGCGCGCCATCTGTTATCAAAATTCAAAACTATTTTAAAGGCGTAAGATTCTTTTGGTATGAATGGTAGATTAAACTGGCGAAACCGCTGAGAGGGTTCACCACTGATGAGCCAGGCCCTCTCATTAATTTTTCCATTGCAGTAAGGGCAGTAGAAATTGTTTAATATCAAAAAGAATCTTACGCCTTTAAAATATATATATGTGTGAAACGAAAAATTCTATAAAAAGGCAATCTTGGTGGTAGGACATAACAACACTACTGCGTGTCTCTAGTCATATTATTTATCTTAAATACAGTAGAATCTCTTTCTAAAGGGTAATACCTAATTACAGACCCAAAGTGTCCTTTTAAGAGAGGTGTCATCTTCCCGAAGAGCTGATAATTAATTAAAAATGATAATTTTGTGAATTAAAACTGTCCTTTGTAGAGAGGTATCCTCTAATGGAGGTTCTACTGTATTCATTAGATATTGCCACGTGGAAAATTAGGAAAGACAAACTTCGGGAGAGAGAGAGAGAAAATATCTTTATTTACGGGCTACTAACCAAAAGTTATGATTTTTGAGCCCAAAATCGATGTCAGGTGGCAAGGGACCCTAGGATGTGGAAGCAGGAGATGTCTCGCAGGGGTGGTGGAAACGTTGGGCAAGCAGGGGAATAGCGCCAGGGTGCAGTGAGGCGGGTGCGTTGAATAGGCCAGGAATCCAGGAGAAGTGGCAGATGGAAATGGAGGCAGAAGGTCCTTGAAGCCTAGAACTTGAGGGCCCTAGACTTCAGGATGGGGCAGCTTGAGGCTCTCGCCTCGTGCTTGTCAGGAAGGCCCTGGGAGCAGCAGTTGGCACATTTGGAGGTGCGCTGGTCAGCAATGGATGGGCAGGTTCGGCCTTCATGGCCGTCTTCGCCGCAGTGGAAGCACTTAGGAGCTCTGGTGCATTGGGCAGAGTTGTGGCCGAAGCCACAACAGCGGAAGCAGACGCGGGCGCGGATGGACTCCTCGAAGTTGAGGATTACTCCATCCACCACGATCCTCTCGCGAACGCCCAGGGCTCTAAAGGTCTTGAGGTCCACCTCGATGAAGGCGGTGCAGGTCCCGTTTCTGGGTGCAGAACGGTGCGCCACGCGCACCACCTTGTCCCCAGGAAGTTTTCTAACAGCAGCGGTTTCCAGGAAGGTCTCCTCAATTGTGGAGTTGGATGTCTCCTCATCCACTTTGAAGAGGCAGATCCGTGGCAGGATCTCCTTCTGCTGGCGGACCTTCATTCCATTCAACTTGCTGGCCAGGGAGGTTGTAACCTCAGGGATGGTGTCAGGATTGCTGGAATGGAGGACCAGCTTCCCCTTGGTGCGCAGGGAGGCCCAAACGCCTTGGGAGAGAGTGTGAGCAGCGCGGACTGTTTTCAGCATCTCCCTTGGGTCAGCCTGTGGGTCATCTGAGATGACCACTGTGTGGGCCGCCGATTTTTCTCCATGAAGGATCACTTGGGCGGCCGCAGGCTTGGAGACGTGGGAAGGCACAGGTTTTGAAGGACCATTCAGGTTTGTCCTCTTTGCAGGCGGGTTGGGAGCTTCAGACTGCTTCCTTTTGGTTGGAGCAGGAGCAGGCAGGGAGGAGGCAGGCTTCTTGGCAGGGAGAGCAGCAGGAGCAGGAGTGGCGGGCTTGATTGGGTCAGTCTGGGAGCTGGTTTCATTGCAGGAAGGAGCAGGGCAGGTTTGAGTGCCGCGGCAAGCAGTCTTGGGCTTGTTGGCCTCCTCAATTTCGTCCAACTCTGCGAAGGACTCGAGGGTGTCAGTGAGGTTCTCTACATTGGTAGCGAGGGCCTTGATCATTTCAGTCCGCGAGGCGATGTAGCGTATCAGGTCCTCATGCAGGGATTTCAGGGCAGGATGGCCAATGGAGCTCAGGATGAAATTTACAGAGTAGTAAAATATAAACAAAAAATGATACTCTGTTAATACAAGTGTAAAATAATAAATGTTTCGCTATAATATTTTATATGAATAAAAATTTATGTTTTTATCGAATTAAAAAGCTACTTGAGTGAGGTTAAACGTCAATATTTGTGTAACTAAATTACCTTCCAGCAAAAAGAAAATTAGATGGGACATGGATTGATGAAATGTTGTAGAGAATAAAATGTAGAAGGGAAATAGAACGGCATGAAGTAGAGGGAAACGGATTAGATGGGAAACTACGATAACTACTAAAGAGAAAGGTCTGGCGCCACTGGAGACCAGAACAAGAGCAAAGAAACCAAATAACTAATGGTTAGGGGGATTACTATGCCATCTAGTGGAACAAAAATAAACTAAACGTCGATTTAACTTGTTCCATGATATTTGGCTAACCCAATTTCTTGATAGATCAAGAAAAGTTAACCATGTACGTGTTTCGAGTTATCCACCTGATACCAGTACAATTTCACTTTTGTACTATTTTCACTTAGTAGGAATTGTTTCTTGAGCTGTAAATTCATTGTGAATATAGAGAATATAGAAAAAAATTCGAACAATGAACACTTTAATGATCCCTAGTTACGAAGTCTGTAACAATTAAATCCAGGTTTTTATTAGACTGGGTTCAAATCCCTGGTCAATAAGTCAATATTTTTGGAAGCCACCGAACTGGCGACAAGAAACTTGGAAGTTTGAACTTCCTCGTCAACTCATAAATCATTCTACGTATTTCTCAAGGCTGAAGTGACGTCTTCTAACACTTCTGATTTTTCTTTCTTACAGAAGACAGTAAGAAGAGCTGCAATCACAAGTTTGGTTATGAAGGTACCAACAGCATGATGGGAAGTGAACAGGATTCATTAAAGAAAACTGTTTTCCACGTGGAATTATCAATCATGACGCCATATTTCTGGAGTGCTATGAGATATCTTCTACCTCTTATTCAAATCCAAACTTACTGTTGACATTTAAGTTGGAAGATCTGTTTAGATCCATTATAAGATGATAACAACATGATGGAATTGAAACTATGTGATGTCAACCAAGCAAAAAAAAAATGGATTGAGGAGGAGGGTCCCAAGAAGTTCATCATAATTCTCATATCTATCATTAAACTCTACTAAAATTTAACAAATGAAGCAGTAATTAAGAAGATAACTATTCCCCAATAGCTTTAATATTAATTTGCCATATTCTCAAGAAGATATTTATAATACCCTTTAACAAGAACATATTTTTAATAGAAATCACCATTATCATCTCCCCATGATGTCTTGAAAACATTTTCCAACATTGGCCATTGCCAACCTGGTCCACTGGCAAAAGGTCATCCATCAAGACATCGTAAAAGTCAAATTATCTATCAAATGAATTCTGTACAATTTGAAGCCCACACAGAATTGATAACGAAGTTTAAAAGAAATAATCCTCAATAGCAAAACAATATCAATGCAATAGAAATAACAATTTACATCCCCCCATGATGTCTTGAAAACATTATCCAACATTGATTATTGTCAGCCTGGTCAACTGGCAAAAAATCATCCATCAAGTCATCGCAAAAAGTTATAAAATTTGAAGCCACAGAAAATAACGCAGTTTAAAAGGAATAATTACTAATATGAAAACAATAGCAATGCAAAAGAAATAAAAATTTCCATCCCATGATGTCTTGAAAACCTTGTCCAACATTGATCATTGCCAACCTGGTCCACTGGCAAAAGGTCATCATCAAGACATCGCAAAAATCCATACAATTTGAAGCCACACAAAATGAATAACACAGTCTGAAAGTATGAATCCTCAATATCAAAACAATGGCAATACAATAGAAATAACAACTTCCACTCCCCATGATGTCTTGAAATCTTTATCCAACATTGATCATTGCCAACCTGGTCAACTGGCAAAAGATCATCTATCAAGACATCCCAAAAGTCGAATTATCTATCAAATTGTACTATTTGAATCTACAGGAAAAAAAAAATAACAACGCAGTTTAAAAGAAATAATCCTCAATATCAAAACAATAGAAATGCACTAAAAATGTTTTCCTATCAAAATGGCACGTCAAACATCTCAATAAAACAATATTTAAACACGAAATGGGAATAATAATTCTGAATTAGCGTTCTATGAATCCAAAATGTTGTGATATGATAAACTCATCAATAAATGATATAACAGATTATACCAATAGGGGGAATTCAGTTTTGAAATAGTTTCCTTTACGTTCACCTGGAAAAATAATCTGGAACGAAAATGGAGGATTTGCTCTCTTTAGAAGAAATCAAAGTTATTAAAGAAGACTTCACTTTTCAGCCAAAATAACCATCAGAATGAAAGATGTCGAAATGAGGAATGAAAACGGCCAAGTTTCTTGATCTAATTATTATTTATTTTTTGGAAAAGAAATCATGTGATTTCAACACAATCATCTACCTGCACTTCTAAAGTGTGACAGCAATTTTTTGAAACAGAAATCATTGAATTGGTTTCAACTTACAAGTTTTCACTTGTATTTTGCTCTAATGTGCAATTATCAATTTTTGGAATAAGTCGAGAGACTTAATATTCATTTTTATGAATCTACCATGTATTTTCATGGAGTTTAGAAATAAACGTCGTAGAAATACAAATTTTTGGAAAGATCAAGATCTTGATTTTTTTTTTACTTGCGCGCAACAAGTAAAAAGCAATATTATCTTTATCTTCTGTATATTCATGAGGTTTGAAATATAACCTGATGGAATATACAAATTTTTGGAAACGTTTTTCAACTTATATTTATTGTTGAAAAAAATATGTTCAATGTTCCTGCTTAGATATTCAACAAGAATTTGAAAATGTTCCTGAAAAGAATTTTCAACAAGAAACAATTTTTGGAAAAGTTCGGTCAAGAAAACGACTAAAATAATTTTAGCTCTCAAATAGCTAAAAGGTTTTAAAACAACCAATTATAATTAATTTTTGGAAACTTCATTCATCTGAAGATATTTTTGAAAAACTCTTCCTGCGGAGTTAATACATTCAACAAGAAATAATTTTTGAATTAAAAATCAAGAATGATTTTGAATTATATTTAGTGTTCGTTTTTTTATTTATTTCAACACGCAAAACGCGATATCTCGGCTAGGGATATTTCCTTCCATTTACATTTCTAAACAGAAGCTGTTATAAACATTATATATATATATATATATACAAGAAAATAAATAAATAAATAAAAAGAAACAATTGGATATATTAGGAAACTGATTCTTCCAGGTTAGAAAGATAATCATAAATATATTTACAAAAGGGTTATATCTGTGATAATTATCTCTAGTATTACAAATTATTATACGTACATTAGTGTTTATTTCTCTCTCTCTTTTTTTACATTTATAAAAAACAAATAAAGATAATATTTGGCAAACCTCTTTCTTTTATGTTATGAAGAAACTTGTAGTGGAAATATAGAAAAAAATTTAACGCCATTTATATTAAACAGTAGTTAACTTTACTTGAGAAATTCTCAAATGCTTTATTAAAGAAAATATATAAAATTTCTAAAATTAAGCCAATTTCACCAACTAAAATTAAAATATTAATAAATTAATTGCTAAGGTGTAAAAAAAAAATAATAACGAAAAATATCGATTAAAAATGAAAAATATTATTTTTAAAGTGTAAAATGTTGTTATATTAAAATGAAAAACGTTTTCTTAAAACCTGTATACAATAGAAATATAATTTCAATCACAAAAAGATTAAGTAAGTTATGAAAAATATAGTTATAAACGCCATTTAATTTTTAAAAATGTAATTTGAATACGAATTAAGGAATAGCGACAAAATAATTTATGGTAGAAAATTGGTTGACTATCCTATAAAAAATGTAAATTAATATTTTAAATTGTATAACTATTCGTTTTTATTATGTTTTTTTTTTTGAGTGTGTAGAGCGTGTTGGGAATCTTTTATGGTTCAAACGATGAAACAAATAATAACAAGTTTACTTACAGCTGAAATGGTTTTAAAGAATTAGGCGATTTTACCTTTTAAGAAAGTATTTCAAATTTATTATTTTCAAAGAGAGAGAAAAAAAAAGACATTTAACAATAATACTTACTAATTATATAAACAAAAATATCACTCGTTCTTTCTTCTTTTTTATATCACAGTGTTGTCAGCTTAAAAGTATTTTAAGATCATTGATTTATTATTTTAAAACATTTTCCTTCTTTTTTTTTCAACAGAGCGCGCGCTAGAAGTTGACTTATAATTGAAAATATTCAAAGAAGGAATTTAGTTGAAGAAACTGAGAAATAGTGTGTGTATTGTTAGATTTTTCTTTTTGTGAGACATACAAATAAAAGGAATTCAGCAATACGTTTTAGATAACCCCGATTTTTTTTTTCTCCATCACACTTGTGGAACGAGTTTCCTCCCCCCAATGTTCTTGTTTTGATATAAATTCCAATCACCCAATAAATAAACCCACAGTTTGAAGATCCAAGACCTGCCACACTGAGTCAGCGGTCAAATTGTTTATATTCTTTCAAAGCCATCACAGAGAGATGTCTGCAAAAAAAAAAAAAGATGTTGATTCAGGAGAACCGCCATTTGTTTTCAAAATATTCGGCTGGTATTTTCTAGAGAAGCGAGCCCGAATTTTTCATCAAATTCTTGAAATAAAAAAAAATGTGAGTCAGCAGATTTATTTTTTTTTTACATTCATATATATATATTTTTCTACTTGCCTGTCCCCTTTGGCTCGCGTCTTTTTTTCGGGAGCCATATTGATGTCTGGTACTTTTTTTTTCTATGTTAGATCTGGGTGTATACCTCTTCTTTTCTTCAAGAGTAATGTAAAATATATTAGATTTTATTTTTTTTTTTAATTTTAAAGCATATATATGTGAAACGAAAAATTCTATAAAAAGGCTATCCTGGTGGTAGGACATAACCTATACTGCGTGTCTCTAGTCATATTATTTATCTTAAATACAGTAGAACCTCTTTCTAAAGGGTGATACCTAATTATAGACCCAAAGGCTCCCCTTTTAAAGAGAGATGTCCTCTTCCCGAAGAGCTGATAATTAATTAAAAATGATAATTTTGTTGATTAAAACTGTCCTTTGTAGAGAGGTATCCTCTAATGGAGGTTCTACTGTATTCATTAAATATTGCCACGTGGAAAATTAGGAAAGACAAACTTCGGGATGACACAGCAATTTATTTAAGGCAAAAACAAATTATGAATGATAAATAAAAGATAAACAATAAGCGAAGTTTACAGAGAGTAGTAAAATATTAAAAAAATAATAATAAATTGATACTCTGTTAATACAAGTGTAAAATAATAAATACTCTGCTATAATATTTATAGAATAAAAATTAATGTTTTTTTTATCAAATTGAAAAGTTGCCTGAGTGAGGTGAGACATCAATATCTGTGTAACTAAATTACCTTCCAGCAAAAAAAAAAAAATTAGATGGGACATGGATTGATGAAAAGTTGCAGGGAATAAAATGTAGAAGGGAAATAGCACGGCATGAAGTAGAGGGAAACAAATTAGATGGGAAACTACGATAGCTACTAAAGAGAAAAGTCTGGCACCACTGGAGCCCAGAACAAGAGCAAAGAAACCAAATAACTAATGGTTAGGGGAATTACTATGCCATCTAGTGGAACAAAAATCAACTAAACGTTGATTTAACTTGTTCTATGATATTTGGCTAACCCAATTTCTTGATAGATCAAGAAAATTCAACCACGTACGCGTTTCGAGTTATCCACCTTGTAAATTCTTTAAAATATTCATTGTAAAGAGAGTTAAAATAAATTCATTTGTAAAGCTTGGGATGATTGCCTGACCAAGATAAGTAAACTTATTTTTTTAAACTAGTATAAACATTATATTCAATTAAGCCTAACGAGAACAAATTGTTTTGTAAACAATCATTCTGATTTTCCTACTTGCGTATTTGCCAAGTGGGAAACAAAACATTGGTGCCGAAACCCGGGAATAAATCTATTAAATAATTATTTAAATATAAATATTTATAATTCATTTTTGAAATATATTATTAAAATTAATAATAACAAAGATTAAAGATGGCTGCCAAATTTAAAGCTACTTTAAATATTCTTGAATTTCATTTCAAACAAGTGGATTATTTTGAGCAAATTTCGCTCAAGATGATTGAATCGAAGGATGATGCAAATTTACAGACATTTAAAAAAGATATTTTAGATATAAAATCTAACATTGAAAAAACTTATTGTAATCTTTTAACATTTTCTGAATTTGATGATGAAGATTACTTTTCTAGAGTTATGCAATACAAGGATAATCTTAGAAATTTAGTGGCGAATATCAATAAAGTATCTTGTACAGCCAGTTCAAGCAAAATTGATGATATAAATCAACCAACCACAAGTAAAATAGAACTTCCTAAATTTAATTTACCTTCCTTTTCTGGTGATGTTAACGAATGGCTTAGTTTCAAGCAATTGTTTTCTCTGTCTATTGATTCCAATACCGCTCTAACTGATTCACAAAAGCTGCAATATTTACAATCAGCTGTTACTGGAGACGCTGAACGACTTATTAGGGGATTTCCTGTTATTGATGAAAACTATGCCCATGCTTGGGCCACATTGGTCTCCAGATATGATAACAAAAAAGAACTTGCCTTTTCACAATGTACAAAATTATTCACTTTAAAACCTTTAAAACTAATAAATTCCAAGGCCATTTTCGAACTACTAGATATATGTAATGAAGCCATGAGAAATTTGAAATCACTGGGTTTGGAGAGAAATACACTTGTTGATATCTTTCTAATACATTTCCTACAAAGAAAAATAGGTGATGATTTGAAAAGGCAATGGGAATTGACGTTGATAGATGATGGCTTTCCATCCTACGAAAATTTTATTATGTTTCTTGAAAAACAAGCAAAAAGTTTGCAATCGATAAAAGGCTATGCTAAAGAGGATAAATCTGTAGTGAAACAAACACATGTATATAATTCTATTTCAAAAGGTGATGATAAATGCCTATTATGCAAAAATTCACATCCTATATTCAAATGTGACAAGTTCCATAAAAGTTCTCTCCTTGAAAGATGGAACATAGTAAAAACCAATAACCTTTGTTTCAATTGTTTGCGATCCAACCACAGAGTAACATCATGTAAAATCACTATGCATTGTAAATCATGCAACAAAAACATCACACTCTTTTGCATTCCTTCCAACCCGAACCTTTGAATACCACTTCAATTGAAGCCCCAATTGCCCAATCTAGCGTTTCATGTTTTCTCAGTGATACAACAAAGCCCAATGAGACAATCTTATTATCTACTGCTATCGTGAGAGTGAGAGCAGAAAATGGATCGTTTCATCCATGCAGAGCTTTGATTGATACTGGTTCTCAAAGAAGTCTAATAACAGAAAATTGTCGTGAAAAGTTGAATCTTCCTGTTAAAAAGAGCCAACTCACAGTTTTTGGAATTGGTAACCAACCAATACAGCAGTCTGCTAGTGAGACTTTTCTTCAATTTAAGCCTCATTTTTCTGATAGAATATTCAAAATTTCATCCATAATACTCGATCAAATCACTATTGATTTACCTAATTTTCTGATAAATAGAGATAATTGGCCTCATCTTAAGAATACTTTATTAGCAGATCCCAATTTTGATAAAACAAGTCCCATTGATTTAGTAATTGGTGCAGACCTAGCCCCATTTTTATATACAGGAAAACTACGATTCCAAAATCATCCAGGACCCACTGCCTGTAGTTCCAAGTTAGGATGGATACTTTCAGGAAATGTTTCCAGTTCTGAGACTGGAAAAAACTATATCTCATTATGCTCAACATCCCAAGGAGATGATAATCTGCGACAGTTTTTTGAATTGGAATCGGTTCCTGCCGCTCTTCCATTGACTAAAGAGGAGAAGAGTTGCGGGGACATTTATGACAAAAACTTTTGCATATCAACAGATGGAAGATATTCTGTTGGTCTACCGTTTAAATCTGTGCCTAATCTCGGAGACTCACGTCAGAATGCCATGAAACGATTTCTTGCTCTTGAGAGAAAATTGCACAAATCTTCAAATCTTCTTCAGCAATATAAGGATTTCATGATGGAATATCTTTCTCTCAACCACATGGAGCTCATTCCGAAAAAGGAACGTGACAAACCATCAGACAAGTGCTATTATATACCTCACCATTGCGTTCTGCGTGATCAGAGCAGCACTACTAAATTAAGAGTAGTGTTTGATGCATCGTGCAAAACGAGCAACAATTACTCCTTAAATGAATTTCTTCATACTGGACCAAAATTGCAGCATGATATTTTCAATATTCTTGTGAAGTTTCGTACTAATCCTATAGCTTTTACGGGAGATATTGAGAAAATGTACAGACAGATAAAAGTGAACTCTTCTGATCTCGATTTTCAGAGAATCTTCTGGAGAAATAGTCCATTGGAATCTTTATTGGAGTATAGATTGCTCACAGTAACTTATGGAATGTCGTGTGCACCATATCTTGCAATCCGTACCTTGATGCAACTTGCCACCGACAAAGAACTCCTGTTCCCAGAGGCATCTAAAATCATAAAAACTGATTTTTATGTAGACGACCTACTTTCTGGCGCAACAACAATCGAAGAAGCAAAAGTTCTCATTGATGATATCCGGAAAATCCTTTTATCTGGTGGCTTTTGCATAAGAAAATGGATGTCAAATATCCCTGAGGTTCTTTCAGAGGTACCAGAAGCGCTGAAAGCACATGATTCATATGAAATCGGAGATAATTCATCTGTTAAGATTCTTGGGATAAATTGGAATCCATCCACGGATAATTTCACAATTACAGTCAATTCACTAAAAGACGTATATTCTAAAAGACAATTGTTATCGGACATTTCTCGAATTTATGACCCTTTGGGATGGTTATCACCGGTGATCATTAGCTTCAAGATTCTGTTCCAAACTTTGTGGAAACAGGATTTGGATTGGGATGATCCCTTGTCTGAATCGTTATGTTCTCATTGGAGGAGAGTGAAAATGGATTTGGCCATGCTAAATCATATTAAAATTCCTAGATATATTTCCTGCAAGGGACTTATACATTCTTTAGAACTCCATGGATTTTGTGATGCTTCCGAATCTGCATATTCATCAGTTGTTTATATGAAATCTCGTTTTAAATCTGGTCATGTTCAAGTCACATTGATTGCTGCCAAGACAAAAGTCGCTCCCTTGAAGGCAACGTCAATACCTCGTCTGGAGCTTTGTGCTGCTCTTCTCCTTTCAAATTTATATGATTCCATTTGCAGCTCATTGCTGTTGCAGATTGACCGAGTAATTTTGTGGACAGATTCCCAGATTGTTTTATGTTGGATAAAATCTGAATCAAAACATTGGAAACCTTTTGTTGGCAACAGGATTGCAGAAATTCAGCGACTAACTCTGCAATCTTCTTGGTACTATGTGTCTACCAAGGATAATCCTGCAGATTGCGCCTCCAGAGGTATAACTTCTTCAGAGCTAGTAAACCATTCACTTTGGTGGAATGGTCCTGATTGGCTATCAAACTCAAGTTTACAAGATCCGCTACCAATCACATATGAACTTCCAAACGAAGTTTGTCATGAAAAAATAAAGACTGTTCCAATTGTTCATTTCACTACTTGTCCTATTCTAGACTTTATTTTTAAATTCTCAACATTCAGGAAGCTGAGCAGAGTTACGGCATGGCTCCTAAGATTTATCCACAATGCTAGACACAGCAGCGACAAAATAAAACACAAAGAATTGTCCTCTAATGAGCTCGATAATTCAATTCGAACTCTTATTCAAATCATTCAAAGTTCAGAATTTAAAACTGAAATTCAATGTTGTAATCAAAGCAAAGTACTACCATCAAACTCAAAACTTTTATCCTTAAACCCATTTATTGATTCATCAGGAATTCTACGTGTAGGAGGTCGACTGCGCAAATCCAACCTGCAATTCAATGAGAAGCATCCAATAATTCTTCCTCACAACCATTTTGTTACAGAATTGATTGTTCAACAATTCCACGTAGAGCATCTTCATTCTGATCTCCAATTAACTCTGTGTGCCATCCGACAAAAGTACTGGATTCCATCCGGTAGAATTCTAGTAAAAAAGCTCATTAATCGTTGCATGACATGTTTCAAGACGAAACGCCAAGTGACAAAACAAATCATGGGAGATCTGCCTATCCATAGAATCATACCCTCAAGCCCTTTTAGCAAAACAGGAATAGACTTCGCAGGACCATTTATAACTAAACCTAATGTCATAAGAACAAAAGTAACATTAAAATCATATATAGCATTATTCATTTGTTTCTCAACGAAGGCAATTCACCTTGAGATAGTTTCAGATCTGTCAACCCCTGCCTTCCTCGCTGTTTTTAGAAGATTCATCTCTCGTCGAGGAAAACCCTCTGATATTTTCACCGACAACGCTACTAACTTCAAAGGAGCTAAGAATATTTTGAATAATATACATCAACTTGTAAAGGATTCTTCAATTCAAAGTTATGTCGCTAATGAACACATCACTTGGCATTTCATACCTCCATCTGCTCCAAACTTCGGCGGCATTTGGGAAGCAGGAATTAAATCATTGAAGTATCATCTCCTAAGGTGTTTAAAATCTGCAGTTTTGAATTTTGAAGAACTCAATACTCTGACAAGTCAAATTGAAGCGTGCTTGAATTCTCGCCCGTTGTATCCGATGAGTTCGGATCCAAATGATTTCAACCCTCTCACTCCAGGACATTTTTTGATTGGAAGACCATTAACAGCACTCCCAGAGCCCAGTTACTACCCTAATGACAATTACTTAACTAGATGGAAATTAATTCAAAAGGTCAGAGATGTTTTCTGGCAAAGATGGTCCAGGGAATATCTAAACAATCTGCAACAATGGTCCAAGTGGAAAAAATCCCCTTCCAACCTGAAGGTTGGAGATTTGGTGTTGGTAAAAGACTTTCCTATGCCTTCAATGCAGTGGAGCCTTGGCCGCATCACCAAGGTGTCACCTGGAGCGGATGGCAATGTCCGAGTTGTGGAATTTCAAACAGAGAAACAACATCATCTAATAAGACCCATCTCGAAGATTGCACTTCTGCCATTCTAATTCTTCTTCTTCTTAAAAAAAAAATAAATAAATAATAAAAAATTAAAAAAAAAACTTTCTACACTATGTGATCCTTTTCTTTTGCCTTGTGTGTGGACTACGTCCACAGGAGGGGAGTATGTTTCGTTTTATTCTAACATAGGTAGCAGAAGGCAGCGCGCGGCGGTGAAGGAACTGCGTCATCGCTGACCAATGGGAGGCCGTCTGGCTGCGCCGCCAGAGGGAGCTCGCCATCTTCTAGAAGTTTCTAAGGACGCTCGCCACTAGAGAACTATTCCTTTCAGAGCTGCGGCTTTAATTCTTTTGTAAATTCTTTAAAATATTCATTGTAAAGAGAGTTAAAATAAATTCATTTGTAAAGCTTGGGATGATTGCTTGACCAAGATAAGTAAACTTATTTCTTTGAACTAGTACAGTCTACTCTCGTTATAACGCCACCATCCGGATTTTGCAAAAAAGCGGCGTAAGGCGAGGGTGGCGTTGTATCGAACACGTTTAAAATGTGAAATTTAAAGATACAATAAATTATTTATAACAATTACTGATAACAACTTATACCCTAAGTCAATATATAGAATGCCGGCATTAATTAATTAATATGACAAATAGGAATAATTAATTTATAATTTATTCATAAAAAGTAATTACATTTTCTTGAAGAAGTCTGTGATCACAACTTGTGTTATCTCTCCCTCACTTATGGCATAGACACGACTTAACAAATCCGCAGATAGATTGACGTCGTCAGATGTTGCTCTCTTGGAGTGCTCAAGAAACAACAAAACTGTCTCAGCAGCTGTTCTAGCTTCCCTTAACGATGGTAGGCGCTGGGTCACTGTTGCATCATCATCCTCGCCAAGTTCTTCTTTCGCTGTAACAGTGGACACCAGAAAATTGTCATCTGTTAGCTTCATTTCCGCCTCCTGAGAATCATCAACCAGTTGAAACTCCCTTTCAGTCATCAAATTCTCTGGTGTAATAGCGAAGATGTCGCGAATGCGATCGAGCAGATTTCCATAATTAAGAGGCTCAACTGCAGCAGTAGAAGTGACGCGAATAATGCTTTGTGATTCCAGCAGTTGCTGATGGAATCAGGGCTCACAGAATCCCAAGCCATTTTACAATAGCGCACAGCGTAATCCAGACGTAATTCTGTGGGTAGATGGGCATCCGCCAATTCCACCATTTTCTGGAGTTGAAGCTTGCGATATTGAGCCTTGGAACTTTTGATGATGCCACTATCCAGTGGTTGCAGACTGGCAGTCATATTTAGTGGAAGGAAGTGTATCTTTATGTTGCTGAGACCATCATTAGGGACGCAGTGAGACGTAGCGTTATCTAACAACAGTAGGATACGACGTCCTTCAGAGACAAGCTGCTTGTTGAACTGCAGTAGCCATTCTTGAAAGATGTTAGAGGTCATCCATGCTTTTCTGTTAGATGTGTAAGTGCAGTAGAAGTGTGGACTGAAGTTTCTGAAGCATCGAGGCTTTGCCGATTTTCCAATAATCAGCAATCGCCGCTTGTCTGTTCCAGTAGAGTTGCAGCACAGTAGATCAGTGATTCATTGCTTCATCCTTTTGACACCACGGCAGTTTTCATCTTTGTGAGCAAGTGTTCGGTCAGGAATGAGCTGAAAAAATAATCCTGTTTCGTCTGCATTGTATATGTTAGCTGGATCATATCCGGAGTTCGCCAGAATACTGTTCAAATTTGTAAGATGTTCATCAATGATAGCTAGAGAAATCGATGCGCCTTCCCCACAGAGCCGTCGTTGCGAAATATGGAATCTCCCTTTAAATCGCTGCAGCCACCCACTGCTGTACGCGAAATTTTCTGGTACGTCCAAATGCTCGCCAAGTTTTTTGCCTTTTCTCTTAAGAGATCATCAGTAATAATAATATTATTGGCACGCTTTTGGGTAAACCAGTTGAAGAGAGCGTCTTCCGAGTCACTAAATTTTCCGACTCTTTGTCTCTTTGAAGAACCAACAGTATAATTTTCCCACTTCTCAGCCTGAGTGAGAATATCACGGACAGTTGTTGGTGGAAGTGAGAGACGCTTTCCAATTTCATTCTTCGACATCGTAGGGTTATTTCTTGCCAACTGGCATATCTCCTTCTTCTTTTCAATGGTGATCGACTCACGTTTACGCTTTTGGGAACTCATGATACGACAATAAAGTTGTTGTGTTGACGTTAGCAAAGGATGAAGCGACTGTGTATGTCCCAGGCACAAGCAGGAAAAGGGTCTGCTGGCTGTTCACACAATCTGTTATCTGTTGTGTCAACAGCAAACAAAGTCCGGCGCCGTTGGCGTAAAAAATGCAGACAGGAAAGGGGGAGCGTTGTGAGCGGCGCTATAACGAGTGGTTTTTGCTACTTGGGATACGAAAAATCAGCGGCGGAAGGCGAACAGCGAGGGAGTGGCGTTATATCGAGAAAAATACATTGATGTCGATTGGGACAAAACGAAAAAGCGGCGTAAGGCGAGGGTGGCGTTATATCGAGTGGCGTTATAACGAGAGTAGACTGTATAAACATTATATTCAATTAAGCCTAACGAGAACAAATTGTTTTGTAAACAATCATTCTGATTTTCCTACTTGCGTATTTGCCAAGTGGGAAACAAAACATTGTGGTGCCGAAACCCGGGAATAAATCTATTAAATAATTATTTAAATATAAATAATTATAATTCATTTTTGAAATATATTATTAAAATTAATAATAACAAAGATTAAAGATGGCTGCCAAATTTAACAATGTTTTGTTTCCCACACTTGGCAAATACGCAAGTAGGAAAATCAGAATGATTGTTTACAAAACAATTTGTTCTCGTTAGGCTTAATTGAATATAATGTTTATACTAGTTTAAAGAAATAAGTTTACTTATCTTGGTCAGGCAATCATCCCAAGCTTTACAAATGAATTTATTTTAACTCTCTTTACAATGAATATTTTAAAGAATTTACAAAAGAATTAAAGCCGCAGCTCTGAAAGGAATAGTTCTCTAGTGGCGAGCGTCCTTAGAAACTTCTAGAAGGTGGCGAGCTCCCTCTGGCGGCGCAGCCAGACGGCCTCCCATTGGTCAGCGATGACGCAGTTCCTTCACCGCCGCGCGCTGCCTTCTGCTACCTATGTTAGAATAAAACGAAACACACCTGATACCAGTACAATTTCACTTTTGTACTATTTTTCACTTAGTAGGAATTGTTTCTTGAGCTCTAAATTCATTGTGAATATAGAGAAAATTCAAACAATGAACACTTCAGTGATCCCTAGTTACGAAGTCTATAACAATTAAATCCAGGATTTTATTGGACTGGGTTCAAATGCCTGGTCAATAAGTCAACCGAACTGGCGACAAGAAACTTGGAAGTTTGAACTTTCTCGCCAACTCATCAATCATTCTACATATTTCTTAAGGCTGAAGGGACGTCTTCTAACTTCTGATTTTTCTTTTTTACAGAAGACAGTAAGAAGAGCTGCAATCACAAGATTGGGTATGAAGGTATCGACAGCATGATGGGAAGTGAACAGATTTGATTCAAGAAAACTGTTTTCCTCGTGGAATTATCAATCATTTCCCTGATTCTATATTTCTGGAGTGCTATGAGATATCTTCTACCTCTTATTGAAATCCTAACTAACAGTTGACAAGTTGGAAGATCTGTTTAGATCCATGATAACACCATGAGAGAATTGAAACCATGTGATGTCAACCAAGCAAAATAAAAAAAAACAAATGGATTGAGGAGGAGGGTCCCAAGAAGTTCATCATAATTCTCATATCTATCATTAAACTCTACTAAAATTTACCAAATGAAGTAGTAATTAAGAAAATAACTATTCCCCAATAGCTTCAATATTATTTTGCCATATTCAAGAAGATATTTATAATACCCTTTAACAAGAACATATTTTTAATAGAAATCACCATTATCATCTCCCCATGATCTCTTGAAAACATTTTCCAACATTGGCCATTGCCAACCTGGTCCACTGGCAAAAGGTCATCCATCAAGACATCGCAAAAGTCAAATTATCTATCAAATGAATTCTGTACAATTTGAAGCCCACACAGAATAAATAACGAAGTTTAAAAGAAATAATCCTCAATAGCAAAACAATATCAATGCAATAGAAATAACAATTTACATCCCCCCCCCCCATGATGTCTTGAAAACATTATCCAACATTGATTATTGTCAGCCTGGTCAACTGGCAAAAAATCATCCATCAAGTCATCGCAAAAAGTCATAAAATTTGAAGCCACAGAAAATGAATAACACAGTCTGAAAGTATGAATCCTCAATATCAAAACAATGGCAATGCAATAGAAATAACAACTTCCACTCCCCATGATGTCTTGAAATATTTATCCAACATTGATCATTGCCAACCTGGTCAACTGGCAAAAGATCATCTATCAAGACATCCCAAAAGTCGAATTATCTATCAAATTGTACTATTTGAATCTACAGAAAATAAATAACAACGCAGTTTAAAAGAAATAATCCTCAATATCAAAACAATAGAAATGCACTAGAAATGTTTTCCTATCAAAATGGCACGTCAAACATCTCAATAAAACAATATTTAATCACGAAATGGGAAAAATAATTCTGAATTAGCGTTCTATGAATCCAAAATGTTGTGATATGATAAACTCATCAATAAATGATATAACAGATTATACCAATAGTAATAGGCTCCACAGGGGGAATTCAGTTCTGAAATAGTTTCCCCCACGTTCACCTGGAAAAAGAATCTGGAACGAAAATGGAGGATTTGCTCTCTTTAGAAGAAATCAGTTATTAAAGATGACTTCACTTTTCAGCCAAAATAACCATCAGAATGAAAGATGTCGAAATGAGGAATGAAAACTGCCAAGTTTCTTGATCTAATTATCATTTATTTATTTTTTGGAAAAGAAATCATGTGATTTCAACACAATCATCTACCTGCACTTCTAAAGTGTGACAGCAATTTTTTGAAACAGAAATCATTGAATTGGTTTCAACTTACAAGTTTTCACTTGTATTTTGCTCAAATGTGCAATTATCAATTTTTGGAATAAGTCGAGAGACTTAATATTCATTTTTATGAATCTACCATGTATTTTCATGGAGTTTAGAAATAAACGTCGTAGAAAATACAAATTTTTGGAAAGATAAAGATCTTGATTTTTTTTTTTACTTGCGCGCAACAAGTAAAAAGCAATATTATCTTTATCTTCTGTATATTCATGAGGTTTGAAATATAACTTGATGGAATATACAAATTTTTGGAAACGTTTTTCAACTTATATTTATTGTTGAAAAAAAAATATGTTTAATGTTCCTGCTTAGATATTCAACAAGAATTTGAAAATGTTCCTGAAAATAATTTTCAACAAGAAACAATTTTTGAAAAAGTTCGTCAAGAAAACGACTAAAATAATTTTAGCTCTCAAATAGCTAAAAGGTTTTAAAACAACCAATTATAATTAATTTTTGGAAACTTCATTCATCTGAAGATATTTTTGAAAAACTCTTCCTGCGGAGTTAATACATTCAACAAGAAATAATTTTTGAATTAAAAATCAAGAATGATTTTGAATTATATTTAATGTTTATTATTTATTTATTTCAACACGCAAAACGCGATATCTCGGCTAGGGATATTTCCTTCCATTTACATTTTTAAACAGAAGTTGTTATAAACATTATATATATATATACAAGAAAATAAATAAAAAAAGAAACAATTGGATATATTAGGAACCTGATCTTTACAAGTTAGAAAGATAATCATAAATATATTTACAAATATGGTTAAATCTGTGATAATTATCTCTAGTATTTACAAATTATTATTAGTTAGTGTTTATCTCTTTCACTCTCTCTTTTTTTTACATTTATAAAAACAAACAAATATAACTAATTTTTGGCAAACCTCTTTCTTTTATCTTATGAAGCAACTTGTAGTGGAAATATAGAAAAAATTTAACGCCATATTAAACAGTGGTTAACTTGAGAAAATTTCAAATGCTTTATTTCTAAAGCTTGGTTAAAACAGATATATAAAATGTATCAAAAATAGGCCAATTTCACAAATTAAAATTAAAATATTCATAAAATAATTGCTAAAATGTAAAAAAAAAAGAAAAAAAAACGAAAAAAATATTGATAAAAAATGACAATTTTACTATCAAAGTGTAAAATGTTTTGCAAGTGCAAAACCTGTATATAATAAAAATATAATTTCACTGACAAAAAGATTAGTGAGTTACAAAAAATTATAGTTAAAAGCCATTTGAATTTTTTAAAATGTAATTTTAATATGAATTAAGGAATAGCGACAAAATAATATGTGGTAGAAAATCGGTTGACTATCCTATAAAAAATGTAAATTAATATTTTAAATTGTATAACTATTCGTTTTTATTATGTTTTTTTTTTTTTTTTGTGTGTAGAGAGTGTTAGGAATCTTTTATGGTTCAGACGATGAAACAACAAATAACAAGTTTACTTACAGCTGAAATGGTTTTAAAGAATTAGGTGATTTTACCTTTTAAAAAAGTATTTTAAATTTATTATTTTCAAAGAGAGAAAGAAAAAAAAAAACATTTAACAATACACTTTACTAATTATTTAACAAAAATATCACTCGTTCTTTCTTCTTTTTTTATATCACAGTGTTGTCAGCTTAAAAGTATTTTAAGATCATTGATTTATTATTTAAAAATATTTTCCTTCTTTTTTCCAACAAGGCGCGCGCTAGAAGCTGACTTATAATTGAAAACATTCAAAGAAGGAATTTATTTGAAGAAACTGAGAAATGGTGTGTGTATTGTTATAGTTTTCTTTTAGAGAGAGATACAAATAAAATAATTTCAGCAATTTGTTTTAGATAATCCCGATTTTTTTCTCCATCACACTTGTGGAACGAGTTTCCTCCCCCCCAATATTCTTGTTTTGATATAAATTTCAATCAACCAATAAATAACCCCACAGTTTGAAGATCCAAGACCTCCAACACTGAGTCAGCGGTCAAATTGTTTATATTCTTTCAAAGCCACCACAGGGAAATGTCTGCAAAAAAAAAAAAAAAAAGTTGATTCAGGAGAACCTCCATTTTGTTTTCAAAATATTCGGATGGTATTTTCTAGACCAGCGAGCCCGAATCTTTCATCAAATTCTTGGAATAAAAAAAAAAGTGAGTCAGCAGATTTTTTTTTACATTCATAATTTTCTTTTTTTTCTACTTGCCCCCTTTGGCTCGCGTCTTTTTTTCGGGAGCCATATTGATGTCTGGTATATATTTTTTCTATGTTAGATCTGGGTGTATACCTCTTCTTTTCTTCAAGAGTTATGTAAAATCTATTATATTTTATTATTTTTTTTAATTTAAAGCATATATATGTGAAACGAAAAATTCTATAAAAAGGCAATCTTGGTGGTAGGACATAACAAATACTGCGTGTCTCTAGTCATATTATTTATCTTAAATACAGTACAACCTCTTTCTAAAGGGTAATACCTAATTACAGACCCAAATTGTCCTTTAAAGAGAAATGTCCTCTTCCGAAGAGCTGTTAATTAATTAAAAATGATAATTTAGTTGATGAAAACTGTCCTTTGTAGAGAGGTATCCTGTAATGGAGGTTCTACTGTATTCATTAGATATTGCCACGTGGAAAATTAAGAAAGACAAACTTCAGGGTGACGCAGCAATTTATTTAAGGCAAAAACAAACTATGAAGGATAAACAAAAGATAAGGAATGAGGGAAGTTTACAGAGTTGTAAAATATAAAAATAATAATAAAATGATACTCTGTTAATACAAGTGTAAAATAATAAATACTTCGCTATAATAATTTATATGAATAAAAATTAATGTTTTTTATCGAATAAAAAAGATGCCTGAGAGGTGAGACTTCAATATTTGTGTAACTAAATTACCTTCCAGCAAAAAGAAAATTAGATGGGACATGGATTGATGAAAAGTTGTACAGAATAAAATGTAGAAGGGAAATAGAACGGCATGAAGTAAAGGGAGACGGATTAGATGGGAAACTACTACTAAAGAGATAGAAAAGTCTGGCACCACTGGAGACCAGAACAAGAGCAAAGAAACCAAATAACTAATGGTTATGGGAATTACTATGCCATCTAGTGGAACAAAAATCAACTAAATGTTGATTTAACTTGTTCCATGATATTTGGCTAACCCAATTTCTTGATAGATCAAGAAAAGTAAACCACGTACGCGTTTCGAATTATCCACCTGATACCAGTACAATTTCACTTTTGTGCTATTTTTCACATAGTAGGAATTGTTTCTTGGGCTGTAAATTCATTGTGAATATAGAGAATATAGAAAAATTTCAAACAATGAACACTTTAATGTTCCCTAGTTACGAAGTCTGTAACAATTAAATCCAGGTTTTTATTAGACTGGGTTCAAATCCCTGGTCAATAAGTCATTTTTTTTTTTGGAAGCCACCGAACTGGCGACAAGAAACTTGGAAGTTTGAACTTCCTCGTCAACTCATAAATCATTCTACATATTTCTCAAGGCTGAAGTGACGACTTCTAACACTTCTGATTTTTCTTTCTTACAGAAGACAGTAAGAAGAGCTGCAATCACAAGTTTGGTTATGAAGGTGCCAACAGCATGATGGGAAGGTGAACAGGATTCATTAAAGAAAACTGTTTTCCTCGTGGAATTATCAATTATTTTCCTGATGCTATATTTCTGGAGTGCTATGAGATATCTTCTACCTCTTATTCAAATCCAAAATTACTGTTGACAAGTTGGAAGATCTGTTTAGATCCATGATAAGCTGATAACACCATGATTGAATTGAAACTATGTTATGTCAACTAAGCGAAAAGAACAGATGGATTGAGGAGGGTCCCGAAAAGTTCATCATTACTCTCATATCTATCACTCCACTCAACTAAAATTGAACAAATGTAGCAGTAATTAAGAAAATATCTATTCCCCAATAGCTTCAATATTATTTTGCCATATTCAAGAAGATATTTATAATACCCTTCAACAGAACATATTTTCAAAAGAAATAACCATTTCCATCCCCCATGATGTCTTGAAAACATTGTCCAACATTGGCCATTGCCAACCTGGTCAACTGGCAAAAGGCCATCCATCAAGACATCGCTAAAGTCGAATTATCTATCCAATAATCATGTACAATTTGAAGCTACAGAAAATTAACAACGCAATTTAAAAGAATCAATCCTAAATATCAAGACAATAGCAATGCAATAGAAATAACTTCCATTCATGATATCTTGAAAACATTTTACAACATTGATCATTGCCAACCTGGTCAATTGGCAAAAGATCATCTATCAAGACATCGCAAAAAGTTATAAAATTTGAAGCCACAGAAAATAAATACCGAAGTTTAAAAGAAATATTCCTCAATATTAAACCATAGCAATGCAATAGAAATAACAATTTCCATCCCCCCATGATGTCTTGAAAACATAATCTAACATTGATCATTGCCAACCTGGTCAACTGGCAAAAGATCAACCATCAAGACATCCCAAAAGTCGAATTATCTATCCAATAATATTATACAATTTGAAGCCCACACAGAATAAATAACAAAGCAGTTTAAAAGAAATAATTACTAATATCAAAACAATAGCGATAGAAATGTCTTCTTATCAAAATGGCACATCAAACATATCATCAAAACAATATTTAATCACCAATTGGGAAGAATAATTCTGAATTAGCGTTCTTTGAAATCGAAAATGTTATGATACGATCAACTCATCAATAAATGATATAATAGATTATACCAATAATAATAATCTCCACAAGGGAAATTCAGTTCTGAAATAGTTTCCCTCACGTTTGTCTGGAAAAAGAATCTGGAACGAAAATGGAAGATTTGCGCTCTTTAGAAGAAATCAAAGTTATTAAAGAAGACTACACTTTTCAGCCAAAATAACCATCAGAATGAAAGATGCTGAAATGAGGAATGAAAACTGCCAAGTTTCTTGATCTAATTATTATTTATTTTTTTTTTTTGGAAAAGAAATCATGTGATTTCAACACAATCATCTACCTGCACTTCCAAAGTGTGATGGCAATTTTTTGAAACAGAAATCATTGAATTGGTTTCAACTTGCAAGTTTTAACTTGTATTTTGCTCTAATGTGCAATAATCAATTTTTGGAATAAGTCTAGAAACTTAGTATTCATTTTTATGAATCTCCCATGTATTTTCATGGTGTTTAGAAGTAAACGTCGTAGAAAATACAAATTTTTGGAAAGATCAAGATCTTGATTTTTTTTTTACTTGCGCGCAACAAGTAAAAAGCAATTTATATCCTGTATATTCATGAGGTTTGAAATATAACCTGATGGAAATATACAAATTTTTGGAAACGTTTTTCAACATATATTCATCGTTGAAAAAAATATTTTTTAATGTTCCTGCTAAGATATTCAACAAGAAACAATTTTTGGAAAAGTTCGTCAAGAAAACGACTGAAATAATTTTAGCTCTCAAATAGCTAAAAGGTTTTAAAACAACCAATTATATTTAATTTTTGGAAACTTCATTCAGCTGTAGATATTTTTGAAAAACTCTTCCTGCGGAGTTATATATTCAACAAGAAATAATTTTTGAATAAAAAGTCAAGAATGATTTTGAATTATATATTTATTTATTTTATTTGACATATCGGACGCGATATCCCAGCTCGGGATACTTGCGCCTAAATACATTTTAGTAGATTATATACAATTCATTTTATACAATTTAATAACCGGACTAAAAACATAATTGAAACTTAAACGATGGCACTCTAAAACAGAAGAGAAAATCTAAAATGGATTATTTTAGCAACCTATATACAATTCATTATATATAACTCATTAACCGCCTAAAACACAATTAAAACTGAAACGATGGTTTTCTCAAACAGAAGAGAAAATCTAAAATGAATTTACAAAAATTATTGAATTTTACATAAGTGTCTTTGTTATATACAAATTCGCAAATTTCTTCGATGGGATAAAAATGATTACTTCTGTAGCTGTGAAATATCGGACATTCTATTAATAAATGCATTGAATCTTGGTTTTCTTTTCCACAGAAACAGCTAGGATCATCCGTTGCCCCGATTTTCGACAGAAATTCTCCAAAATTACCATGACCCGTGACGAACTGTGAGTTATAAAAATTCGGACGAAAATAAAAAGGAATTCCAAATGGGAAAAAAATTCGGAATGTTTCATTAGTGTTAGCTATTGTTTCAGCCATTCTTGATTCTATGAAGTTATGAATTATAGTTGGGGCATGCGGTCTGAATACATTAATTTCTTCTTTTGATAAATTGGCCAAATCGTATTTTATTATCAACGATTCTATATGATCTGTGAGAATAGGTATTTTTGCCAAACTATAAATACAATTTGATGAGGTCGTTTTATAGGCTCTCACTACCCAAAGAAGAATCTGATATTGCTGAGAGTTTAATCTTTGCTTGCTTCTTTTATTAATAAATTTATACCATATTTCAGATCCATAGGTTAGTATTGGCCTGAAAAGAGTTTTGTATAAAATTAATATTTTTTTAGCATCCAATCCCCACATTTTCCCACAGAGTGAAAATAACAGATTTTTCATACGGTTGATTTTACAAAGAATATCATTAAGGTGGGGTGTGAAGTTAATTTTTGACTTAATTCTGTGATTAGAAAATTTTATACCTAAAATTTTTACTTTTTCGCTGGTTTTATTATGAAGTTTGGAGTTCCCATTGGAATATTTTGTTTGCCGTGCATATGTATTTAGCCGGTTTTCTCCGGGCTTAGCTTTAGCTTATTTCTTGTACACCATTGTATTACATAATTCAAAGTACTTTCTGTTTCATTTTTTTAACCCTTCTATGGTCTTGTGCCAACAAACAATGGAAACATCATCCGCATAACAGATTATTTCAGAATTTGGGGATGCGAAGTTGATCAACAAATCATTCAGGACTATATTCCACAATAAAGGTGATAATGGTCCGCCTTGAGGACATCCCTTTGATAAATATTTTGAAATTGTTGTATTCGAGAAGGTGAGACTTGTTTTTCTTCTCCGATTTAAAAATGATTGGATGATTTTTATAAGAACTGCTGGGACGTGGTCTTCGTCCATTCTTTGAATTATATATAAAGTTTGTTTTTTATTGATTTCAACACGCAAAACGCGATATCTCGGCTAGAGATAATTCCTTCCTTTTACATTTTTAAACAGAAGCTGTTATAAACATAATATATATAAACAAGAAAATAAATAAATAAAAAAAAGAAACAATTGGATATGTTAGGAACCTGATTCTTCCAGGTTAGAAAGATAATCATAAATATATTTACAAAAATGGTTAAATCTGTGATAATTATCTCTAGAATTTACAAATTATTATGAGTTAGTGTTTATCTCTCTCTTTTTTAAAAACATTTATTAAAAACAAATAAAAATAATTTTTGGCAAACCTCTTTCTTTTATGTTATGAAGAAACTTGTAGTGGAAATATAGAAAAAAATTAACGCCATATTAAACATTGGTTAACTTGAGAAAATTTCAAATGCTTTATTTCTAATGCTTTGTTAAAACATAAAAAAGTCTAAAATAGGCCAATTTCACAAATTCAAATTAAAATATTCATAAAATAATTGCAAAAGTGTAAAAAAAAAACGAAAAAAATATAAATAAAAAATTACAATTTTACTATTAAAGTGTAAAATGTTGTGCAAGTGCAAACTTGTATATAATAAAAATTTAATTTTACTGACAAAAAGATTAGTGAGTTACAAAAAATCATAGTTAAAAGCCATTTGATTTTTAAAATGTAATTTGAATATGAATTAAGGAATAGCGACAAAATAATATATGGTAGAAAATCGGTTGACTATCCTATAAAAATTGCAAATTAATATTTTAAATTGTATAACTATTCGTTTTTATTATGTTTTTTTTTTATTTGTGTAGAGCGTGTTGGGATTCTTTTATGGTTCAGACGATGAAACAAATAATAATAAGTTTACTTACAGCTGAAATGGTTTTAAAGAATTAGGCGATTTTACCTTTTAAGAAAGTATTTTAAATTTATTATTTTCAAAGAGAGAGAGAGAGAGAGAGAAAAACATTTAAAAATAATACTTACTAATTATATAAACAAAAATATCACTTCTTTCTTCTTTTTATATCACAGTTTTGTCAGCCTAAAAGTATTTTAAGATCATTGATTTATTATTTTAAAACATTTTCCTTGTTTTTTTCCAACAGAGCGCGCGCTAGAAGCTGACTTATAATTGAAAACATTCAATGAAGGAATTTATTTGAAGAAACTGAGAAATGGTGTGTGTATTGTTAAAGTTTTCTATTAGAGATAGATACAAATAAAAGGAATTCAGCAATTTGTTTTAGATAATCCCGTTTTTTTTTCCATCACACTTGTGGAATGAGATTCCTCCCCCCAATGTTCTTGTTTTGATATAAATTTCAATCAACCAATAAATAACCCCACAGTTTGAAGATCCAAGACCTCCCACACTGAGTCAACAGTCAAATTGTTTATATACTTTCAGAATTGTCACAGAGAAATGGCTGCAAAAAAAAAAAAAAACGATGTTGATTCAGGAGAACCGCCATTTTGTTTTCAAAATATTCGGTTGGTATTTTCTAGAGCAGAGAGCCCAAATCTTTCATCAAATTTTTGAAATTTCAAAAAAAAAAGTGAGTCAGCAGATTTTTTTTTTACATTCAAATTTTTCTTATTTCTACTTGCCTGCCCCCTTTGCCTCGCGTCTTTTTTTTTCGGAGCCATATTGATGTCTGGTACATTTTTTTTTCTATGTTAGATCTGGGTGTATACCTCTTCTTTTCTTAAAGAGTTATGTAAAATCTATTAGATTTTATTATTATTATTATTTATTTTAAAGCATATATATATGAAACTAAAAATTCTTTGAAAATGCAATCTTGGTGGTAGGACATAACAACCCTACTGCGTGTCTCTAGTCATATTATTTATCTTAAATACAGTACAACCTCTTTCTAAAGGGTAATACCTAATTACAGACCCAAATTGTCCTTTAAAGAGAGGTGTCCTCTTCCCAAAGAGCTGATAATTAATTAAAAATGATAATTTAGTTGATGAAAACTGTTCTTTGTAGAGAGGTATCCTCTAATGGAGGTTCTACTGTATTCATTAGATATTGCCACGTGGAAAATTAGGAAAGACAAACTTCGGGGTGACACAGCAATTTATTTAAGACAAGAACAAATTATGAAGGATAAACAAAATATAAGGAATGAGGGAAGTTTACAGAGTAGTAAAATATAAAAAAAATAAAATGATACTCTTTTAATACAAGTGCAATATAATAAAAACTTCGCTATAATATTGTGGCATGCATGGCATTAGAAAATAGTTCTAAAAGTGGCCAATAGGTGGCGCCATGGATTTATGCGGCGTTTCTCTGCTCTGACTCTGTTGTTAGTCCTGTTCCTTCGTCATCCCCTGTAATAACTGGTTCTGTGCATGATTCCTCCTCCAGCCTCATCCTGCCACCTGTATTATGTAAAGTACTTGTTATATGATATTGCAACCATTTATAATGTAGATAAAGTGTTTTAATAAAGGCTCTTGTTCTTCGGCGTTGTGCGGTCGTGACTCTCCTTCCGACAACACATCGCTGCGCCTCTGGTCAGTTCTAACTGTCCCCCCACCCGTGGTAAGGCTGACTATTACTGCCAGAGGTTGGGAGAGTTTCACGTGTTGGCGTGGCTCCCAGGTGGTAGTGTAGGGAAGGCCAACGGTACAAAGGGTCAGCCACAGTAAGGAAGCGTTGCGAAAGGTCGAGCACGCAACATTTGGTGTCAGAAGTGGGATCCTTATTGGTGGACTGACCGGCAGTATCTGGTGGAGAGTCGGGTTTGAGGCTCTGGAGGGAACCAGATAGTTGCCGCCTTGGTTGTATGCCTGTGGAGACCAGAGGACAGAATATGGCCTCAGAAGAACTTTTGAAGCAGTTCATGAGCCTTATGAGGCAAGAAAGGAAGCAAGAAAAGGAGGAGAAAGAACGGAGACGAGAACAAGAAAGGGAAGAGAAGCTGAGGCGAAGAGAAGAAAAAGAGGACAAGCTGAAGCAAGAAGAGGAGGAGAGAGAACGGAGACGAGAACAAGAAAGGGAAGAGAAGCTGAGGCGAAGAGAAGAAAAAGAGGAGAAGCTGAAGCGTGAAAAGGAGGAGGAAGAGCGGAGACGAGAACGAGAAAAGGAAGAGAAGAGAGGAAAGAGAGGAGAGATGGGCGAAAATGTTGTCGGGGATAGGGGTGGAGCTCAAGGGGGAACTGGCTGCCCTGGACAGCAAGATGGGAGAGATAAATATCGCTTTGGAGAGCGAAGTAGATGACAGCGAGGGCCGGGCAGAGTCCCGAGGACTGGAGGTCGAGCCGGGTCACATGGGGGAATTGCGTGGAGTGGAGGGCCTGATTGAGGAGCCTCCTGGACAGACCTTGAATCTGCGTCACGCGGACCCGCGAATAAAGCGGCCCCAGCTGGAGAAACGGTGCCAGCGAGAGGAGCGGCTACGGCGAGAGAAGCAGTGCCCTCGGGAGAAGCGGTGCCCGGGAGAAAAACGGCTACAGCTGGAGAAACGGTGCCAGCGGGAGAAGCGGTACCGGCGAGGGAAGCAGTGCCCTCGGGAGAAGCGGTGCCGGGGAGAAAAACGGCTACAGCTGGAGAAACGGTGCCAGCGGGAAAAGCGGTACCGGCGAGGGAAGCAGTGCCCTCGGGAGAAGCGGTGCCGGGGAGAAAAACGGCTACAGCTGGAGAAACGGTGCCAGCGGGAGAAGCGGTACCGGCGAGGGAAGCAGTGCCCTCGGGAGAAGCGGTGCCAGGGAGAAAAACGGCTACGGCGAGAAAAGCGGTGCCCTCGGGAGAGGCGGTACCGGCGAGAGAAGCGGTCCCATCGAGATGAGTGGTCCCGGCAAGAGAAACGGTGCCAGCGGGAAAAGCGGTACCGGCGAGAGGAGACCCGGCAGGATGAATGGTCCTGGCGAGAGAGGTGGTCTCGGCGGGAAAGGTGGTACCAACATAAGAGGCGGTGCCGGCATGAGAAGCGCCTCCGGCACGAAAGGCGGTACCGCTATAAGAAGCGGAGTCGGCATAAGAGGCTGAGTCAGCATGAGAGGTGCCTCCGGCGTGAGAAGCGGTTCCGACGAGAGAAGCGGTACCGGCGAAAGGGGCGGAACCGGCGAAAGGGGCGGCTCCGGCGAGAGGGACGGCTCCGGAGAAAGGGGCGGCTCCAGCGGGAAAGATTGGCTCCTGCGGGAAAGGCAATTCCAGCGAAATGGGCAGTCCCGGCAAGAGAAGCGGCACCAGCGAGAAGCGTGACATCGGGGCGGCGGAAGCGATGGGACCTGATCGGGACTGGGACCGTAGACTGCCACTGTTCCTCATGGCGTACCGAGCGGCCATTCACGAAACAACGGGTCAAACACCGGCCAAGGTTATGTTCGGACGAGAACTACGACTCCCTTGTGACTTAGAATTTGGCACCCCTGGAGGACCACCAGTAGAGGTGACCAGTTATGTGGGCGAACTGAGAGGTGTGCTGTCGGAAACTCATAAATTGGTTAGGAAAAAAAAATCCAGCGAAGTTCGAAAGCAAAACCAAGGGTCGTCCATTTGAGCCAGTTGGCACTCTTCCAGGGAGAGCAATCAGAGTGGACCTGATCGGGACGATCAGGTTTGATTGGGGGGCAGTGTGGCATGCATGGCATTAGAAAATAGTTCTAAAAGTGGCCAATAGGTGGCGCCATGGATTTATGCGGCGTTTCTCTGCTCTGACTCTGTTGGTAGTCCTGTTCCTTCGTCATCCCCTGTAATAACTGGTTCTGTGCATGATTCCTCCTCCAGCCTCATCCTGCCACCTGTATTATGTAAAGTACTTGTTATATGATATTGCAACCATTTATAATGTAGATAAAGTGTTTTAATAAAGGCTCTTGTTCTTCGGCGTTGTGCGGTCGTGACTCTCCTTCCGACAACACATCGCTGCGCCTCTGGTCAGTCCTGACTGTCCCCCCACCCGTGGTAAGGCTGACGGATACTGCCAGAGGTTGGGAGAGTTTCACGTGTTGGCGTGGCTCCCAGGTGGTAGTGTAGGGAAGGCCAACGGTACAAAGGGTCAGCCACAGTAAGGAAGCGTTGCGAAAGGTCGAGCACGCAACAATATTTTATACAAATAAAAATTAATGTTTTTTTATTGAATTAAAAAGCTGCCTGAGAGGTTAAACGTCAATATTTGTGTAATTAAATTACCTTCCAGCAAAAAGAAAATTAGATGGGACATGGATTGATGAAAAATTGTAGAGAATAAAATGTAGAAGGAAATAGAACGGCATGAAGTAGAGGGAAACGGATTAGATGGGAAACTACTACTAAAGAGAAAGGTCTGGCACCACTGGAGACCAGGACAAGAGCAAAGAAATCAAATAACTAATGGTTAGGGGAATTACTATGCCATCTAGTGGAACAAAAATAAACTAAACGTTGATTTAACTTGTTCCATGATATTTGGCTAACCCAATTTCTTGATAGATCAAGAAAAGTTAACCAGGTAGGCGTTTCGAGTTATCCACCTGATACCAGAGGTGTGGTCTGGGTCGCTATTTTAATCTAATTGAATTATATATTTAAAGATTAACAGGATGAAATTTAAACCCGAAGTATTGTCTTTTAAATGGAGCTTTTTTAGCATAACTTCTAAAAAAATATAAGTATTTGAATATGGAGTTTGCAATTATATCTCAATGGCTTTCATGACCATAGGGGACTTCGATGGGTTAAATATTATTTTATCCATTCATTCTTCTTATTACGGTGTAAAATTGTGTGTATTTATCACACATAAAGGCGTGCTCTATCAATGAAAAATATTGTACTTCAACATTTTCTATGTAATATTGTCACGGTAAGAATCGCAAGCAACAGGCGAAGATAAATCGAAGAATAATCGTTTATTGCTGCCAACGAGCAGACTACTCAAATCAAAGAATACACGAATATATATACCAATCATTAATTCAATCTATGCAAAACAAACACAAACAAAATCTAAAACTTAATTATGTAAAACAATACAACAAATAACGCTACAATGCCCTCCTCTCCAAAAGGACAGCGTCCTCGCTGTCAGACGGCAGGCTCATCCTCGGGTAGGTCCAGTTGTTCTTCTGGGTCATGGTAGTTCTTCATTCTCACTACGTGCACAATTTCCTTTGGCTTAAGACGGCGGTTAGTAGTGTCTAGACTTTCGACTTCGTACGTCACCTCCGAAATGCGTCTCGTCTTCTATAAGGGCCGAAATATCGTTTTATTAATTTTTCGGATATCCCTATTTTCCGAACGGGTATAAATATCCATACTTTATCGCCTGGCTGATAGCTCACCCCTCGATGTTTGGCGTCGTAGAGTTGTTTATTGCCCTCTTGCGCTCTCAGTGTATGTAGCTGAGTCAATTGTCGCGTCTCCTCTGCTCGGGTCACTATCTCTCGATTATAGTCCTCTTGATCTTCATCTTTTCAAAGAGGAAACAATGTATCTAACGTAGTTTCAGCTTCTCGTCCATGGATGAGGCTGAATAGGGTGAATCCGGTGGTGTCCTTCTTCGCCGTATTGTAAGCAAACGTGATGAAAGGAAGAATAACGTCCCATTCTTTTTGTTCGACGTCCACATACATTGACATCATGTCGGCCAGGGTTTTATTAAGTCTCTCAGTGAGACCATTCGTCTGAGGATGGTACGCCGTGGTAAATCTCTGAGCCGAGGAGCAAAGTCCCGTCAGCTCGGATATTAGTTTAGACTGAAAAACCCTACCTCGGTCAGTAATTATTTCTCGTGGTGCTCCATGTTTAAGCACTACGTCCTCCAGGACGAACTTGGCCACTTGCTAAGCGTCTGCCGATGGTAAGGCTCGGGTAATGGCGTATCGCGTCAGATAGTCTGTGCAAACTATTATCCATTTATTTCCTGAATGGGATATTGGGAATCTTCCGAGGAGATCAATTCCGACTCTTTGGAATGGAACAGAGGTGGGTGGTATCAGTTGCAGCAACCCGGGCGGTCGCAAGGGAGCATGTTTACGACGCTGGCACTCCCTACAGTGACCGACATATTTTCTTATGCTCCTCAGAAGACCTGGCCAAAAATACTTCCTCCTAATTCTATCGTGGGTTTTAGCCAACCCTAAATGACCGGCAGTTGGGTTATCGTGGAGACTTCTGAGGACGTCAGGGCGCAAATGCCTGGGGATCACCAATAGCCACGGTTGCCCCACTGGGTCGACATTCCGCTTGTAAAGAGCTCCATTGATTATTTTGAAGCAGTTTTGATCGTTCTTCAAACATTCCTCCGATATTCTCACAATTACCGGATCTTTCCGCTGTTCCGCGACGATATCAGTTAAAGCAGCTAATGTTGGTATGTCATCTTCGGATTCCCCTGGGTTATTCGCTACGATTGGATTGCGTGAGAGACAATCGGCATCTTGATGTTTTCTGCCGTTTTTATATACCACATTCACATTGTACTCCTGAAGTCTTAAGGCCCACCTGGTCAGTCTTCCCGACGGGTCCTTCAGGCCCGAAAGCCAACAGAGCGAGTGATGATCCGTCACAATTGTAAACGAGCGCCCAAATAGGTATGGACGGAACTTGCCGATCGCCCAAATCGCAGCAAGACACTCCCGCTCCGTTGTTGAATAATTTTTTTCAGCTGTTGACAGCGTTCTTGATGCATATCCAATCGGGTTTTCACTTCCTCCCTGGACCTGGACTAAAACCGCACCAATTCCAAACCCACTGGCGTCGGTGTGCAGTTCGGTCGCATACTTTTCGTCAAAGTGGGCCAAAACGGGTTCCGACGCGAGTGCCAGCTTCAATGATTCATAGGCCTGCCGTTGATCTGGTCCCCATTCGAATCTGGTGTCCTTTCTCAACAACCTGTGTAGTGGTTCAGCTTTTTGAGCAAAATTCTTAATGAAACGACGATAATATGAGCACATTCCAATGAAACTTCTTATATCAGTGAGGGATTTGGGAGTAGGGAATTTGGACATAGCATCAACTTTATCCGGGTCGGGATGCACGCCCTCTCCATCCACCAGATGCGCAAAAATGCTTAGTCGTTTTGTTCCTAACAAGCACTTGTCTGGATTTAACACAAGTCCAGCCTTTAAGAGACACCTGAGAACTAATTCAAGGCGTCGAACATGTTCGTCAAAGGGGTGGGTGAAAACACAATAATATCATCCAGATAGCAAAGACACATTGACCACTTCAACCCCCTCAGCAAGGTATCCATCATTCTTTCAAATGTCGCTGGGGCGTTACACAACTCGAAAGGCATAACTTTGACCTCGTACAATCCGTCGGGTGTAATGAAGGCGGTCTTCTCGCGATCTGCCTCATCCACCTCAATCTGCCAGTAACCAGAACGGAGGTCCATGGAAGAATAATAACTCGCCTCTCTTAAGCAATCGAGTGTATCGTCAATCCTTGGTAGTGGATATACATCCTTTTTTGTGATTTTATTCAGGTGTCTGTAATCGACACAGAAACGCCAACTACCATTTTTCTTTTTCACCAATACCACAGGAGAGGACCAAGGACTTTCGGAAAGCTGAACTATACCTCCTTTCAACATTTTGTCGACCTCATTCTGAATGATTTGACGTTCGACCTGCGACACTCGATATGGACGGCGTTTAATCGGGGGATGGTCCTCTGGATTTATCTTGTGCTTGGCTGTGCTCGTCAGATATTAGACGGAAACTTATTAAATTCAAATGAGCCGCTGAAACTCCCAAGTATTGAACATATCCTGGTCCTTTCAAGCATGGATAGATCAGGGCTTATCATCGAGGCAATGTTTGGAGAGTTTTCTTGTCCAAGAATCCCCTGCCGATTGGTGTCCGAAGCATCACCGATGACTGCCAGGTGACCCTCTTCCAGTACTTGTATCTCTCCAATACACATTCCTTTGGGGACAATTCGATCACATGTGCCGATGTTGGTTATCCAAATTCTCCCTTTTCCATGCTGGACAGCGAAGATCGAGGCGGGAACCATCAGATCACGTTCCAGAAAGAGGATCTTCGAAGGCTCCATTACGACATCACTCACACCGAGTATAGCTTCGCTAATTACGTTTATCTGCTTGGTCGATCCAGCGGGGATTATAAAGCTATCGTCGGCGGCCACAGTTTGGAATATGCTCGAAGAATCCTCTGGTAGTTCTGCTTTTTCTAACAGAATCTCGGCGCTACCACAATCGATTATAGCCCTTGACGCCTCCAGGAAGTCCCACCCGAGAATGATGTCGTGGCTACAACTTGGTAAAACGACGAATTCAAACGGCTATACCAATCCGTTTATTTCTAAACGTAAAGTACATCGGCCCCTGGAAACAATATATTTTCCGTCGGCAACTCTAAGTGTCATGCCAGCGTCACTGAACATAGTCTTTTTGTGTTGTTGTCTAAAGTGGTCCGAAATAACCGAAAACGAAGCGCCGCTGTCGACAAGGGCAGGAAAAGTTTTATCGTCAATAGTAACGTCAACTATATTCTGTGATAGTTTAGCGGCTATGAGCGGCGGAGGATTTATAATCTCCTCAGCGACCTTACCTCCAGCGAAGGGCGCTTGCTCTAGTTTTCCTCACGATAAGGTGATCGGCCAGATCGTCGGCTTGGCGATATCGAGGGGCGACGTTCAGCTGGGGATCGGCCACGACCTGGATAGGGCGACGGGCTTCGATAACTTGCGCGGCCTGGGGTTTCATTGCTATTATAGATCGTTCGCGGGCCGTTCTGGACAGGGTGATATCTCCCCGGTGGCTGTCGATCCACCATCCCTCGCCGCTCTCGGCAGTACCTGGCGACGTGACCCGGGCGTCCGCATTGGAAACAAACGGGAATATTATCCACCGTCCTCCATTCGTCAGTCTTTCTTCGGGCAGTTGTCAGCCTTGTAGGATTTTGCTGCTGGTAATACGAGGGTGGTTTCGCCGGTCCTTCAAATTGGCAGCGTTGTTCTCGGTAGTATGGACCCTGCTCCGCAATTGGGGTCAGATTTCTCTCAACCTCTTCATGAATAATTTTCTTCAGGGAGTTCACCTCTGGCATTATAGACTCGGAATGTAGGGCACTTTTAATTTCTTCTCTCACGATTCGTCGAATCAGATCTTCCAGAGACGAGGAGCCCGGTTGCTCTATACTTGCGACGTTAGGGAGTCGCTCAAACCTTGGTTTCCCGATGCGTCGCTGCTTGCAAGCCTCTACTTTTCGACACCAATCGACAAAGGCTTAAACAGTATCAATTTCCTTTACCAAGATGACCTGATAGACATCCTCTACCACACCTTTCATTAGATGTGCCACTTTTCTTCTTTAGTCATATCGGGATTCACTTACCTACACAAGCTCAGAACGTCTTGGATATAGGATTCACAGGATTCTGTACTCTTCTGAGCTCGATTCTGAAGGTTGTGCTTAGCGCGTCTGAGAAGGACACCGCTATTGTCGAATGTCCGGCTAAACATCTCCCTAAACATATCCCACGAATCTATTCCTTCTTCGTTGTTATCATACCATTGGCCAGCGGTCCCTTCCAAAAAGAACGGTGCGTTCGCCAATTTCATCGTGGTATCCCAGCAGTTAGATTTCGCAATACGTTCGTAATCCTTCATCCATTTGCCACAATCCTCCGTTCCATTGCCGCTAAACACAGTTGGGTTTCTTGTCAAATGTTTGCAAGTATTTTTTTTAACACCTGTGTTAACTCCAGCCGACATTGATATTTTTCTGATTGGACTATTCTTTTCGTCAATATCAAAACGTGGCTCTAGGCCTTCTAGGCGACGGCTTCTTCTGACAGAGGTATCCGTGATGGTATCGGTACCCAGCCTCTCCACCACTTGTCACGGTAAGAATCGCAAGCAACAGGCGAAGATAAATCGAAGAATAATCGTTTATTGCTGCCAACGAGCAGACTACTCAAATCAAAGAATACACGAATATATATACCAATCATTAATTCAATCTATGCAAAACAAACACAAACAAAATCTAAAACAATACAACAAATAACGCTACAATATAATGCAGTATTATAGAACCACCTGATACCAGTACAATTTCACTTTTGTACTATTTTTCACTTAGTAGGAATTGTTTCTTGAGCTGTAAATTCATTGTGAATATAGAGAAGATGGAAAAAAATTCAAACAATGGATACTTCAATGATCCCTAGTTACGGAGTCTGTAACAATTAAATCCAGGATTTTATTGGACTGGGTTCAAATCCCTGGTCAATAAATCGATTTTTTTGGAAGCCACCGAACTGGCGACAAGAAACTTGGAGGTTTGAACTTCCTCGTAAACTAATCAATCATTCTATATTTCTTAAGGCTGAAGTGACGTCTTCTAACTCCTGATTTGTCTTCCTTACAGAAGACAGTAAGAAGTGCTGCAATCACAAGATTGGTTATGAAGGTGTCAACAGCATGATGGGAAGTGAACAGATTTGATTCAAGAAAACTGTTTTCCTCGTGGAATTATCAATTATTTTCCTGACGCTATATTTCTGGAGTGCTGTGAGATATCTTCTACCTCTTATTCAAATCCAAACTTACTGTTCACAAGTTGAAAGATCTGTTTATATCCATGATAGAGAGATAAGATGATAACACCATGATTGAATTGAAACTATGTGATGTCAACTAAGCGAAAAGAACAAATGGATTGAGGAGGAGGGTCCCAAGAAGTTCATCATAATTCTCATGTCTATCACTCTACCTATGTTATTCAAATTTCTACTAAAATTTAACAAATCAAGCAGTAATTAAGCAAATAACTATTCCCCAATATATTTAATATCAATATTCAAATATGAATATTTATTTATTTATTTATAACACCAGGAGTGGATATTCATTCGACACCAATATAGCTTCAATATTATTTTGCCATATTCAAGAAGATATTTATAATACCCTTTAACAGAACATATTTTCAATAGAAATAACCATTTCCATCCCCCCATGATGTCTTGAAAACATTGTCCAACATTGGCCATTGCCAACCTGGTCCACTGACAAAAGGCCATCCATCAAGACATCGCTAAAGACAAATTATCTATCAAATGAATATTGTAGAATTTGAAGCCCACACAAAATGAATAACGCAGTCTGAAAGTAGGAATCCTCAATATCAAAACAATAGCAATGCAATAGAAAATCCATTTCCATCCCCCCCCATGATGTCTTGAAAACATTGTCCAACATTGATCATTGCCAACCTGGTCAACTGGCAAAAGATCATCTATCAAGACATTGCAAAAAGTCATAGAATTTTTAGCCACAGAAAATAAATATCGAAGTTTAAAAGAAATATTCCTCAATATTAAATCAATATCAATGCAATAGAAATAACAATTTCCATCCCCCATGATGTCTTGAAAACATTGTTCAACATTGACCATTGCCAACCTGGTCCACTGGCAAAAGGCCATCCATCAAGTCATCGCTAAAGTCAAATTATCTATCCAATAATATTGTAATATTTGAAGCCACAGAAAAAGCCACAGTAATGCAATAGAAATGTCTTCTTATCAAAATGGTACATCAAACAACTCATTAAAACAATATTTGATCACCAAATGGGAAGAATAATTTTGAATAGGCGTTCTTTGATATCGAAATTTTTATGAAATGATCATTTCATTATCAAATAATCTAACAGATTATACCATTAGAAATAGGCTCCACATGGGGAATTCAGTTGTGAAAAAGTTGCCAACACGTTCACCTGGAAAAAGGATCTGGAACGAAAATGGAAGATTTGCGCTCTTTAGAAGAAATCAAAGTTATTAAAGAAGACCTCACTTTTCAGCCAAAATAACCATCAGAATGAAAGATTCCGAAACGAGGAATGAAAACTGCCATGTTTCTTGATCTAATTATTATTTATTTATTTTTTAGGAAAAGAAATCATGTGATTTCAATACAATCATCTACCTGCACTTCTAAAGTGTGATGGCAATTTTTTGAAAAAGAAATCATTGAATTGGTTTCAACTTGCAAGTTTTTTCTTGTATTTTGCTCTAATGTGCAATTATCAATTTTTGGAATAAGTCGAGAGAGACTTGATATTCATTTTTATGAATCTCCCATGTATTTTCATGGTGTTTAGAAATAAACGTCGTAGAAATTACAAATTTTTGGAAAGATCAAGATCTTGATTTTTTTTTACTTGCGCGCAACAAGTAAAAAGCAATTTATCTCCTGTATATTCATGATGTTTGAAATATAACCTGATGGAAAAATACAAATTTTTGGAAACGTTTTTCAACTTATATTTATTGTTGAAAAAAAAATATGTTTTAATGTTTCTGCTAAGAAATTCAACGAGAATTTGAAAGTGTTCCTGAAAAAATTTCAACAAGAAACAATTTTTGTAAAAGTTCGTCAAGAAAACGATTGAAATAATTTTAGCTCTCAAATAGCTAAAAGGTTTTAAAACAACCAATTATAATTAATTTTTGGAAACTTCATTCATCTGAAGATATTTTTGAAAAACTCTTCCTGCGGAGTTATACATTCAACAAGAAATAATTTTTGAATAAAAAGTCAAGAATGATTTTGAATTATATTTAGTGTTTTTTTAAATTTATTTCAACACGCAAAACACGATATCTTGGCTAGGGATAATTCCTTCCTTTTTCATTTTTAAACAGAAGATGTTATAAACATAATATATATAAACAAAAAATAAATAACTAAAAAAAAGAAACAATTGAATATATTAGGAACCTGATTCTTCCTGGTTAGAAATATAATCATAAATATATTTACAAAAATGGTTAAATCTGTGATAATTATCTCTAGAATTTACAAATTATTATTAGTTAGTGTTTATTTCTCTCTCTCTTTTTTTACATTTATAAAAAACAAATAAAAATAATTTTTGGCAAACCTATTTCTTTTATGTTGGGCAGCAACTTGTAGGGGAAATATAGAAAAAAATTAACGCCATATTAAACAGTGGTTAACTTGAGAAAATTTCAAATGCTTTATTTATAATGCTTGGTTAAAACATAAAAAAGTCTAAAATAGGCCAATTTCACAAATTCAAATTAAAATATTCATAAAATAATTGCAAAAATGTAAAAAAAAAAACGAAAAAAATATTGATAAAAAATGACAATTTTACTATTAAAGTGTAAAATGTTGTGAAAGTGCAAACCTGTATATAATAAAAATATAATTCACTGACAAAAAGATTAGTGAGTTACAAAAAATTATAGTTAAAAGCCATTTGATTTAAAAAATGTAATTTGAATATGAATTAAGGAATAGCGACAAAATAATATATGGTAGAAAATCGGTTGACTATCCTATAAAAAATATAAATTAATATTTTAAATTGTATAACTATTCGTTTTTATTGTTTTTTGTGTAGAGCGTGTTGGGAATCTTTTATGGTTCAGAAGATGAAACAAATAATAATAAGTTTACTTACAGCAGAAATGGCTGAAATGGTTTTAAAGAATTAGGCGATTTTACCTTTTAAGAAAGTATTTTAAATTTATTATTTTCAAAGAGAGAGAGAAAAAAAAACATTTAACAATGATACTTACTTTTTAAAATACAATATAACGCGGCTGATGATTGTAAAACGAAAATTAAAATTATACCGCGAATGTTTCTTTTAAAATTAAAAGAAACATTCGCGGTATAATTTTAATTTTCGTTTTACAATGATACTTACTAATTATATAAACAAAAATATTACACAAATAAGTTTTACTGGCAATGCGTTTCTTTTAAGTATCATCAAATATGTATTATCTCTACAGACCTTACTGCAATGATATGAGTTATTGAATGAGAGGGCTTGGCTCATCAGTAGTGAACCCTCTCAGCGGTTTCGCCAAATTAATCTCTAGACCGCTCTACTATTGTATATGACTGGTTTTGTTATATACCCTGCATTTTCTATGGAAGGCAGCTGATGAGCCAAGCCCTCTCATTCAATAACTCATATCATTGCAGTAAGGTCTGTAGAGATAATATTTGATGATATTTAAAAGAAGCGCATTGCCAGTAAAACTTATTTGTGTAAAATTTTAACGATAGGCGGCAATAAAATTTAATTTACAAAAAAAAAATATCACTGTTCTTTCTTCTTTTTATATCACAGTGTTGTCAGCATAAAAGTATTTTAAGATCATTGATTTATTATTTTAAAACATTTTCCTTCTTTTTTTTTGCCAAATCTATTGCCAAATCTATTTGGCCCAGCCACATTGCCAGCAAAACACCTCTTTGGTAGATTGTGAGGATTCCATTAGATCCCGTGTGGATCTCATGGAATAAAGTCCGTCCTAGACTGACGAGGGCCATTAGCCCGAAACCATGGTCTCTAGGTGGACGCTTATCAGTTTGCAAAGGTGGTGTTGTGGCTTTGTCACCGACCCGATGCCGCTAGTTGCGGCGACGGTCAATAGATGGCGTCAGATTCTGACGTTAATTTTGACGGGAGAGGCGACCATTGCTTCCATGGATTAATTTCCTCCCGGCAAATGTTCCATCTATATATATTTTTTCTACTTGCCCCCTTTGGCTCGCGCATTTTTTCGGGAGCCATATTGATGTTTGGTACTTTTTTTTTTCTATGTGAGATCTGGGTGCATACCTCTTCTTTTCTTCAAGAGTAATGTAAAATCTGTTAGATTTTTTTTTATTTTAAAGCATATATATGTGAAACGAAATATTATATAAAAAGGCAATCTTGGTGGTAGGACATAACAAATACTGCGTGTCTCTAGTCATATTATTTATCTTAAATACAGGAGAACCTCTTTCTAAAGGGTAATACCTAATTACAGACCAAAAGTGTCTCCTTTTAAAGAAAGGTGTCCTCTTCCCGAAGAGCTGTTAATTAATTAAAAATGATAATTTTGTTGATGAACACTGTCCTTTGTAGAGAGGTTTCCTCTAATGGAGGTTCTACTGTATTCATTGAATATTGCCACGTGGAAAATTAGGGAACACAAACTTCGGGATGACACAGCAATTTATTTAAGGCAAAAACAAACTAAGAATAATAAATAAAAGATAAGGAATGAGGGAAGTTTATAGAGTAGTAAAATATTTTTAAAAATAATAATAAAATGATACTCTGTTAATACAAGTGTAAAATAAAAAATGCTTGTAAAATAATAAATCCTCGATATAATATTTTATACGAATAAAAATTAATGTTTTTTTTTCATCGAATAAAAAAGCTGTCAGAGAGGTTAAACGTCAATATTTGTGTAACTAAATTACCTTCCAGCAAAAAGAAAATTAGATGGGACATGGATTGATGAAAAATTGTAGAGAATAAAATGTAGAAGGGAAAAAGAACGGCATTAAATAGAGGGAAATGGATTAGATGGGAAACTACGATAACTACTAAAGAGAAAGGTCTGGCACCACTGGATACCAGAACAAGAGCAAAGAAACCAAATAACTAATGGTTAGGGGAATTACTATGCCATCTAGTGGAACAAAAATCAACTAAACGTTTATTTAACTTGTTCCATGATATTTGGCTAACCCAATTTCTTGATAGATCAAGAAAAGTTAACCATGTACGTGTTTCGAGTTATCCAACTGATACCAGTGCAATTTCACTTTTGTACTATTTTTCACTTAGTAGGAATTGTTTCTTGAGCTGTAAAACATTGTGAATATAGAAAAAAATCAAACAATGAACACTTCAATGATCCCTAGTTACGAAGTCTGTAACAATTAAATCCAGGATTTTATTAGACTGGGTTCAAATGCCTGGTCAATAAGTCATTTTTTGGAAGCCACCAAACTGGTGACAAGAAACTTGAAAGTTTGAACTTCCTCGTCAACTCATCAATCATTCTACATATTTCTTAAGGCTGAAGTGACGTCTTCTAACCTCTGATTTTTCTTTCTTACAGAAGACAGTAAGAAGAGCTGCAATCACAAGATTGGTTATGAGGGTGCCAACAGCATGATGGGAAGTAAACAGATTTCATTCAAGAAAACTATTTTCCTCGTGGAATTATCAATTATTTTCCTGACGCCATATTTCTGGAGTGCTATGAGATATCTTCTACCTCTTATTCAAATCCTAACTTACTGTTGACATTTAAGTTGGAAGATATGTTTAGATCTATGATAACACCATGATAGAATTGAAACTATGCGATGTCAACTAAGCGAAAAGAACAAATGGATTGAGGAGGGTTCCAAGAAGTTAATCATAATTCTCATATCTATCATTAAACTCTGCTAAAATTTAACAAATGAAGCAGTAATTAAGAAAATAACTATTCCCCAATAGCTTGAATATTATTTTGCCATATTCAAGAAGATATTTATAATACTCTTTAACCATAACATATTTTAATAGTAATCACCATTATCATCGCCCCATAATGTCTTGAAAACATTTTTCAACATTGGCCATTGCCAACCTGGTCCACTGGCAAAAGGTCTTCTATCAAGACATCGCAAAAGTCAAATTATCTATCAAATGAATTCTGTACAATTTGAAGCCCACATAGAATAAATAACGAAGTTTAAAATAAATATTCCTCAATAGCAAAACAATATCAATGCAATAGAAATAACAATTTACATCCCCCCATGATGTCTTGAAAACATTATCCAACATTGATTATTGTCAGCCTGGTCAACTGGCAAAAAAATCATCCATCAAGTCATCGCAAAAAGCCATAAAATTTGAAGCCACAGAAAATAACGCAGTTCAAAAGAAATAATTACTAATATGAAAACAATAGCAATGCAATAGAAATAACAATTTCCATCCCCCCATGATGTCTTGAAAACCTTGTCCAACATTGATCATTGCCAACCTGGTCCACTGGCAAAAGGTCATCATCAAGACATCGCAAAATTTCATACAATTTGAAGCCACACAAAATGAATAAGGCAGTGTGAAAGTATGATCCTCAATATCAAAACAATGGCAATGCAATAGAAACAACAACTTCCACCCCCCATGATGTCTTGAAATCTTTATCCAACATTGATCTTTGCCAGCCTGGTCAACTGGCAAAAGATCATCTATCAAGACATCCCAAAAGTCGAATTATCTATCAAATTGTACTATTTGAAGCTACAGAAAATGAACAACGCAGTTTAAAAGAAATAATCCTCAATATCAAATCAATAGAAATGTCTTCTTATCAAAATGGCACATCAAATATCTCATTAAAACATTATTTGATCACTAAATGGGAAGAATAATTCTGAATTAGCGTTCTTTGAAATCGAAAATGTTGTGACATGATAAACTCATCAATAAATGATATAACATATTATACCAATAGTAATAGGCTCCACAGGGGGAATTCAGTTGTGAAATAGTTGCCAACACGTTCACCTGGAAAAAGAATCTGGAACGAAAAATGAAAATTTGCGCTCTTTAGAAGAAATCAAAGTTATTGAAGAAGACTTCAATTTTCAGCCAAAATAACCATTAGAATGGAAGATGCCGAAATGAGGAATGAAAACGGCCAAGTTTCTTGATCTAAATACAATTTTTTATTTTTTTTGGAAAAGAAATCATGTGATTTCAACACAATCATCTACCTGCACTTCTAAAGTGTGATGGCAATTTTTTGAAACTGAAATCATTGAATTGGTTTCAACTTGCAAGTTTTTCTTGTATTTTGCTCTAATGTGCAATTATCAATTTTTGGAATAAGTCGAGAGACTTAATATCCATTTTTATGAATCTCCTATGTATTTTCTGGTGTTTAGAAATAAACGTCGTGGAAATAAAAATTTTTGGAAAGATCAAGATCTTGATTTTTTTTTTTTTACTTGCGCGCAACAAGTAAAAAGCAATATTTATCTCCTGTATATTCATGATGTTTGAAATATAACCTGATGGAATATACAAATTTTTGGAAACGTTTTTCAACTTATATTTATCGTTGAAAAAAAAATATGTTTAATGTTCCTGCTAAGATATTCAACAAGAATTTGAAAATGTTCCTGAAAATAATTTTCAACAAGAAACAATTTTTGGAAAAGTTCGGTCAAGAAAACGACTGAAATAATTTTAGCTCTCAAATAGCTAAAAGGTTTTAAAATAACCAATTATAATTAATTTTTGGAAACTTCATCCATCTGAAGATATTTTTGAAAACTCTTTCTGCGGAGTTATACATTCAACAAGAAATAATTTTTGAATAAAAAGTCAAGAATGATTTTGAATTATATTTAGTGTTTTTTTAAATTTATTTCAACACGCAAAACCTGATATCCTGGCTAGGGATAATTCCTTCTATTTACATTTTTAAACAGAAGAGCTGTTATAAACATAATATATATATATACAAGAAAATAAATAAATTAAAAAAAAAGAAACAATTGGGTATATTAGGAACCTGATTCTTCCCAGGTTAAAAAAATAATCATAAATATATTTACAAAAATGGTTAAATCTGTGATAATTATCTCTAGTATTTACAAATTATAATGAGTTAGTGTTTATCTCTCTCTCTCTTTTTTTTACATTTATAAAAAATAATAAAATATTTTGGCAAACCTCTTTCTTTTATCTTATGAAGAAACTTGTAGTGGAAATATAGAAAAAATTTAACACCATATTAAACAGTGGTTAACTTGAGAAAATTTCAAATGCTTTATTTATAATGCTTGGTTAAAACAGATATAAAAAATGTTTAAAATAGGCCAATTTCACAAATTAAAATTAAAATATATTCATAAAATAATTGCTAAAATGTAAAAAAAAAAACGAAAAAATATTGATATAAAATGACAATTTTACTATTAAAGTGTAAAATGTTGTGCCAGTGCAAACCTGAATATAATAAAAATATAATTTCACTGACAAAAAGATTAGTGAGTTACAAAAAATTATAGTTAAAAGCCATTTGATTTTTAAAAATTTATTTGAATACGAATTAAGGAATAGCGACAAAATAATATTTATATGGTAGAAAATCGGTTGACTATCCTATAAAAAATGCAAATTAATATTTTAAATTGTATAACTATTCGTTTTTATTATTATTATTTTTGTGTGTGTAGAGCGTGTTGGGAATCTTTTATGGTTCAGACGATGAAACAAATAATAATAAGTTTACTTACAGCTGAAATGGTTTAAAGAATTAGGCGATTTTACCTTTTAAGAAAGTAGTGAGAGAGAAAAAAACATTTAACAATAATACTTACTAATTATATAAACAAAAATATCACTCGTTCTTTCTTCTTTTTTATATCACAGTGTTGTCAGCCTAAAAGTATTTTAAGATCATTGATTTATTATTGTTCATAAAGGGCACATCTTGGAGTCAATAAATAATCTTTTATTTCCGATATTTCGATGGGCTAAACGACCATCTTTTTCTAGGATCTCATCCCTTTTCGCGGCAAGCCGCGCGTTACACTTGAGACACGGGCGTCTCACAATCTCCTCGGGCGAAAGTCATCCAAAATATCGTACAATACTAATTAAAATAAATGAATAAATAGAGTGAAAAGTAAATATCTATATATACAAAATAAATATTCGGCTATTGCATTATGAATGAAGACATTTCACTGAAGTTCATATATACATAGAGGTTCCTATTCTAGGAGCATCTAAATTGTGTGTACATGTCCGGTATATCGATCTTTCGGTTTATGCTATTTCTGTCTTCCAAAGAACTCCAACTCTCCAAGAATAGCCTGCTGTGCTTTTCTTTTATATCTTGGTATATTATTGATGTTTGTTCAAAGTCTGGAATGTAGCTATTGATGAGAGCATGATCTACTAATAAGGAGGTCGGGTTATGGTGTTTTAGGGCTGATTTGTGCTGGTTGATTCTTTCTATTAATGGTTTACCGGTTTCTCCTATATAGACGGTTGGCAAGACTTGCATGGTATTTTGTATATGACATTGGTTCTATTGTTTGGTTCAGTGATCTTTTTTTGTATCAGGATGGCGGAGGATGTTGTTAAGATTCGAGGTAGATTGGAATCTTGTTGTGATATTGTAGTATTTTAGTTTTCTAGCTATTCTTTCACAGCCATAGCTGTATGGTAGGGAGCAATAAATGTTTTGGGATGAAGTCTGTCTATTGTTTGTGGGTGATATTCTCGGTCTGTAGAAATGCTTTTTGATAAACGGTTTAGGGTAATTATTGCTAAGTAGTTCTTGAAATATCTTGGTTCTTTCTTTTTTTGTGTCGTTATTGTTTGTTGAAAAGTGTGTGATTAGTCTTTTTGAAAGAGTTTTTACCACGGAAATTTTATGGTGGATGGGGACCAAATGAATTGAAGTTCAGATAGCTTCCAGTATGGGTTGGTTTTCGGTATATTCAGTTTCAATTCTAGCTTGGTTTCTGGTTAGTTGTATATCTAGAAACGGTAGGGAGTTATTTTCTTCTATTTCAAAGGTGAATTTTAGAAAGGGTTTGAGGTTATTCAAAAAATTCAGAATGGTGGAAAGATCAACTTTTGTGATGCATAGTATATCATCAATATAGCGTTTCCAGATTATTACTTGTAGTTGTGCTGTGCCTGCAATTATTTTATCAATTTTGTCCATGTAGATGTTAGCTAATGCTGATGAAACAGGATTCCCCATTGGTAAACCTTTTACTTGTTTGAAATATCTGTCTTTATATCCAAAATAATTAAGTGCTAGACAAAGTTCAATCAGATCTAGAAGGGCTTCTTTAGGGATAGGAAGGATGATTTCCGGATGGTTGTGTAAGAATTCTTGAAGTGCCAGGATAGCTTCATCATGCGGAATTGATGTATAAAGATATTCTATATCAAAGGATACCAAATAGCTGTCATGTGGAATTGGAATATTATTGATGGTTTCAATAGCTGCTACTGGATTGGGGACAGTATAAGGGAGTTTTTTTCTGGAATGGGGAGATGATTGACGACAAATATTTCGCGATAGGGTATAAGGGAGAGCCTGAGTATGATATTATGGGACGCAATGCGGTATTAGCTTTGTGGATTTTTGGTAGACCATATAAATTCGGAATTTTCAGAATGATTTATTATTTTAAAACATGTTCCTTCTTTTTATTTCCAACAGAGCGCGCGCTAGAAGCTGACTTATTATTGAAAACATTCAAAGAAGGAATTTATTTGAAGAAACTGAGAAATAGTGTGTGTATTGTTATAGTTTTCTTTTATATACAAATAGAAGGAATTCAGCAATTTGTTTTAGATAACCCCGATTTTTTTTCTCCATCACACTTGTGGAACGAGTTTCCTCCCCCCAATGTTCTTGTTCTGATATAAATTCCAATCAACCAATAAATACCCCACAGTTTAAAGATCCAAGACCTCCCACACTGAGTCAGCGGTCAAATTGTTTATATTCTTTCAAAGGCGTCACAGAGAAATGTCTGCAAAAAAAAAAAAAAGATGTTGATTCAGGAGAACCGCCATTTTGTTTTCAAAATATTCGGCTGGTATTTTCTTGAGCAGATGAGACCGAATCTTTCATCAAATTCTTGAAATAAAAAAAGTGAAACAGCAGATTTTTTTTACATTCACATTTTTCTTTTTTTTCTACTTGCCCTTTTGGCTCGTGTCTTTTTTTTTCGGGAGCCATATTGATGTCTGGTGCTTTTTTTTCTATGTTAGATCTGGGTGTATACCTCTTCTTTTCTTCAAGAGTTATGTAAAATCTATTAGATTTTATTATTATTATTATTATTTATTTTAATTCGAAAAATTCTATAAAAGGTCAATCTTGGTGGTAGGACAAAACAAATACTGCGTGTCTCTAGTCATATTATTTATCTTAAATACAGTAGAACCTCTTTCTAAAGAGTAATACCTAATTACAGACCCAAAGTGTTCCTTTTAAAGAGAGGTGTCCTCTTCCCGAAGAGCTGTTAATTAATTGAAAATGATAATTTTGTTGATTAAAACTGTCCTTTGTAGAGAGGTATCCTCTAATGGAGGTTCTACTGTATTTGTTAAATATTGCCACGTGGAAAATTAGGAAAGACAAACTTCGGGGTGACACAGCAATTTATTTAAGGCAAAAACAAATTATGAAAGATGAACAAAAGATAAGCAATAAGGGAAGTTTACAGAGTAGTAAAATATTTAAAAAATAATAATAAAATGATACTCTGTTAATACAAGTGTAAAATAATAAATACTTCTCTCGTTATAATATTTTATACGAATAAAAATTATTTTTTTTTTATCGAATAAAAAAGCTGCCTGAGAGGTTAAACGTCAATATTTGTGTAACTAAATTACCTTCCAGCAAAAAGAAAATTAGATAGGATATGGATTGATGCAAAGTTGTAGAGAATAAAATGAAGAAGGGAAATAGAACGGCATGAAGTAGATGGAAACGGATTAGATGGGAAACTACGATAACTACTAAAGAGATAGAAAAGTCTGGTACCACTGGAGACCAGGACAAGAGCAAAGAAACCAAATAACTAATGGTTAGGAAAATTACTGTGCCATCTAGTGGAACAAAAATTAACTAAACGTTGATATAACTTGTTCCATGATATTTGGATAACCTAATTTCTTGATAAATCAAGAAAAGCCAATGATTTATCAAGAAATTGGGAAGGCCAAATATCAGGGAACAGGTTAAATCAATGAATAGTTGATTTCTGTTCCACCAGATGGCGCTCTGCCTTCTGAAAAGCACATGTGCTCCTGGTCAGGATATGCCTTTTTTATTTTTACATATATAGATATTAAAAATAAAAAAGGCATTTCCTGACCACGAGCACATGTGCCTTTTAGATGGCAGAGCGCCATCTAGTGGAGCAAAAACAACGCGAAACGCGTTCGTGGATGGCTTTTCTTGATAAATCAAGAAATTGGGTTGGCCAAATATCACGGAGCAAGCTAAATAATGGTTTAGTTTATTCTTGCTCCACTAGATGGCGCTCTGCCATCTAAAAAGCACATGTGCTCGTGGTCAGGAGATGCCTTTTTTATTTTTAATATCAACACCTGACCCACTTATCTTTTATTTTTTTCTATTGTTTTTTCATATACCACTATGTACGATCAACATGGCGCCTCTGCCACCTCAGCAGAGTTTGGCGGAGAATCGCCAGCGGGAAAACGTAAATCGCGTGTGAATTAACTAGAAGACACGCAGTTGTTGTCATTGCCTATCCACCAATATGTGCATATAGCTGGTTACCTATTTACATATTGGTAATTTCTACCTTTCCAAATTAAATTTACCAATATAATAAGAGATTGAGAAAAAAAAAATACATCTCCTGATTGTACAACTAAAAGATGCTGATGGCCCCTGTCAGAATAAATATAAATTAATTATTGATTTTTGATTACTCCAGAATAGAGGCCAAAAACCCTTTCTTTATTTGGCCAATTCTGGAATAATAAAAAATAAAATAAAGGATTAGTTGATATTTATTTCGACATATGGCGCAAGCTATCAGCAACTTTAAGTTGTTTGATCAGGAGATGCCTTTTTTTTTCTTAATTTATCCACCTGATACCATTACAATTTCACTTTTGTACTCTTTTTCACTTAGTAGGAATTGTTTCTTGAGCTGTAAATTCATTGTGAATATAAAGTTAATAGAATAAAATTCAAACAATGGACACTTCAATGATCCCTAGTTACTGAGTCTGTAACAATTAAATCCAGGATTTTATTGGACTGGGTTCAAATCCCTGGTCAATAAATCGATTTTTTTGGAAGCCACCGAACTGGCGACAAGAAACTTGGAGGTTTGAACTTCCTCGTCAACTCATCAATCATATTTCTTAAGGCTGAAGTGACGTCTTCTAACTTCTGATTTTTCTTTCTTACAGAAGACAGTAGGAAGAGCTGCAATCACAAGATTGGTTATGAAGGTGCCAACAGCATGATGGGAAGTAAACAGATTTGATTCAAGAAAACTGTTTCCCTCGTGGAATTAGCAATTATTTTCCTGACGCCATATTTCTGGAGTGCTATGAGATATCTTCTACCTCTCATTTAAATCCTAACTTACAGTTGACAAGTTGGAAGATTTGTTTAGATCCATGATAACACCATGATGGAATTGAAACTATGTGATGTCAACCTAGAGAAAAGAACAAATGGATTGAGGAGGAGGGTCCCAAGAAGTTCATCATAATTCTCATATCTATCACTCCACTCTATTAATATTCAACAAATGAAGCAGTAATTAAGAAAATACTATTCCCCAATAGCTTCAATATTATTTTGCCATATTCAAGAAGATATTTATAATAGCCTTTAACAGAAAATATTTGCAATAGAAATAACCATTTCCATCCCCCATGATGTCTTGAAAACATTGTCCAACATTGGCCATTGCCAACCTGGTCCACTGGCAAAAGGCCATCCATCAAGACAATCACTACAGTCGATTTATCTATCCAATAATATTGTACAACAATTTGCAGAAAATAAATAAAGCAGTCTGAAAGTATGAATACCCAATATCAAAACAATAGTAATGCAATAGAAATAACCATTTCCATCCCCTAAGATGTCTTGAAAACATTATCCAACATTGATCATTGCCAACCTGGTCAACTGGCAAAAGATCATCTATCAAGACATCGCAAAAAGTCATAAAATTTGAAGCCACAGAAAATAAATACCGAAGTTTAAAAGAAATATTCCTCAATATTAAATCAATATCAATGCAATAGAAATAACCATTTCTATCCCCCAAGATGTCTTGAAAACATTGTCCAACATTGATCATTGCCAACCTGGTCAACTGGCAAAAGATCATCTATCAAGACATCGCAAAAAGTCATAAAATTTGAAGCCACAGAAAATAAATACCGAAGTTTAAAAGAAATATTCCTCAATATTAAATCAATATCAATGCAATAGAAATAACCATTTCTATCCCCCAAGATGTCTTGAAAACATTGTCCAACATTGATCATTGCCAACCTGGTCAACTGGCAAAAGATCATCTATCAAGACATCGCAAAAAGTCATAATATTTGAAGCCACAGAAAATAAATACCGAAGTTTAAAAGAAATATTCCTCAATATTAAAACAATACCAATGCAATAGAAATAACCATTTCCATCCCCCATGATGTCTTGAAAACATTGTCCAACATTGATCATTGCCAACCTGGTCCACTGGCAAAAGGCCATCATCAAGTCATCGCTAAAGTCAAATAATTTATCAAATGAATATTGTAGAATTTGAAGGCACACAAAATGAATAACGCAGTCTGAAAGTATGAATCCCCAATATCAAAACAATAGCAATGCAATAGAAATATCAATTTCCATCCCCCCATGATATCTTGAAAGCATTATCCAACATTGATCATTGCCAACCTGGTCAAATGGCAAAAGATCATTCATCAAGACATTGCTAAAGTCAAATTATCTATCAAATGAATATTGTACAATTTGAAGCTACAGAAAATAAATAACGCAGTTTGAAAGAAATAATCCTCAATATCAAAACAATAGCGATAGAAATGTCTTCTTATCAAAATGGTACATCAAACATCTCATTAAAACAATATTTGATCACCAAATGGGAATAATAATTCTGAATTAGTGTTCTTTGAAATTGAAATTTTTATGATATGATCATTTCATTATCAAATAATCTAGCAGATTATACTAGTAGTAATAATTTCCACAGGGGAAATTCAGTTCTGAAATAGTTTCCCTCACGTTTGTCTGGAAAAAGATTTTGGAAGGAAAAAAAAGATTTGCGCTCTTTAGAAGAAATCAAAGCTATTAAAGAAGCCTTCACTTTTCAGCCAAAAAACCCATCAGAATGGAAGATGTCGAAACGAGGAATGAAAACTGCCAAGTGTCTTGATCTAATTATTATTATTTATTTATTTTTTGGAAAAGAAATCATGTGATTTCAACACAATCATCTACCTGCACTTCTAAAGTGCGATAGCAATTTTTTTAAACAGAAATCATTGAATTGGTTTCAACTTGCAAGTTTTCACTTGTATTTTGCTCTAAAGTGCAATTATCAATTTTTGGAATAAGTCGAGTGAGATTTGATATTCATTTTTATGAATCTCCCATGTATTTTCATGGTGTTTAGAAATAAACGTCGTAGAAAATACAAATTTTTGGAAATATCCAGATCTTGATTTTTTTTTTACTTGCGCGCAACAAGTAAAAAGCAATTTATCTCCTGTATATTCATGATGTTTGAAATATAACTTGATGAAATATACAAATTTTTGGAAACATTTTTCAACTTATATTTTTTGTTGAAAAAAAATATTTTCAACGTTCCTGCTTTGATATTCAACAAGAATTTGAAAATGTTCCTGAAAAGAATTTTCAACAAGAAACAATTTTTGTAAAAGTTCGGTCAAGAAAATGACTGAAATAATTTTAGCTCTCAAATAGCTAAAAGGTTTTAAAACAACCAATTATGATTAATTTTTGGAAACTTCATCCATCTGAAGATATTTTTGAAAAACTCTTCCTGCGGAGTTATATATTCAACAAGAAATAATTTTTGAATAAAAAGTCAAGAATGATTTTGAATTATATTTAGTGTTTATTTTTTATTTATTTCAACACGCAAAACGCGATATCTCGGCTAGTGATAATTCCTTCCATTTACATTTTTAAACACAAGCTGTTATAAACATTATATATATATACAAGAAAATAAATAAATAAAAAGAAACAATTGGATATATTAGGAAACTGATTCTTACAGGTTAGAAAGATAATCATAAATATATTTACAAAAAAGGTTAAATCTGTGATAATTATCTCTAGTATTTAAAAATTATTATGAGTTAGTGTTTATTTCTCTCACTCTCTCTTTCTTTTACATTCATAAAAAAATAATAAAAATAAAAAAAAATTTGGCAAACCTCTTTCTTTTATCTTATGAAGCAACTTGTAGTGGAAATATAGAAAAAAATTTAACGCCATATTAAACAGTGGTTAAATTGAGAAAATTTCAAATTCTTTATTTCTAAAGCTTGGTTAAAACAGATATAAAAATGTCTAAAATAGAGGCCAATTTCACAAATTCAAATTAAAATATTCATAAAATAATTGCTAAAATGTAAAAAAAAAAAAGAAAAAAAAAACGAAAAAAAATATTGATAAAAAATGACAATTTTACTATGAAAGTGTAAAATGTTGTGCAAGTGCAAAACCTGTATATAATAAAAATATAATTTCACTGACAAAAAGATTAGTGAGTTACAAAAAATTATAGTTAAAAGCTATTTGATTTTAAAAAATGTAATTTTAATATGAATTAAGGAATAGCGACAATATAATATGTGGTAGAAAATCGGTTGACTATCCTATAAAAAATGTAAATTAATATTTTAAATTGTATAACTATTCGTTTTTATTATTATTATTATTTTTTTTTTTTTTGTGTGTAGAGCGTGTTGGGAATCTTTTATGGTTCAGACGATGAAACAACAAATAACAAGTTTACTTACAGCTGAAATGGTTTTAAAGAATTAGGCGATTTAACCTTTTAAGAAAGTATTTTAAATTTATTATTTTCAAAGAGAGAGAGAGAGAAAAAATCATTAACAATAATACTTACTAATTATATAAACAAAAATATCACTCGTACTTTCTTCTTTTAATATCACAGTGTTGTCAGCCTAAAAGTATTTTAAGATCATTGATTTATTATTTTAAAACATTTTCCTTCTTTTTTTCCAACAGAGCGCGCGCTAGAAGCTGACTTATAATTGAAAATATTCAAAGAAGGAATTTATTTGAAGAAACTGAGAAATAGTGTGTGTATTGTTATAGTTTTCTTTTATATACAAATAGAAGGAATTCAGCAATTTGTTTTAGATAACCCCGATTTTTTTTCTCCATCACACTTGTGGAACGAGTTTCCTCCCCCCAATGTTCTTGTTTTGATATAAATTCCAATCAACCAATAAATAACCCCACAGTTTGAAGATCCAAGACCTCCCACACTGAGTCAGCGGTCAAATTGTTTATATTCTTTCAAAGGCGTCACAGAGAAATGTCCGCAAAAAAAAAAAAAAAGATGTTGATTCAGGAGAACCGCCATTTTGTTTCTAAAATATTCGGCTGGTATTTTCTAGAGCAGAGTCCTCGAATCTTTCATCAAATTCTTGATATAAAAAAAAAAAGTGAGTCAGCAGATTTTTTTTTACATTCATTTTTTTTTCTACTTGCCCCCTTTGGCTCACGTCTTTTTTTCGGAGCCATATTGATGTCTGGTGTATTTTTTTTCTATGTTAGATCTGGGTGTATACCTCTTTTTTTCTTCAAGAGTTATGTAAAATCTATTATATTTCATTATTATTTTTTAATTTTAAAGCATATATATGTGAAACGAAAAATTCTATAAAAAGTCAATCTTGGTGGTAGGACATAACAAATACTGCGTTTCTCTAGTCATATTATTTATCTTAAATTCCAAAGAACCTCTTTCTAAAGAGTAATACCTAATTACAGACTCAAAGTGTCCCCTTTAAAGAGAGGTGTCCTCTTCCAGAAGAGCTGTTAATTAATTTAAAATATTATTTTGTTGATGAAAACTGTCCTTTGTAGAGAGGTATCCTCTAATAGAGGTTCTACTGTATTCATTAAATATTGCTACGCGGAAAATTAGGAAAGATAAACTTCGGGATGACACAACAATTTATTTAAGGCAAAAACAAACTATGAAAGATGAACAAAAGATAAGCAATAAGGGAAGTTTACAGAGTAGTAAAATATTTAAAAAATAATGTAACAAAGTATTTATTTATTTTATTATTTTTATTAACAGGGTGTTCATTTTTAAGTTTATATTTTGCTACTCTGTAAATTTCCCTCATGGCTTATCTTTTGTTTACCATTCATAGTTTGTCCTTGCCTGAAATAAATTGCTGTCTCCTCCTGAAGTTTTGTCTTCCCTAATTTTCCACGTGGCATTTTGGTGGAGATGCTGGGTAAATTAGGGAAGACAAACTGAAGATCGCCGAGAAGACCTAGAGGCCATGGGTGCTGTGATCTACATTTTCAGAGACTGATATCAGGATTCCACCGCTGTGTCAAAGCCAAGACTTCCCTCCAAGATGACGATGTCCCTATAGACGATACGACGCAAGAAAAAGGATGCAAATGTACTAGGGACAAAGTTCCAAGCCTTCGATGGAATCCTTGGCAGAAGCACGTCAGATCCATGTCAGTATCTACAATAATTGCTAGCTGTGGGTCACAGCTCTCATAGGGAAGAAGCTTTGTAGCGAAGTATCTATTATTTTACAAGCATTTATTATTTTATACTAATATTAACAGAGTATCATTTTTTTATGTTTATATTTTACTACTCTGTAAACTTCCCTCATTCCTTATCTTTTGTTTATCCTTCATAGTTTGTTCTTACCTTAAATAAATTGCTGTCTCATCCTGAAGTTTGTCTTTCCTAATTTTCCACGTGGCATTTTGGTGGAGATGCTGGGTAAATTAGGGAAGACAAACTGAAGACCGCCGAGAAGACCTTGAAGCCATGGGTGCTGTGATCTACATTTTCGGAGACTGACTCCTGGATTCCACCGCCGTACTAAAGCCAAGACTTCCCTCGAAGATGACGATGTCCCTATAGACGATACTACGACAAAGCCGCTCTTCACGCCGCAATAAAAAGGACGCAAAGGTACTAGGGACAAAGTTCCAAGACTTCGATGGAATCCTTGGCAGAAGCACGTCAGATCCATGTCAGTAACTACAATAATTGCTAGCTGTGGGTCACAGCTCTCATAGGGAAGAAGCTATGTAACATAGTATTTATTTATTTTATTATTTTTATTAACAGATTGGTCATTTTTATGTTTATATTTTGCTACTCTGTAAATTTCCCTCATGACTTATCTTTTGTTTACCTTTCATAGTTTGTCCTTGCCTGAAATAAATTGTTGTCTCCTCCTGAAGTTTTTATCTTCCCTAATTTTCCACGTGGCAATAATAATAAAATGATACTCTGTTAATACAAGTGTAAAATAATAAATACTTTGCTATAATATTTTATACGAATAAAAATTAATGTTTTTTTATTGAATAAAAAAGCTGCCTGGGAGGTGAGACGTCAATATTTGTGTAACTAAATTACCTTCCAGCAAAAAGAAAATTAGATGGGACATGGATTGATGAAAGGTTGTAGAGAATAAAATGTAGAAGGGAAATAGAACGGAATTGAAGTAGAGGGAAACGAATTAGATGGGAAACTACAATAACTACTAAAGAGAAAGGTCTGGCACCACTGGATACCAGAACAAGAGCAAAGAAACCAAAAAACTAATGGTTAGGGGAATTACTATGCCATCTAGTGGAACAAAAATCAACTAAACGTTGAGTTAACTTGTTCCATGATATTTGGCTAACCCAATTTCTTGATAGATCAAGAAAAGTTAACCACGTACGCGTTTCGGGCTGTTGGCCCTCGTCACATATGTAGATATGTTTGGAAATACAGCAATCCATATATTAAATTATTTTTAAAAATACTTATTTTGGATCATAAAGTTTTATTTTCCAAAATATCGTAAGGCAACTTGCCAAACTTCTTCGGGGAACAAGATTGTTTTGAGATGCTCGTGTATCAATTCATCCGGATCGAGCATCTCAAAACAATCTTGTTCCCCGAAGAAGTTTGGCAAGTTGCCTAACGAAATATTGGAAAATAAAACTTTATAGCATTTTTAAATAATATAAAGATATGTACCAAAAGAAGCACCTCTCCCATTAATGATGCACTTGTTCATCACCCCAGTAAAAAACTTTACTAGTGATGATAAAGAATGTAATCCATATTCTTATTTTCCATAGTATTATTCAAATAATAATCTGTATATATTTACCATGTGTATATAATCTTTCTCCATTTTTACCCCTTTGTATATTTCCCACTTTCATGGGTTTCTCCGTCTTGTAACCCCAAGGAGAATCCTCTGTAAGACCTGTGTGTCTTAATAAAGGTTTTTGTGTGTGTATGTGATAAAGAATGTAAATATATGGGTGATTTGCACAAGTCGAATGGGAACCTAATACTTTTTTTTTAACTCCATTCACAGACGGCAGATGGCAGCACAATCAAGGTCGCCATTCCTTAGACTCTGAATAACCAGTGTGACTAGGTTTATTCCAAATATTCTGTGAAAATAGAATGTAGAAATTGTACAAAAACTTCCTAGTACAAACAAAAATTGATCAGTATGTAAATATAATATGAAAATTTTATATATAATCTCATTTTTTATGATTCTTTCAAATAGATTTCAAAAATGTATACTTACTTTTAAAATAATATATACAGTTAAACCTGTCTATAGCGCCCCCTTTTGGGATTCACCAAAATAGGGTGCTATAGAGAGGAAGGCGCTATTTAGAGGGGGCGCTATAGACAGGTTTAACTGTATATATTTTATATTTTCATTTAACCAATATTATATAAAATCGTTATATTTAAAAAAAACTTCATAATTAATAAAATCACAGATTAAACGTGAATGATATTCCAATTGGTACTCCTGTAAAAAGGAACGATTAAAAGGAACAAGACAACTTTTTATTCAAAGTTTCGGAGTCTTAAAAAAACTGATTTGGAAACATAATGATGGTCTTTGTGAATGTACAACCCACGTCTTGTATCTCTCTCTCTTATAAATTATATCCCTTGATTTGCATAAAGAGCCACGGGTTGTTAAATATACCTTAATAGAATGTAACGAATCATAACTGGCATATTATTCCTTTTGTCTTAAGGAGCTTACTAGAATCTAGTATGCAATTAGGGATAATTTAGAGGAACCATAAACTTCGACGTATGTAAACTACGTGGTAACAAATATTTCTTTATGCTAATATTCGTTATGTTCGTTTGCTAAACTATTATCTAATGGATGGACGCCATTTTGTAATGGTGGAATAAATGTCGAGCTAGACTGCATGCATCCCACTAATGACTGCCCCTCTCTTCTCTGAACCGAGTTTTTCTAATGATGTTCTGTGACCATTAATTAGAGAGATTTGGTAACGCTGGAGATTAATGATGGCAGACGATACTTATTGGTATTTATCCTTTGCTCTAATTTATGATCCTTCTATTGATTGATCATATCCAGAGAAATGTCTCAAAGATTTTTTTTTCCTCGTTGTTTAATTTTGATTCGTTTTTTTTTTTTTTAATTCTATGAAATTTATATATTTACCTTACTTATATACATTTGGCGGGCCTGTCATATTTCATTTGTTAGAGGAACTGCCATTTTCGACTTTTTTTTTTCCTCTTATAGTTACCTGAATTGGTTAATTAGATAATTATACTTCGGCTGCTTCTTCAAATTATCTGCTGATATAGGTCATCGTCTGCCGCCAACATATCATATAATCGTCTGGACGTTATTTTCTTTGTCTAGACATTATTTCCTCTTGTTGTTAACGATTCGCCGAATCTCTTATACTACTTGTAGACCTCGGAAATAGTAAATATGCAATTTATAGGTAGTGTTTTATGTTGTATATATAGAGAAAGATATTTATAACCTAGGTTCCTGGAGCGTAGATCACCAACTGCCCAGGGTTATATTGTATATATATATTTTAAGTTTAATTAATTAATTGTTCCCACAGAGTATATGTACGTATATAAGATCACAAGTAAATAGGCGCTAACTGTAAGAAGAATTTTTTTCTCTTTGTTTACTATGTTATAAGATTTTATCTTTTATATTTGTTCTCTTTCTTGTAAATCAATAATGTTTGATTAATATTCAACAACAAAAACAACAACAAAAAGCCTTTATTTAGGGTCACTGACTCTAAACAGGATTCACCAGAGGTATGCATAAGAACAAAGCAGTGAGACAAAGGAAATGTTTGATTAATATTCTTGGAATCAGTTTCTTTAAAAAGTCTTAGCAAAGTCAACAGTTTAGCAAATTTATATAATACTTCTATGCAAATTTGTGTAACATTTTCAAATGATTTTCTGAAAAATGTATGCTTGATGGTATGGAATTTTTTTTTTTTTATAATGAGAATGTATTACATCACCCAAAATAATTTTAAAAAAATTCTGTTTATTTACAACTCTCCTATGTTTAATGTTAATTCTTTGTCATTATTATAAAGGGAATTTTATGAAGTCGAAGAGAGATATTTCACTTGATAAAGATTAGAAAGAGTCATCGAAATGTAGGAGGGAAGCTTAAATTAAATATATATATTTATATTGGTTAACGTGACATACTTTTATTACATGTGTAAAATACCAAAATATTTTATAAAGTTTGTAAATCTCCATCTCTCCAAGTAATATGTTTATTTGGTATAATTCTGTGTTTAAAAAAATGTGTATTAATTTGTATAGACGCATTGTGTGTGTGTGTATTTATAAATTGGTATACATTTTTGCATTTATTATGTATAAGATTGTAACTGCCTTACAGAAAATTGACATGGACCTAGAGCAGAAACTTTACACACCCAAGATAGTGGACATTGCGACTGTTGCGATAGAGATGCATGGAGACATCTGAGACTCTTCATTGGACACGACAACAACAACAAGATTGTAACTGTTATTCCTTCATGTACCTTATATATATTTCTATATTAACACAAAGCAATAACGCGCCATCTATACATATAAATTAAAAGACTTCAAAAAAGCGCGAATGTTTCTTTTATACAAATACAAGCTTTTACTGTCCTTACTGCGATGAAAAAATATATTGGGAGGGCTTGGCGAAATTGGCGAAACAGCTGGGAGGGTTCACCACTGATGAGCCAAGCCCTCCCAATATATTTTTTCATCGCAGTAAGGACAGTAAAAGCTTGTATTTGTATAAAAAAAAACATTCGCGCTTTTTTTTTTTTTTTGAATCCTTTTAATTTATATACAGTGGTACCTCGACATACGAGCGCCCCAACATACGAGTTTTTCGAGATACGAGCCGACGAGCAAGTGATTTTTTGCTTTGAGTTACGAGCGAAATTCGAGATACGAGTTCGGTTCGGTAGTGTTGAAGATATTAATCTGTGATTTTAAATGGGAATTTTGTATGGGGAAATTTGCTTCGAGATACGAGTAATTCAAGATACGAGCAAGGTTGCGGAACGAATTAAACTCGTATGTCGAGGTACCACTGTATTTCTATATACTCGGAGAATCTGTATAAGACTAAAAGGTCTTAAAAAAGCTTTTTGTTGTTGTTAAATAGCATTGTAATCAATTTTGTTACAAAACACCTATTTTGGTAAATGGCAGACATTCTAAATATATGAAATAATTTACTATTCTTTTGAAGGATATTTTATTAATTTACATTATATTGTAGTGTTGAAATTAAGTATTGGAATATCTGAAGGTGTGAGAGTATTTATTGATGACGTCTCCACGACCAGTCGACAATTATCAACAAAACTATCTACAGCTAGAGAATATCGAGCAAGCAAGCGAAGAAATATTTCGATCATTATTTTACATAAACAGAGTAATATATATTTATATAATCTGTTGTATATTTTCATTGAATAATTAAATTAAATTAAATAATAAATTATTTCTTCGCCACAATCTATAATAATCAAGATGACAAGCTTTCGAATATTGAAAGGGTGATCGTCAGGAAAGGGCGAAACAAGCCTACGAAGAATGGCTGAAGAAAGGGAGGACAGGATACAACCTGGGCGAGGTAAGAGCTAATGTCAAAGGGTCCCTGATCAAACTGGAGGGTCTGAAGGGCACTCCACATCCTGGCTATGTCAACCCCGTACCTTGGGAGGCCCCTGAAGTCCAACAAGTGGTCCCTGTAGTGAAAAAACTTGGGAAACAAACAAAACGAGTTCGCTTCAAAACTTACACTAATCGACAAAGCTTAAAGAATTTCTACCTTTAACCATATATATCGGAATTCAGACAATAACTCTGAAAAATATTTGATACGAGATAACAAAGTGTGAACAAAAGTATATACAGTAGAACTTGGATAATTCGAACTTCTTTAATTCGAAAACCTCTTTAATTCGAATATTTATCTTGGTCCCTAGAATTCCCTATAAATTAAATTTACGTTTTTAATTCGAATTTTTTGATAATTCGAATTTTTTTATGGTCCCTTGGGGTTCGAATTATCCAAGTTCGACTGTATTAAGAAAAAGGCATCTCCTTATCGTGCAACTGGAAGTTGCTGATGGCTTGCGCCATCTATCAGCAACTTTCAGTTGCACGATAAGGAGATGCCTTTTTCTTAATTTATGCACCTTATCCCAGTACAATGTTACATTTGTACTATTTTTCAAAAAGTATATATTTCCTTAAAAAAATAATAATAATAAACAGATCACCGGCGACATCAAAATAGGAAACTTCCTTAAATTTTATCAATGAGTGTAGTTATTTTTTTATAATTTTAATATTGAAAAGTTGCCAATTTTTTAAAATTATAATTTATATTTAACATAACATAATATATGCTTGCGTATGTTGTAAAATAAAATTGATATAATACAAATTTGACATCACAATTTATTGTTCTTTTTATTTTGATGTCAACTTTCACTCTGCAACATTTCTCTACAGAGGTAAGTTTTACAGCTCAGAATATATTCTTGTTCCGTTTAATACGGAATGTAGTTATCAAGTTCATTCAAGATGATTTACCTACATATGTAAATACACTCATGGACAAAACTTAAGGAAGTTGTACCCCATGTATAACGGGACAATAACTCTGAAAAATATTACAGTGACTTTTATTGAAGACACACGAGATAACCAAGTGTGAACAGCCTCTGTCTTCTTCTAAAGAACAGACTACGGGCGACATCAAAGACTTTCTACATCCTTAAGTTTGTCCATGAGTGTATATGTTTTTTTCTAAGTAGTCAAACTATCAGTTTTTTAAATGTGTATAAAGCGCAACTTGATTTGTTGAAACTGATGTCAAATACCCCAAGGACATTTGGAGGTCATAATTGTTTATTTAATTCTATAAAACAGAAAAGGTTCCCATCCTGTATATTCTGTGAAATATTGACAATTAAATATTGTGTAATTTGGCAACGTAGAAATTATAGAAAAGGGTTAAGTTTTGAAGCGAACTCGTTTTGTTTGTTTCCCAAGTTTTTTCACTACAGGGACCACTTGTTGGACTTCAGGGGCCTCCCAGGGTACGGGGTTGACATAGCCAGGATGTGGAGTGCCCTTCAGACCCTCCAGTTTGATCAGGGACCCTTTGACATAAGCTCTCACCTCGCCCAGGTTGTATCCTGTCCTCCCTTTCTTCAGCCATTCTTCGTAGGCTTGTTTCGCCCTTTCCTGGCGACCTTTCTGCCAAGATGTTTCATTCTTTTTGATTTGTAATTCTTCTAACTCCGCTTCTCGACGTTTTATCTCTTTCGTCTCCAGCCATTGTCGAAAATTAGCGGCTTGTCTCATCTTACGTTCTTCTTCCCTTTGAGTTCGTTGAAGTTCTTGCGTCTGCTTCAGTTTTCCTTCTTCTCTTTTGGCCTGAAGTTTCTTTTTCATCCATCGTTTATAAGCCTCTTCACTTTCTTGAGCATTCCGTGGTTTTACTGAGATTTGCTTCTTTTCCGTTTTCAGTTTCATTCGTCTTGACAATTCCTTCTTCACTACCCATTCTTCCCATGAAATTCCTTTTCCTTTAAACTCATCTTTGTCAATAATGTTATTAAAACGATTCTCAGGATTCCTGCAAGAAAGTTCCAAGGTGCTAAGTTTTGGATGAACTTTTTTAATGGCTGATGCCAAATAATCGCCGTTGTTTTTATCATTTTCGAAGCTTTCGTCTGAATTGCTGATTTGGGAAGTTTCTTGAGTCATTCTTGTCTTGACACTTGTTGCCCACGAGTCCTGACTATAATCAGGGGAATTTTGGGATGCGCTGTCGTATGAACTTCGTTGAATACCATTTCTGCTCATGTTCTTCAAACCAAAAATAATGCTTCTTTCTCCTCTAAGCTAGGGATGGGCCACCTCGCGTGGCTTGCCTAGTGCGCGACTTTGTTACCCTCCATACATATAATATGCATCCGCATTGGTCTACCGAATTTCCCAATTGGCTTATACCATTTCAGAACTATAGATAATCATTGTAACAGAAGTTTTTTCAGTGTCAATAAAGTGATAAATGCCATATATATAATGCCATATAAATTAGGCTGCGGCTGAAAAATACAAATTAGAACATTCAACGAACGAGTCTCTAGACTGAACAGCCAGTTTACAGGTTTTCTCTTAACATATGTTCGAGTAATAATGAGAGGATTCTTCTTTAGTGTATCCCAGAAAATAAAATTTTGATAACTCCATGAAGAGGCGAAGGACTTTATAATGGGTAAATTTATATCTGTTTTTTGATTTAAAGAATGTTGTTGTTGTATGTGTGTGTGTCGTGTCCAATGAAGAGACTCAGATATATTCATGCATCTCTATCACAGCAGTCGTAATTTGGAAAATGGGTGCCGTTGTCACGTTAGTTAGCTCGGATTTAAAGAATCTGAAGTATATACTGTGGCAGCCAAAACTTAGCTTCAGATGAGGTTGTTCCTAACGTGGAGAACAGACATCTTGGCTGTTGATCCTAACATGGATTCAGTTGTTGGTCGGTAGGCCTTACTATTAATGGAACAGCAAGTGATTTCACCATCAACATCATTTTTATTTATTTATTTAGCCTCAGTTTACAGGTGTCATATTCGATCACCGCTCACCTTGTCCTGGCTTATTTACATATGGCGATGTTGGTGAGTAGAGGTGGCCTCCAGACCTCAGGTCGTCGGAATCGTAGATTGATATCTTCTTTATATTGAAGAATATCTTGTATAATGTGAAAAAATAGTACAAATGTTATATTGTACTGGGATAAGGTGCATAAATTATGAAAAAGGACATCTCCTTGCGCCATCTGTCGGAATAAATATCAACTATTCTCGTTGATTAATTAAATATTTAAAAATCAACGAGAATAGGTGATATTTTTTAAGATAGATGGCGCAAGCCATCAGCAACTTTCAGTTGCACGATAGGAGATGCCCCTTTTTAATAATATATTGTACAGTTGGATTTAATGAATCTTTCTTAGAATTAAGAGGCATTTCTGTTAATAAATGTTTTCATTAATTATTTATTTATAATATAAACATTTACTGATCGAAGTGTTTCTCTTAATTCTAATAACTTTGAATGTCGGGGCCAGGTAACCTTTATCTTTAAGATAGATGAATCTTGTAGCTGTAGATATAATTTCTTAACGAAAATTTGGTATGCATCTCTTTTAGATCGGGTAGGTTAGTATTATCATTGAGATTTTGTGGCTTTTTTTATAGTTACAGTCCCACATTATAAGCTACCGGCCACATTATTTTGATGGCTGCTGATCTGAGTCTGGTCTTATTGAAGGTCTTC